>JAXQQM020083228.1:0-209796 GCA_034641835.2 Pinus albicaulis | reverse complement strand
ATGGAATAGCAAAGCAAATAAAGGATTGAACAACAATTCTGAAATAGAACAGCAAGTCTAAAATGGAACAGCAATTGAATAACTAAGTCCCGCAGGTTGTAACCAAACTTAATCTATTAACTCAAATGCATTCTTTGCAATCAAATAACATTCTTTCACTCTAAAAGCAATTCACACAAATCACACTAATGGAACAGCAATAACTATTAATGAATTATGGAACAGTACTGATAAATCAGAAACGCGCACAACACGAACGTTTAGTATAACAGCTCTGTAACAAAACAGTAAGAACATGCAATTAACTCTTGAAAGGATTAATAACTTGATGCGGAGTCAACACACGATTCTATCTGTAAAAAACCTCAATGATTCAATCTTTAACAAAGCATGTAATATGAACTTATAAAGCATATCAAATTACCAAATAACAATGATAAACAAACCACACAAAAGTCAAGTCGTAATGGTACAGAAGCAAGTGTCCTTCGGGGCCGGGCCCTTAGCCTCCAAGGATACACCGCTTTAAGTTAATCCAGACGCAGAGATGAAATAATCACCAAGCTTTTATTAATGCATCGGTCAAAAATACATTGAACCAGTTCTCAACGAGACTCAATAATCAAAGTTGATGTTTTACAGAAAATTACATAAAAGCGTATCCTATCTATCAAGCTAACAGTGTTGTCCCTTTATATAAAGGTGATGGCGGAGATGTCCAAGTAACATGATAAATAAAGCAGCGATCCCTCAGGATCGAAGATCCTGAGGGATTCGCCAAACTGTTAATTCTTCATCCTTTCCTTTCTTTGGCGCCGAGCTGGTGTCTTCTCCTTCTTTTCCGAGCCGATTTGCTGTAATCTATTTAGCCTTGTTTGCATTCGGTTCTCGTTCAGAGGGACAGCAGTTATCTCGACTTTGTCCTTTCCTTTGGAACGGAAATTCCTCGTTTTCTCCTTTTCCTGTACAGAAAATAACCATTATCAGTGGCTAAGTCTTGCATATCAATTCTCACATGTTTTGTTATGGTTCCTTATTACTTTCCAAATTCATGATACAAAAAGGTTCACAAATTCTATTAAAAAGCCACTGAAATAGTCATCAAAAGCATACCCGGGTAATAAAATTAATATATTACGCATGCGATATGAGATATGTGTTATCGACAATATCGCATCTCAAATGAAACAACAAAACTTGTGATGGTGCAGAAAGGATATGCGAAGTTGCGAAGTTGCGATGTTGCAAAGTGAATTCTCCCTTCTGTGGTTGGTGGTGTTTAATGATGGTAGGTGATGTGGTTTAAATGGAGCGACGATGGCGTGGTTCTAACTGCAGAAAGTCATGGCTACGGTCTTCAAAAAAATGATTTTGTAGGCTCATTTAACTCAGGAATTTATTGCGAGATGGAGTGTAAACATAGCTCAAATATTTTCCTGTTGTTTGTTGTCCTCTAGTATTCCATTTGTGCTATTGCAGGTGAATTTAATATTTCAACATTTTTTTCATTTAATAACGTCAGACACAATGCAAACTTCTAATAATATAACATATCAATATTACATACGTGATAGTGTTACACCTTTTGTGAAACTACCAGATAAAACCATACAACTTTTATTGATTGGATTTTATAGTTTTTTGAATGAATTTTAGCATTAAATATATGTGTTTTAGTGGGGTTACTTAACTATATTGTTGTGATTTCTAGAATATTCATGGACATGAGTGAGTCATTTTTTTGTATAGTTGATTTCCTACTAAACCCTTTCTTGTCTAGTGTCCAACCTAACATATTAGAAGCAAATCACCTTTCCATTCTTCAATATCTTATGTTGTTGGAATTCCTTGGAAAATGGGCTTCGAGATATAATATGAGCCACTTAGTAAATTAGATGGACGGCCCTCCCATGCACCTGTGACACTTCATTGAGGCACCACACAAAGGATGTGTATTCTGGGGAGAAAATATTGCGTTCAATGGGGTGGTTTAAACTTTATGGCCATATTCATATAGTCCAATTTTCTTAGTTAGCAGGCATCAAGGAACACACAGATTTCTTTGTTAAACATCGGGGCTATGTAGAGATGATATACAAATCCCTTCCTGACATCTAAGCCTATAAAGCTTAGAAATAACTCATATGTCCATTCCTTCTAAATTCCCACTATCATTCAATAAGGAAAAAATTAATATGTTACCTTGAGAAGTGGTGAGTTGATAAACCTTATATGGAGCTACCCAGGTTGGAGGCTAAGACTCAAGCATTATATGGAGCGTTTGACAAAGTGCATCTTGGAGCACTTTATGAGGAAACCAGATTATAATTGCATCGTGAAGTGTTTTATGAGGGAAACCATACACTTTTCAGTTGGGTAACTTTTTAATTAGTAAAAAAGACAGAGAATACGTAAATCCCCACCTAGTCGCATATCAACCATTGGGTTGGGACCAAGTTGTAAATCCTATTGGAGAACCAATTGAACCAATTGAATGAATCCCATAATCACGAACGAGAGGAAGAGAATCTTAGGTATATGACAAACCCAATTCTCGATGTTGATGATAGCCATTTAATATTTAAAAGTGATTATTAATTAAAATTATTTTATTAAAATATTATTTAATATAAATATATTTTAAAAAATTGAAGTACGAGATATTTAGAAAAATTTTAAATTAACATTTAAAAAATAATAATTAAAAAAATATTTATGAAAACATAAATTTTAACATAAGACATTAATCATAACTATTTAAAATAATAATAAATTTTTAAACAAATTTGTTAAATTTTATATAGGATGAGCTTTCCAACCTCTTCTCACAATTTGCGAAAATGGAATATCCATAATATATTAAAATGTAACCAGAGTTTCATTGTAAGGGATAATAATAAGAAGTAGAAGCTACCCAACTAGGGTTGCCACTTTTGTGCTCTCACTATTGCTAGTACAAACATCAACAACATTCGTCCAAAATAATAATTTACAGTTTTTCCCTACATCCCCCTCACCCAAAGGGAAAAACTATGATGAATCAATGCGGATGAATAACTTTAATGTGAAAAATAACAACTCGGAAGCCTATGGATTATCAACATAATCTAATAACCTATTATTCTTTAATAATGTGCCACTACTACAACAATGAGAAGCTTGCAATTCTAATAGTGGATCAATCCACAAATATCAGAAGATAAAAATTTTAATAGTGTGAAGTGTCAAAAACAATATTTTAAAGACTAATTCTATAATCGAATTATTTGGCTCTTTCTATGAGAGTGTCAATCTCTCCACTGTAAGGTACATTTTATTCACAGAATTTTTAAAATTAAATAAAGGCTGATATGCTATCAAATCGATTTTGTTAAACAAAATGAAGGTACGAGATTTAGTTGACAATTGATGCAAAAAGATATATTCTTAGATCGAGGTGTCAGCGATGAAATTTCAATGACGTCGATTTTTTGTTTCATTGTTCCAGCAGGTTCATACCAAGCTATAATGCAATAAGTGTCCTTAGGTTCCTTAGGGTTCTGGGAGAAAGTGATGGTCTAAAGGAACGTCAGAAATTTGGATGCAACATTTTTTAATATGAAGATGTATTGGGAGAGATGTCATCATTGGGATTTTTTTAATTCCTCACATGCAAGTTTTTCTTTTCATATCCTTTTCTTAAGTATGTTGAGTTTGGGTAAGAGGGAAGTTTTAGTTTTAGAGATAATTTCAATTGGAGGCTTAGTCATTATCAAAAGGTTTAGTGAAGCCTCCTACTCCCTGGATGTTGTTGTGAGGATATTCAGTCAAATTCAGTGGGGAAATTATTTATTTCTAGTAGGGAAGTTTCATTTTCCATTTTCTCTCGATACTCCTAGTACCATCCATGGTAAACTCATTATTATTACCGTTGCATTCATCACTATCACTTTGTGCCTCTTCATCATGATCATTAGCAAGTTCCATGGATTTTTTCTTGGATGAATATCACTAATTATATGAAGACATGCACTTTGAAATATAAACCTTATTCAAATGCAACTTGACTCTACTCATGGTGGGATAATGTGTGGAATTGAATATTCAACATATATTAAATTTCATATTTATAACTATTGCTCTTTATACTCCCTTGCAACATTTCTTGACACCCATTGGACAAATATATAGGTTAAATCATGGTGAGGAAGAATTAAATTTAGCTCTTGAAACAATGAAATAAAGTAACTTTTATAAATAATTAAAATCCTAGGGATCTTAAGTCACTGACTACGATAGGTAGGTCTATTTAGCTTTTTAATATGTATCTAGATTTTAAGTACATGTGTGTAAATATCATGAAAATTCCATTGAAATATAGTTTGTATAAGATTTAAACACGCATTAATGTCATAATATATATAATGTGTTGTATATTGGATATTTTTCATTGTGTCTTTTAAAACTACAATATAATCTCGAGTGTGGCCATTGTCAACCCCATTTTAGTAGAAATTGAAATGTGAGGTTGAGGGGTGTACATTTGGTGTGATGGATTAGGATTCATATATGTACATGTAAGCATATGATTTAAAAAACATAGGTGAGAAAATATAACTTAGAAATTTAATCTGATTCCTTGGGCCATAGATAAATTAGTGATATTGTGTTATGTTAAGGCACTCCATGGTGAAAAGGTCACTGGTTAGTTAACACACAAGAAGAAATCAATCCATAAGTATGGATTGGTGTGGGCTAAGGCTAGGTGTGTTTGTTGATTTATTTTTCTATAGTTTATATTCGCTTGGGTCAAAGATTCTCAGACCAATAGTCTGTCATGTTGATTTCTGAACAAACTAGCCAAAAAAAACAAAAAAAAACAAAAAAAAAAAAAACAAAAAAAAAACATCACATTTCATACAACTTATGATATAATGGAGGTAATCAATTTATTTTTTAACATTATCCTTAGAATGTGCTCACAATGTGTACTTTATGTTAAATATTATCTCTTAGATATGGACTCAAGAGATAGAATTTTTTTCTTCATGTGTCCACCCCATCGACAAGAAACATTTTTGAGAAAATGAGATTTTGTAAAATAATTCTATCTTTGTGGGGAGACACACATTGGAAAATAATTAAAGAAAAAAAATAAGAAAACGACATATTAGTAGATTCAATATGAAGAGAAAGTAACTAAGGAAAAATATTAAATCTTCCGGTGATGGAAATTAGTTGAACAATTAAAAGATTTGGTAGCACCTTTCTGCCAAGGGCAACAAAATAAGTGTATATAGCCTCCCACACATTTGCCCATCCATATATCAATATCATATAATTTATGTTTCATTTTTTTAAACAGAAATAGTATTTTGGATTATATTAAAAAAACTAGGATGCAACTCATAATCGTTACAATTCTTCTAAAGAATGTGTTCCCAAAATTTCATTAGGATTTAAGATTGAACTTGTAGGATAAATCCAAATCCTTGTTTGAGAGATCCACAAAAGAAAAGGTTTGTTACCATTCTAGCTAAACATTTTCCAAGGACCTCTAATATCCAAATACATTTGCATGTTCTTCTTAGTTGTTTGTCATTTTAACTTTTACTAGCTTCTCCTTTTTTGTTTAGCTTCATTTAACTTCTTGTTTTACTTGGTGAAATATATCTTTCTTTTTCCCTCACTTGGATCTCCCCTATGCTATCCATGATACCTAGAGGATCATTCTTCTAGTTATTATCTCAAATATGTCCTCCACCTTTAAGATTATCGTTTGATTCTTCCTCTTTCTCCTAATGTATATAAGAAGTTGGTTTTTTAGTCTTATATCTTTCTAAAGAGACAGAGGAATCACCAAAAAATATATGACTTGTCCTTTGCCACTTTTGGAAAATTATCCCAAGGTGTTTTTTTTTACAAATATTTTGAAGACAATCATTTGGGGAACCAAACTTCATGGGATTGTCATAGGTATCCTTTACTAATTCAACCTCAACTTGGCTTTTTGTTGTCATAGGTATCCTTTCACATGTTTTGTAAAAATATTTACAGGGGAAAGAAATATGCTAATAATCTAGCTTTTGCACCCATAGATAATTTTACTTTGCTAGTTTTTTTTATACAAGAAATCCTTTACTAATGTCCACTTGCACACAAACGTGAGCGTATGTGTCTCTCAAGTGCTATTTTATATCATCACTACACCGATAAAATCTACTTAAATAATTTCATATATGTTTCAATGATGGAAGATTCCACAGATGCAAAGGGATATTAGGAAGTTGTACCCAAACTAGAGTAGTAGAAATTGAAGTTGAAAATGGGTTGAAAGATCAGAATGAGGGTTCCATAGACAACCGTGAACTTCCCTAGAACTAAAAACCAAAACTATAGATCAACTCTTGATCTTCAAATTTATCAAAGCTTAATACAAAAAATCATTTAGGAAATGGATACAAATTTAGCTCATTTGAAAGTAGCGGTTTCTAGAACTCAAAATTGAGGAGTGAATATATGGAAAACATGGTCATAAACCATTAAATATGCAATGTATCAAGTCATACTATGAGAATAAACTTGTGTCTTTGAATGATTCAACCTAAAAAGGAACGTCAAAAAGAAGGGGCTTCATGAACTGACATACTTGAGAAATAAATCTCAGTTGGAAATTTCACAACATCATGAGAAGACAGGTGAAAAAAAAATTAATGTGAGCCCTCTATGATTGAGGAATTAATGAAACTCCTTTCAGCATGTTATCAAGAAATGGTTGTATTCAAGCCAATTTTCATGAATCAAGAGGATGGAGAAATACACTTCGCATCAATATTCCTATAATAGAGGAAAAAGGGCTTTTCACCATGGAGAAGGGTGAGTTCATCCCTGTAAATGAGGATGTGATCTTAAATCCATCCACCAAGGAAGAAAAGGATGAGGGCATGAGCACAATAGACGATGAAGTCACAAATGAGTTTAATTTTTTGGTTGCAATGGAAGCTAGAAAATATATGAGTAGACTAGTGTCTTCGACGGATAACGAGGATTGATATGATACTATAGCATAAGAGCTGTCTTCCATATGCAAATTTTTGAGACATGGATGAGAGTTGGCTAGCAAGGACCAAACCTTATCCGCCACAATAGATAAGCCCCACTCTACTATTACCACATTAAATTTTCACTCCCCATATAATTTATGTTATGTGATGTAAAGCGTGTAACATTTTCTTCTTGTTTGTTTTGGGAATCATGTGCATCTCGTCGGGCCCTACCCCCTCATAATCTTGGCCAATTGCATTTACTTCTTCCTATGTTTTGGATTCTCATGACCCTCCATCACATAGGCTACATATCACTGAATAATATTCAAGAAATGTGGCTAGCATTCCCATTTTCCATATCATTTTTGATTTATTTTATCAATATGACACATGCTCCATTACCAATTCTAATTCAACACAAATTATTTAATCAAGTGTTTAATAATTAGGATGACCCTTGTGCACCACTATGATTACATATTTTACTTAATCTTGTCACTATATTTATTTCCTATGATTTTCCATATCATTTTTTATTTATTTTATCAATATGACACATGCTCCATTACCAATGCCAGTTCAACAGAAATTATTTAATCAAGTGTTTAATAATTAGGATGACCCTTGTGCACCACTATGATTACATATTTTATTTAATCTTGTCACTATATTTATTTCCCATGCCACTTGACCCTCGAGTGTTGTATTCTTAAATTGATGGTTTTTCTTCAAAATGACACAAAATTTGTTTAATGTAAAACAATTATTGAACTTGAGTGCCACTATGTATTTATTTGTATTTTTCAATGGGTTAAAATTTCACAATCTGCATTAAGAGAGAAATTTTACCTTGGATATCTATGTTGCATATAATTCATTTGAGCCACGAAAATTCTATATAGTAAATTTGGTACAAAAATGGAGAAACATCCTTCATTGCAATTGGTTATGAAACTTACTTATACTGATGCATGATTACATTGTACTTGTCATCATGTCATTTTTGTAACTCGCATGTATCTATAATGTGTCAGAACATAGAATCAATTTTCTCTCAAGAAATATTCTTGAAGAATATATAATATGGCAATATAGGTTTTTGATCCATTATAAGAAACACCCACTTAGGTACGTATAGTGAATCCTACTTCTCTGTTGGCTTCTAAAAAACTCTTTATATTAAGTGGTGGTGAAGGCGCTTCCGATTTTGTGCTTTAAACTTTATGTGTGATGGGGATTGCCATGATGGTAGTGATATAAGGGTAGTTGGTTTTCCCTTGCATTTTTGTTGAGTGAAAATGAGCTTGGTTGATTGGAAACAAAGTGTTTATTTCTAGGAAAGCTAGTTTCAGGGTGGCATCTATAAGTATGATTATCTACAAAACAGTCATAAGCTAATGCATGGGCCAAGATGAGAACTAGTAAAAATGGATAAGTAGTTGTAAACCATCACAAACCAATGCATGAAGCAATATTGTTGCTACCAAGAATGGATGGATGACCAAGTTAGAAGTGGAAGTCATTCAATGCAAATTATCTATCTTTCTTGTGACAGTTAACATCAAGAGGTACACTTTGCATCGGGGGAATGGCTTACAACGTAATCAAGAAAGCTAGAAAGATACACACCAAAGTATGGGTTGTAATTACTTGATGAATTGAATATTATTTTAACCCTACCTATAGGTAAGAATGGTTCGAAGAAGATCTATGTTCGATTATGGTGTGAATGTTTTCCTAGTACATGTAAAATTGTAAGGTGAAGGAGAACTACATAAAGAACAACATTGATATTATTGTCCTATAAGGCACTCAACATCATAAAAATACACACTTCTAAATCCTTTGCAATTATTATAGTTATGTGGAAGTTCTTATTTTATTATTATAGTTTCAGAAATATGTATGTTGAAATAAATAAACTAATTAAAAAAGCATATTTTATCAAATTAATTAAGAGCTATATTTGATATCTATGAGTCAAGATACTCATCCTCCAGCGATTGTAAGTTAGATTTCCATGCTCATGTTATTAGTGCAAGACATTATTTGGAAGCTTACATGGTTTCAAATAGAGTCATCTTAGACTCTCACTTTGAGGAATGTATTCATGCTCATGTTATTAGTGCAAGACATTCTTTGGAAGTGTACATTGTCTCAAATAGATTCATCTTAGACTCTCACTTTTAGGAATGTATTCATAATGTTCTCAATGTGCTCTACCAAAAATATCTTCCTTCAAGACATTCTATAAGTTTTTTTTGACACATATCCAACCCTTACTCAATGTAAGCTTGGAGGGAAAAAACAGAAGACTAAAAAGTCACTCTTTACCATCAAACTAATATTATTCACAAATTAATTCCAAACAAAACTTTTAATATAAAAATTACATGAATAATAAATTACAAAGAAAATGATCTAAAAGTATATCATTGCAAATATTTGTTAGCTTGATATTAACTCTTACAAACTTATCTCTTTTAGTTTTATAAATAACTATTTTTAAAATTAGTTATATATATATATATAAATAACTATTTTTAAAATTAGTTTTATATATACAAAAATTGATTTCAAAAAATCACATAAATTTTTAATAGATTTAAATTTTACTATTATTATCATTGGTTTAAGTTATCTTAATTTATTATTATATTTTAGATATATATATTCCACTCAATGATAGTACCAACCTTTCCACCACGCATATTAAATATTAAATATATTCCAATCAACAAGCGTCACCCAATCCGTGTTATGGACATCCACACCCAGAGAAATGAAAAGCGCAGGTTAAAAAAACTCAGTTTTATTGAAAATATAAAAATAGAAAGTTATGGACTAGTATTGAACTGTATATTGACAAGTTTTAAAAAGCTCAGTTTTAAAAAAGATCGTAAATTATAAAATAGTAATACTGAGTTAAAAGATGGGGTAATTAACAAACTAGTTTAATGGATAGTGATTAAAAGATTGGTCAGACCTAAATTTGAAAACAACGGTAAAAGAACAAGCATGGTTTAATGGATGTTAATTAAAAGATTAATAAAAAAAAGCATGACGAGCATGGTTTAATGGATGGCAATTAAAAGATTGGTTTAATGGATAGTGATTACAAGATTCGTTAAACCTAAATTTGAACCCAACGGTCCAAAAAACAAGCATAAATCTCACTAATGTCGTGGTCATTATATACTGGAGCGCTTGATTATCTGATGAATGAAGAATGAGAGGAGGAAATTCACGAACGAAGAAGAGGTGCATGATGAATTAAGAAGGCATTGTGATGAATGAAGAATTGGTAGAAGATATTCATGACAGAAGAGGAGATGCCTCATGAATTGGAGGGATCAATGATTGTCATGAATGAAGAATGAGAGGCGGAGGAAATTCAGGAACGAAGAGGAGGTGATCGAAATTTTTGCAGTCCCAAAACAACAGTTTCCTTTTATGGAGTGGATTATTTATGGAGATGGTAGTTTTCTGTTTCCTTTAAATTGTTTATCTATTTGTTTAATTAATTCCACAGAAAAAAATGGTTATGTAGATAAAGGCTATAGGTGTTTAAGTAATTTTTCTGTTCCTTTAATATGTGTGTGTTTATTTCATTTTACAGAGACATTTGTGTAACCTGACAAATTGTTTTCTCTGTGTAACGTGACAAATTGTTTTCTCTGTTCAATCTACAGGTTAAGCATGGGTGCTCTTTGTCTCTCAAGCACTGTTATGCTAAGTTAAAGTTGTCTGTCTTATGGAGCGCTCCATAAATCTTCTGTATAGTGTTGTATGCATGAATGTCATGTGTAGTGTTGTTGTATGCATGTAATGTGCGATGTGTTGTGTGTAAATGTTTCGTTTGTGTGTTTGTGGATTTGTGGTAATTGAGAGCGAAAGCCCAGGCTAGGATATTCAATATGCACTGATGGTTGAAGGGCCAACTAATGAACAACTAATGTTTTCAGAGTGAGTTGGTGTGACTTTGTACTCATGGAAATATTTTCTTGAATTATTTTTTAAATTCATTCCTCGACCATTTTTATGTTTACTTTTCTGATGAGTTAGAATGCTATATACATGAGCTGGAGCAGAGTGTCCAATGTTTTTGGAGCAGAAGAGCTGGGACAGGGTTTCCAATGCTTTTGGAGCAGAGCAGCTCGGGCATCGTTTCCAATGCTTTTGCAGCAGAGAATGAGAAGTTTCGAGGGCTTTTGCAACCACCAGTTTCCACAGTTTCAATAGAAACTGAAAGATTAGGTTAGTATTCTTCGTGAATGTTCCTCTTCTCCCTTATTTCTTGTTTCTTGTTGCAGTTTACAAATATCTCTATGATATATTTACAGAACATGTCCATTACAGAATAGTTATGAAAATTGAAACAGGTTTAGTCATCTATGTCGGTCTGTGTTGACATAAGTGTTGAGGATGTTGACATGTGAGGTGTTAGGTGGTTTTGCATGTAACAAGTCATGTAGCCATCAAAATTTTTGGATATTGACACAGTTGTCTCCCCAAACCCCAATTCAGCTCTTCCTTTTCTCATTTCATGCCGCCAATTGTCCTATTTTCATAATAGTTCCATAACCAGATGAATCTGGAGTTGCTTAAATAGTACTAGCACCAATCATGGAACCACTCATTTACGTAAAAAAACCATTATCTTCTCCTTGAGTAGCTTATTATGCATGGGTCTATTTAGCAGGAGATTGAGAAGGTGGTTCAGTGAGTTGAGAGGCACCGCTCAAAGCCTTACACTGCAAAAACCTACAGAGCGGGATCTACGGATTCGTGAGAAAGACCGAGCCCTCTTTGTTGATAATTGTGCAATTCAGAAGTGATAGCAAGAAGAAACCCCAGAAATTCCCGCGTAGGGCTTATATGGAAGTAAATGTCTGCTACATAGCATGCATATCTACATAGCTACATTCACAAGTTTGATTTATTTGTATTATGTACTCAATTCTATTAGCATTCACCAGATTGTTTTATTTGTATTATGTAATAAACTCAATTTTACACCTAAGTTGAGCCTAATGTTGCTATGGGTTATAAGGGATTCCCACTATGATGCTTAGTGGAAGGAAATTGAATATAGGAGCTCAATTCTTGTTGTACTGTGAATTGATTCCAGTGGTTCGTATTAAATTTCAACGATATTGGTGCGTTGCATTCTATTGTAATTGTAGATAGTAAATTTCTAAAGTTTTAGTGGACGGCAATGTGCAAATGCCAACAATTAGTTAGTTTATGCAGAGTCTTGCTATTTACATGCATAACATGGGACAAGTGCATGTACAAGTTTAGTGTGATGTTTAGTAGAATGCAATATTAATTCAGTTATGATAAGTTCAATCTATAAGTTTAGTAGTATAAGTTTAGTAGTTTTGAGTGTGAGTTTTTTGGAAATTGAATAGGATAACTGTTGAAAGGCCTCATTGGTTAGTAGTGAAGAGGAGGTCATAAGTAGTTATGGGATGAACCCAAAACATATGCAATAGTGGGCAACTATTGAAAGCTGTTTTATTAATTTTATAGCAACTTTTATTTTTTTATTAAATTTACAATGTAACATTTTTTTTTTAAAATATATTTATATTATATTATATTTGTTAGTTATATTATATTTTGATAACTTTACATAATTGTATTAATGTTTTTTTCTTGATCTTTATCATGTATAAACTGGTTTTGGTTTTGTTTTTTGTTTTTTTTGTTTTAAGATGAATGGTAAATTTAATTATGTTACAAGTTATTTTGAAAAAATTGTATACTAACAATATCATTTCAGTGTTTTATGTTGCAAAAAATTTATCAATGCTGAAGTTGAGTTGTTCTTGAGTGAGTTGAAGACATTATCTATTTTTATGTAAATTTTTAATGTTGTAATTAGAAAAAAAATGACTTTTTTTGTTTGGATATGCTCATCAAACAATGTACTTGAACTATCATTAATAAAAGGACTAGGCTATTTGTTGTGTGGATGGGAATTCAACCCCCTCCAAATGGCTCTTAGGAAGGTTAAATTGTAACCCTCTTTTGAGTTGTGTTCCTTGTGTTCATGGTTTTCATGATCTTTAGTTTTTATAGTAACTCCAATATGCACAAACATAAATATATCATGTTATTATAATAATAATTATAAACATGTTTTAAACATCTTCCCAACATATACTAAATGACAAAATTACTTTTATTCACATAAATCATTAAACAATTTTTCAATGTTTTAAACATCTTCCCCATATAAAGAGAAATGGAAAAATCACTCTTATTCACTTAAATCATTTAAATTTTTTACAATGTTTTAAACATCTTCTTGACACATTGCACAAAAATAACTCACTCTTAATAAATTATATAACAATTATAACCTAAATTTATTTATATATATATATATTTTAAATAATATTTTGATTTAGTTTTGATTTTATTTATTTATTTATTTATATAGTTTTATTATAACTATGTTATTATGATATTTGAAGTATAATATTTTTATTAATATTTTTATAGATTTAAATAAAATACTAATATTTTTTAGAGTGTTGGTAAATATTTAAATATTTTTATTATTTATTTGTATGAATTTTTTATATTTAAATATTTATGTATTGGCTTTATTATTTATATAATTCTTGCTTACATATATAAATTTATGAAAATATTTTGGTAATAATGTATGTTTTGGATTCTTTATTTTGTATGTATATGAATGCATTGTTTTGAGAATTGAAATAGTGTTTTAATTAGTTGCATTGCCATAGTTATAATATATTTGTTGTGTTTTTTATTTTGGAATTTATCAATGAATGATATACTTCTATATGTTGTGTGTGAATGTATTATTCAAATTTTTTGCATTACTTGTATGTACTTGTTTGAATTGTTAACTCTTCTATGTTGATGAATGTCTCATTTTGCATGCTTTTGACTATTTTTTCATTGTTTATTTGTATGTATATGTGTGTATTTCTTGAGTCTGCATTGAGTGTTAGAGTAGTGGTTTTAGTGTTTCTATGTATATACATTTAATTATCTTTAAGAGTTGGTTGTATTATCTTGAATTTTTTTCAGTATTCCTTCCTTATTTGCTTTGTGTGTGTATCTTTTCAGTATTTTTTTGTATGGATATTCTTTACTTTTATGTGTATGAATGTATTATTTGTTGTATTTGTCTGAGAAGTATTTAATTGTATGAGATTTATATGTATATGAAACAATTCTTTGTTGCATTTGATTTGTCTTGTTTACATGTATTTATTGTGTGTGTATGAATCTATTCTTTGCTACCTTTATATGTGACTATTTTCTTGTATTTTTTGTATGTGTATGAATGCCTTATTCATGTGTGTATGAATATATTCTTTGGTAATGTGTCTTATTTCCTTGTATTCTATGTATGTGTATGAATGTCTTCTTCATGTGTGTATGAATCTACTTTCCAATGTGTCTTCTTTATTTGTATTCTTTTCTTTTTATGTGTGTGAATGTATTCATGTGTATGAATTTATTATTGGCTACATTCCCATATGTGTCTTGTTAACTTGTACTCTTTGTATGTGTACAAATGTATTCTTCATGTGTGTATTAATCTATTCTTTTCTACATTTGTATGTCTTATTTGTATGTGTATATGTAGGAATATTTCTTTCTTACTATTGTATATGTATTATTTTCATGTAGATATATTAGTGTGATATGTGAAAATATATTTTTTTAATTTTTTATTTATATGATTGTAAATATACTCTCATTATTTCTATATATTAATATATTATTTTGAATATTGATTTATAGATGTATTAGTTTCAATATTAACTTATAAATATATTGGTTTAAATATTTGTTAAATTATTATTATTATTATTATTTTTGTATTATTTTTTCTTTTATTGATTTTTTAATTAAGTTATTATTATTGTTATTATTGTTATTATGGATTTTTTTTCTATTTAAACTTTGATAATTTTAAATTTCAAAATAATATACTTATTACAATAACAGTAAAAAGAAATAATATTATCCCACAAGTTACAACTCAATCAACCATTATCATGTTATAAAGTATCATGCAAATCATGAAACTAAAAAGAAAAAGAACAATAACATAATATTTATAACAAAATCAATTTATAATAGCACATATCAATTAACTATTTAATACTAAAATCAATACAATAAATAAAATCAATTAATTTTAATTAATTTTTTTCATTAGTTTGACTCATTTATAATTTTATTTTTCATAATACTATAATTTAATAATATAGGGATAAATATTAATCCTAAATTTTTGTTTAAAATATGCATTTCTCTAAATATAATAAAGAAAATAAATACTTATTAATTTTATACTAATTAACTTATAAAATAATTGTAATTGTCAACATCATAATATTTATACTCAATTTTAAACACATGCATAAAATATGTGTGTGAACATGTCACCTTGTGAGTCATTATGTGTAATGTTTGTACACATGTGTATGTTTGTTGTGGGCATGTATGCATGTGAGTGATTATGCCTCATTGGCAATGGATTTTGTGGGTGTGTGCTTGTGGTTAGTCCCATGCCAATGATGGACTGTTTTTGGTGTGGTTAGTCCCATGCCAATGATGGACTGTTTTTGGTGTGGTTAGTCCCATGCCAATGATGTACTGTTTCTGGGGTTATATAAGCTCTCAACTTCATGTGGTTTACCTTGTTAGTAGAGATTTTACATCTCAAAACTAAGAGGAGCTTTGTATATATTGATTTTTAGTTTATTTAAAACCTAACATTAATTTTGAAATATTAAAATATTTTTTTATAATAATGTTTTTTAAAAGATATAAATATTTTAAGATAAAAAAATTATAAAACAATAAAATAAATTAAATATAATAATTACAGAAATTGACAATTAAATTAATTATAAAAATAAATTACATAATTATAAAAATATTTAAATTTAATTATTAAATATTATTTCAAATTTCAAATTATAATTATAACTATAATTATATTTATTTATATATATATATATATATATATAAACTAGCATAATTTCAACAATGATATAACTATGGATTATTATCATGTTTTATTATAAAAAATATAAATATAAATAATATGTTATTATATTTATCATTCATAAAAATATTATGATGTTGATAATTATATTTATTTTATTTACTAGTTTTAAAACAATGTTTGTGAATAGAAAAATTTAGATTTTTTTTTTTTTTTTTTTTATATTATTAAATATAATAGAATGTTTTTATTATTATTATATATTATTAAATTATTTTATATTTAGTTTAATTTATAATTTTTTTATTATCATTTATAAGATATTATATTACGTTACAATATTTTTATCATATTAAGCTATATAATATCACTTTAAATATACATCTACTTTAATTTTCATATTTGCAATTATATTTTATATATTTTAAATTTTGATAAAAACACATAATAATAAGTATTTAAATTTATTTTATAATAAATCATCATAATAATCCTTAGTTGTACCATTGTTAAATTATGTTAGTTTAGTATTCTAATTATTCTAATGGTTAATTAATATAGATATATACCTAATTTATTTTATATATATATATATAATTTTTATTAATATTTAAATTTATTTTATTATATTTCATTTTTTAATGTTATTTTATATGTTTTTATGATAATAAAAGTATTATTTAAATACGATTAAAAAAATTATTTTAATATTTTGAATTAAATGTTATGTTTTAAATCAATTAAAAATTACTCTATAGAAGGCTCTTTTTTATTTGGAGATGTAAAATCTCTACTAATAAGGTCAATCACCTGAAAGTGAGAGCTTATATGACCCATAAAACTGTATATCATTGAAATGGGATTAACCACACACACGCAACTCACAATCCATTGCCAATGAGTTACGATCACTCACATGCATACAAGGACAGAACAAACAAAGGGTGCACACAAGCCTACATGGATACAAGCACACAACAAACAAATGGTGCACACAAGCCTACACATACATACAAACATTATACACCTTAATTAACAAGGTGACATGTCCACACACATAACATTTATTATGAATCTTAGAATTAACATTATTTGATGTATTTGATTCAGATTGAGTAAAAATATTATTATGTTGACAATTTCATTTATTTTGTAATTTAATTTTATGTTACTAAAACTAATAAATATTTATTTTATTTGTTATTTTAAAACATTATCATTACAAAAATTTTAAAATTAATATTTTTCGTTATATTATTTATTTTTTTAATTTTAGTAGGACCTTTCATTCATTCAAATTTAAAGGACCTTTCACCCATTCAAATTTAAAGAATCTTACGCCATAATAGACGTTTCATTCATTCAAATTTAAAGCATGTTACACCATAATAAACATTACGTGGCCTCAACGTGCCTAGTGAGAAACAAGGTTTGTTGGCCATCGAAAGCCATTTTAAGCTATCCAAAATCTGAAGTTTTTGAGTCTATCAAATTCGGCCTTGTAAGCCTTAATGTCTAAAATCGAGTTCCCACTTACTAAAATACCTATAATAATGCTAACTGACAAAGAAACATGAAAATTTAACCATACTTAAAGAAAATTAAATCTACTATATAGTCCTCATAGAACTCAACCAGTGCAAGATTCTTTGCACTGGAACCTAGAATTTCAGAGTAGCGAGGAAACTACAGGTTCCTCTCAATTCGTCCCAAACGAACATTTTTTTCATTGAATCTCAAAATTGGACAAGCTCGATGTCCTTCTGGATCTCCTAGAGTCCAATTAGTTTTGAAATATTAATTTGAATACATGATATCTACTACCATGATATTCTTCATCAAAAAACAAAAATTAATGGTATGTTTATCAAGAAACTATGCCATGAGAGAGTGGCCTCGGTTGAGGACCAAAATTTCTTAATCCTCCTCTTCAGTCTCCTGCTTTGCTTGGTGGTTGAGGTCATCCTCCCCTTCTACTGTTATTTTTCTCGCTTGTTTAGGAGGACTTGTGATATAGGCTTTTATTGCATCACTCATGTTTTGGGCATGTGATGCCTCGACCATATATAACAGTGTCAAATGAGCCACAAAATATGTAATAAGATAGAAACACGGGAAAGCAACCACCCACAACACTGCCAATGGGCCACCTCTCTACTATAATGGCACATAAATTTTTTAGTGACAAACAAAGTACATATAATGTTAGCACCATGGGTTTTATAATTGCATCTAAGTTGAACATCCAACCTCCTTTGGCGCTTTTCTTCCTTTACCAACACTATCTGCTCAAACATTTCCCTGGGTGAGTATACACTAAAGTGGTTTGGGGTTCTTCAGAAAAACATATTAATTAATTATCGACATCATAATATTTTTACTTATATAATTATCAATGATAAACATAATAACGTATTATTGATATTTATACTTTTTATAATAAAACATGATAATAATCCATACTGATACAATTATTCAAATTATGCTAGTTTATTTTTATAATATATATATATAATTTTTCAAATTCTAAATTCTAAATAATGTTTAATAATTAAATTTAAATATTTTTTTGATTATGTTAGTTTTTTTTTATCATTAATTTAATTTTCAATTTATTTAATTATTATATTTTAAATTTCAAATAATGATAAATATTGTTTTATAAAATTTATATCTTTTTAATATAAAAAAAATATTATTAAAAAAAAATATTTTAATATTTCCAAATTAATGTTATGTTTTAAATAAACCAAAAATATATATATAGAAAGCTCATCTTAGTTTTGATATGTAAAATCTCTATTAATAGGGTTAACTAAATGAAGGTGAGAGCTTATATGACCCCAAAAACCGTTCATCATTGGCATGGGACTAACCACATACGCACACCCACACAATCCTGGCATTCAGGCATAATCACTCACATGCATACATGCACACAAAAAACATGGGATGCACACAAACATACACATAGCCACAAACATTACACATAATGATTCACAAGGTGACATGTTCACACATATCACACTTATAATTAATTTTAGAATTAATACTATTTTATGCATGTGTTTAAGATTGAGTATAAATATTATGATGTTGATAATTAAAATTATTTTATACGCTAATTAGTATAAAATTAATAAGTATTTATATTTTTTATTATATTTAAAACCATTCATATTCTAAACAAAAATTTAGAATTAATATTTTTTCCCTATATTATTAAATTATAGTATTATGAAAAATAAAATTATAAATAAGTCAAATTAATGAAAATCTTTAATTAAAATTAATTGAGTTTATTTATTGTATTGATTTTAGTATTAAATAGTTAATTGATATGTGTTATTATAAATTGATGTTGTTATAAATATTTTTTTTTATAAGTAAGTTTAATCTATTATAATGGCACATAATGTACATAGCCGTCTTCTCCTCCATATTGCAAAACTAGCAAATGCTGGAGGGAAGCAAGTTCAGAAAATCCAAAATATAAGTCGCCCATGACCGAGAAACCGACTCAAAAGTGTTGACCATAAGCAAGAAACCAGCATACATTGTTCTAAACAAGAAACTGAAAATACAGAAAGAGCTAGCATGACTGAAACAGACAAATTTTCCATATCTACTTTGATGGTAAAGCCAAAAAACCAAAAAGAGTTAAGGAGGCCCATGAACCTACTAGTTGTCAAGTTGTTTGCCATCAGGTGGTGGAATTTCTTCCACGATAGGGCAGTTGTAGTCTTCATCCAGGGCATCCGCAACCTTGTTTCCATGATCTGGGGCTAAGTGTTCTGAAGAGGAGGGAGAACTAGAATGTTTCCATTCCAAGTCCTCACTTGCAGAGCTGTCGCTGCTCGTCCCTGCACTACTAGACGTTCTGAGGCTTGGCTTCACCGGAAGGGCGGTGGAATTTCTGGTAGTAGGGGGAGGCTGTACCGAGATAGTTGATTTCCGCCTACGCTTCTGGGAGCCAGAGCTAGCAACATCGGAGGGCTCTTCCTAAAATACCACTATAATGATTTTTGTGATATGCGGCTTGTCCAAGGCACTACTGAACTAAAAATTGGCCTTATTTCTTATTGATGGCGAATAAGCCCAATCGACTCTGCTACTGCTACTGCCCCTTCCTACACCACCTCTACCACTGTGAGAATCACTACTGCTCCTTCCTTCACCACCTCTACCACTGCCCCCACATCTGCAGCGCATTCATTACCTAAATATCATGGTTTGCCTGTGGAATCCTGAGTGATAACCTGAATTGTCAGAGGACTAAGATGGAAAAGAGGATAAGGTTGGGCGGGTAGGCAACAAGGTCTGGGCACAGAGTGGAGAGGGCTGAAAATGGTCATGTGGAGCTGTCACGTCTCCCAGACCCAGCTTTCTACACATATAACATAACTCAGATATTCTCCGCTTTATGCGCCAAATAACATTGATAGTTTTTATACTGAATCACTTACAAATTCAGACTGTTATCCGGGGTTTCAATTCTTTTCAGTACTTATAGACAGCCATGGAATATAAGAATTTCCATGAGAATTTTTGGGCTTGAACTCCCCTCTTCTCAGTCCATCTATTAGACTTATATATCTATATATATATTACTTTGTATTTCTCAGGTTTTTCTTTTCAGAGTTTTGTCCAACTCTAGATGATTGCTAGACCCTTCCTCAACTTTCCAGTTTGCAGGCCTTATAAAATTTTCAACATTTTAAAGTTGCAGCATCGAGGTATAGATGTATGCCTCCTCGCATACATCTATCTATACTCAGTTAACTACTTTCCCAACAGTTTATATGGGCGGTATACAGAGGCTCTGTTCATGTATTTTTACATATGATTACAATCTTACCTCACAAAAACTTTTATCACACACTAGATTGTTCAATAGGATTCCCCCCTTATTTTACTGTTACAACATTCAACATGTGTGACACTCTGGTACAGATTCAACTGTTCCATGGAAAAACTAGGAAACAGATCCTCTTGCTTCAATCAAATGGAGGTAGAGAATACTGAACTGGATAGTTTAGAATTCCTAGTGTTAGATCCTCGTCCTTAGTTAGGATCCAACTTCTGCTTTCATATGTTTACACTTACATTTAATAGAATAATTTAAATTCTAAATTTTACAAATTCTTTCCCTTGTAACACAGCTGACATACTGAACCCCATACTGCTATCACAGGGTTGTTGTTTCCTAATTTCTGTTATTGGTTACAGGGAATTCTGTGCCATCAGTATTGTTATGATAGGTTTAGTTGTTTGGGACTTGCTGTTCATGGGTACTGCTTTGTTAACATTTTCTGTTTATACACACAGAAATTTAATATTCCTTTAAAAGATAGCAAGCTATACCTATACATAGTTATTAGATTTGCTGTTCAATTGATCTATCATCTCTAACCTCATGACTACAAGGTACTCATCCCTACAACCCAACCATTTGTCTCTGCTATCAATAGCTTGAGTTTGCAATTACATGAGTTACTGAACCATTAATCAATCTAACATTTGCATAATGCACCATAACATAACAATTCATAAATTGCATAATGAACCATAACATCACAATTCATAAATTTCATAATGAACCATAACATCAAATTTCATAAAACAGGGATATGTTTAATACAGACTTACAATAATCTCCAAATTTATGCATGCACACCTCTACTATGACCAGTCCTCCCAACCTTAGAGTTCGTTTATCTCCAGAACTCACCCCCGAGCTGAGATCCTCCAAGAACAGACTAACCTCAATCTGTTCTGGAGTAGCTTATTTAAGCTATGCTTTCCCCAAAGCCTATTTCCAATTCTGCGTCCATAATTTCAGGATGCTTTATTCCTGCTTGCCTAGGCTTCCCTTATTTAGGGACTTTAAAGCTGCTTTCTGCTTTTCCAGCTTTTCCAGCTTTTTACCTCTTCCCAACTACTTTCCTCATCATTGGGGAATTTAGATTTTTCCTCAAAAATCTAAATTAGAAATAATTTCTTTCAAGGATTTTTGAAAGATTTTGGGGAAAGTCTTTTCCTTTTCCATCACCTCATGGATTAGGCAAGTGATCTCACTTTCTCATCTGGTCATAGTGCATACACAATATTTTATTTATTTTTCATAATAAATAGTTAACCACATCCACACAATAATTATCCATTGGGGTCCACTCCCCTTTCGATTTATGTTCAAATGTCTCATTTGAAAAGCATAGAACTTGGGGGTGTTACATATTCCCCCTCTGAAAATAAACACCGTCCTCGGTGTTGACAACTATCTACTTAGTTTATTTTGAACATAATTATGAATGTTGTTCCATCATCTTAGCTTCTCTGTTCCATGTAGCTCTTTCAGCAGTAAAGTGCTCCACTGCACCTTTACTCTAGCTACTGTTTAATTTCGTAATTCAATTTTTTTTTTTTTTTCCGCTTTTAGATTTGAGGCTCTGGAAGGAATTCCTCTTCTGATTCCACCTGGACCACATTCCAATCAATAATGTGAGAAGCATCATGTACAAAAATTATATTTTTCCAACACATCATGAAATTTAATATGCAAGGGTAAGGCTAGTTTATAAGCCATTAGCTTCCCCCTTTCCAACACCTTCCTCGGTGTTACACTTTAACGTTGATTTTTCAACTTTGACAAAAATTTCTTCTTCATCCTTGATTAGTTTCCAGCAGAGTACTCTCCTGCTTCCACTCTTTTTACTGAGGCCTTATGCAGTTGGTTTTCCTCCTACTTCTTTGCAAGAAGTCTGTCTGGAAGATCTTTGCTCTGTCCACAATTCATACCAATATAAGTAATGTCAGGTACATATAATTGATAATCCACAACAACATTCTGCATTTCAATAACTTAAGAAATTCAGTTATTAGTCAAACCGTTTAGGTTCATAATATTTTAGTGTACTTTTAGTACACTACTTATCCTTTCTTGTTTTTCAGTGAGATTCTTTCCTCATGCAACTTGGTCCCGTTCAGCTTTTCTTGATTTTCTAGGTGATTTATCTTCACCCCTTTTTTTTTCCTCCTTGTTTCCAGAGTGTACACTTTCCTGTTACACACTTGGCTAAACAATTTTACACTTTTCATTAGTACTCATAAATGAAAGAAAAAAATTGTATCATATGCATGGTTATGCTTACCCTTTCTCAGTTCATCGCTGTACTTCCAGCATCTTTTCATTGTTTTCTTTTGTTAGTCAATCAATTTAATTAGTAATAACTAGATTCATTAATAATCTCTGTAATTCGATTCTTACTTCACACATGAGTTTTATCCACTAGTTCAATCTTACATGAATAAATTTGGATCTGATGGGTTTCCCCCCATACCCAAGTCCAAATGCATCTCATCCTCTTTTCTCTCAGTTGGTAGCTGTATGATTTCACACTATTTCCCTATTTTGAATTTAAGACTCAGGGAAATTTAATTTAATAAAATTTACACCAACAAAATTTTATAGTGTGAATACATATTTCTTTTATAGTGATATATGTAACTACTATGATTCCTCACATTCGCAAGTATTACTACTTGATAATGTCAAAAGAAATTTTGACACAGTTTTTCCTTTTCCAAAGAATCACCAGAATTTTTTCATTTACTCTTAATTGTATGTTCATGCTTTATTAATTCCAATGATGATTCACCAATTATATTTATATGTGAATTTCACTAATCATTAAAATCAATCCATGGTTTATATAGGTTTTCCATTCTACCCTAGCTAGCCACCTGGGAAAATTTGATTTATCCCTTCATTCCTTCATTCATACTCAATGAAATGAATTTGCATTATATTATCTAATATGCAATGGTTCACAACTACTAAACCAACTATTTAACTGTGTTTATAACTCATACTTAAGCTTAACACTTCATTATTTTGCATGAACTAACATATGCTTATTACCAAAATACTCTAATCATGACTTAAATCATCTTGGAAGTTTTTCCAATGTCAATATTTTTTTTTTCCACATTATACTGTTAACACTTAATCTACCACAACTAGTGTTTATTACTCCTTTAACCATAATTAGAGTAATAATATTCCGGCCATATGGTAAAATATGTCCTTCCACTTCACTTGCACTTTTAAGGTGAATTCACTTTTTAATATTCACTAGTGAATTTTTTTTTCTTCTCCCTTAATCCCGTGGGTATAAAGTTTGAGTTTTTTTTTCTAACTGAAATCAATTATCATGCATGACGATATTATATGCGTACAACTCAACAAAGTTAACATTATAACAAGATCACCTATATTTATAGTGTTACTTGTAGATTTAGCTTATGTCCCACGTGCAATTTCTTTCCTTTTAATCTATCATTTCTCATGATAATAATTATTATTTTATATATATATATATATATATATATTTAATAGTTAATTAAGAATTTACAACTTATATTTAACATACCTCTATTAAATATAAATTGTCATTTTTCTATTATCCCCCTTTCTTTATATATTCCAATATCAACTTTTTCGTCTTCTTTTGTCCAGGTCCAGCTCCGACCTTTCGCCATAACATTTCACCTCCTTCACCAATGGGCTACAACAATCGGCCTTCTTTTGTTCCAATAACTATGGTAACACATAGTATTATATAACATGTTAGGAACATATATCACCCCACAATTATTCAGTTATATCCTTTCATGCTTCTAATCAACTTATTGTTATAATGAATATTAATAAAATTCTAATTTAGTTGTCTTAACACTCGCAATTTTTTTTCTTCAATTTTAATTACCTATATCTATTTCTTAACCTTATCCTGAAGGTTAATTTTTCGATAGATATATATTCTTGCACACATAATTATTTATGCTCAATTCCACCACATTGTATATATATTCCAATAGAGTGAAACATATAAAATTTTCTTTATAAAGCTCTTTGTTATATGAACCATGATATTTCACATCATTAAATCCTTCACCCTTTTTCATATATATAGAACCACTCTATATATATATAAAATCCTCAATATATATATATAATATAAACTCCATCATGTATATATAAAATCTACCATCTATAAATATAATTCACCACATATATATAATGCACCGCATATATATATATATATCCACCATACATATATATAAAGTCCACCCTATATAAAATCCACTTCTTCAACAATTATTTTACTAGATTAACTTTAATTTAAACTCCACCCCTTTTAAATTAAACTTTAAAGTCTACTTTAATTAAAATCCACCTAACATAAAAGGAATACCTTACCCTTTTTAACTCCCATGATACAAAAGCCTATAACTATTATTTCATTACATATAATGTAAGAAATGGATATATTACCCCTTTCGATCCCATGATACCCAATCATTTAACCATACTTTAATTACAACTAAGGTAATAAAGGGATATATAATGTTCACATTAATTATAATATAGTCTAAGGGAGTCGTTATATATATAATGAACATATGAAACCTTTATGAGTAGATATGTTCCCACCATATCAACCAACGTTAAATGATTTTCCCCACCGGTTTATCATTTGAAATTCTGTTTATCATTAACAAGTCTCCCAAAATTTTAAACTTCAAGAAACGATGATTAAGCATATATTTGTCATATCTCCCAAAAATTTTGCTATAGTGTTAAACATCCGTATATCCCAAAAGGTATATATATATATATATATAGTTTGTGGACTATTAAATTCTCCTTTCTGGCCAAAATATATATATATATACTTTGTGAAATATTAAATTCCCCTTTTGGGCCCCATCTACTTAAATCCATTAACAAAATCGAAATCAATAATTTCATTCAACACGTCTCTAATTATTTTATCTTCGTATCCATTCTTATGTTCAAAGTCGTGACATGAGAGCTTTCTTCGACAGATATACATACGACAGTGGTCAACCAATAGTGCACCGTGCATTCGCTGATTTGGTATACCATGATAGGGTTTTACGTGTCTAACCAGTTTTATACCGGCTTTGTATAGGTAATTTATGAGACGTAATTTCCGATTTCGAAACATACAGCAGGGAGATCAATAAGTTTGGATCGGCTCAAACCCTAAACTCATGGTTCCTTACCCTTTACTGACATGTACTTGCCGGCGCTGAATACTTTCGATCTCAGGTTTATGAATGACGGACGATGGTTTTTGTTGAGATATCGCTACGTGTCTGTGTGTTTGAAGATTGTACAAATCCGAAATCCGTCCTTTGGATAGGAGAGGGGCACGCGCCCTACCCTCCGTCGCCTCAAGGTTTCAAAATGCAGCTTTGCGTGCTACCTAGTCAAGAATGGGACGATTCTGCTCAACATTCGTACCACAGCTCTTGCCCTAAAAACACCTTTCATCAATCGCTGGATAGAGAAGATGAAAAGGTCACTTCGGTATGGATGCCTTCGCCGGCAATCTGCTGGCCTGGTACCATGAAACCTTAAACAAATATTTAACCTATCGATGTGTACAGAGGTGGCTGTGCCACGGACTTTCGTGAAATCCCCCTTGGGATTTGGTCAAAACGTCGGGTCGCTGCGTTCATTGCAGAACCAGATTTCCCACGTACGATGGTTTATTTCATCCTAGGGTTTCTGGTTGGTATTATAACCCCTCCATTGCCCAGATTCTTACTGTTCTTTTTGCGCTTTTATTTGCTTGTTTTATTAACTCAGAGCCGCTCGACGTTTAGTTGTAAAAAGGAATTCTTTCCCCTATTTGATCCAAGCACGGCGGGTTGATTGCGTTTTGTTTTTTTGTGAGCTGTTCTTGTCATGCTTTACAAGGTTGCTGTGTGGCTTTTTTTTTTTTTTTTTGTCATGCAGTGGAACTTCACCTGTTACGCCTGAACCCTAGTTCTCATTACGCCTCCTCTACCCAGAATTTGTCACGCCTTTATCTATTTATGACAATTGGAAAGAGTATATTATATTTATGGAATTTTCTATTTTCGCTCCGATTAATAACCAAAGCAGGACTATTCAACTTTGGAAATATTGCGGATGGCATGTCGTTTTTGTTTCTATTATTATTGTTGAGTTTTTTCTACATTGGTTAACCCATGTTGCTCGTTTCTAATTATCGATTTCGGCACTAACAGCCATGTAATAGATTTTGTATTGCCCTGATTTCATTCGGCATAATTTTCTTTTGACCTATTTGTCCACGCAGGTATGGGTTCGAGGTCATCCAGGTCACCTCATCCGAGATGAGCCGAACGGATCTCGGTCCTGGAATTAAGGAATGGTTATCATTTTTTTCCTTTTTTTTTTTTCGTTAACCTACCCTTCTGTATTAAAATCATCTCTCTACCCTCATGGATTCGTTATATTTTGATCTACTCTGCATTTCAAAGTTTCCCACATGAAAATCGTTTTATTGTTGTACAGGCAGAGTTAACCGTATTACGCCCTCGCGTAAACAGTTCTCACCGTTGTTAAATCGTATTATTTCCCTTACCTACGCGCCGAAGTCCCTTCACATTTTGGGTTTTCCTTTTTGATTTAGTTGTATGTATATATATAGTGTCTCACCACTCGAAGTTTCGGTTTGTGCCTTATATGTAAACTTCACACATATTTAACTTCCTCTTTTATTTTTTTGCCTGAATACCTACATGATTCGCTTCGGAATTTCCTATTTTTCATAGATAACTCATATATATGATTCGTAGTTAGAATTTATTTTTGATTTATATGAGTTCATATATCTATTTAACGTTGGTATCTCCCCTTTTGACATACTGGTCCATATATATATATATATAGCTCATATATATTCTATATTTACAAAGGCTGATTGATTTTTGGGCTTGATACTTATATCAAATGTTGTTTATTGCCTATACATGAAATCTATAGCCATACTATTTATTCCAAAGGGTTGGAGGAATTTTTTTTTTTTTTTTTTTTTTGTAAAAAGCCATACACCTTATAGTTGTTAATTCCAAAGTTAAAAATAGATGTGCCAATAATAGGTGCATGCAAGATATTATAAGAGCTATTAGGCTCCTATATTTTTTTTTCTCTATAGATAATCGATGGTGATTTAAATAAAGGTCATTAACTATAATTTAAATCTTTTGGCTATGATACTTGCTACAATGACTGAAGGTAGATTTAGAAATGAAATTGATACAATTATAATCATTATAAAAATCCTATAAGGTAGGGTTACTCTTCCCCTAGCACAATTTCGAATGTAATATTCTAATGTTCTTATTTTCTTCTTTTAGATTTACAACCTGTAACTGCTATAATGTTTCTCTAGCATATACATAAGCATGTAATATCACTTTGGTGTCTACAGGGAACACAACAATAATTAATCATCTGTAGAGGCTAAGTGACTTCAGATTTAAACCGACCTTGGTTTAGAGCTTCTGGAGTTTCTACTCTATGGATTTCTGGTCTACAACTAAACAGAATCTAGAAGGTGAATGCCTTAGGATAGATTTTGTTCAATGTAGTACTAACATCAACACACCATTTAATTAATTTTTTATTTTTTTTTCATCATGGATATATATAGTCCGAGTGAAGAAACAATCATACTCTATTATTTTACATCGAAATACTATTTTTCTGAGAGATATCGGTTTCCAGTTGTAAACCTATTATAGGTTTAACCATTCTGGTATATGAGCCTCCTCATATTACTCCCATATCAATGTTTCTACTTCATCACAATCTGTTACATGTATACCTGAAAGGATACCTGAAAGTATATCCAAGATATTTGTATACTTGAAGAAATATTTTTAATATTCATAAAATTTATAACAGTTAACCATTTCTTTGTGAGCACATATCTTGCCCAATTTTTGAACTTTAGCTCCGATACCATTTGTCACGTCTCCCAGACCCAGCTTTCTACACATATAACATAACTCAGATATTCTCCGCTTTATGCGCCAAATAACATTGATAGTTTTTATACTGAATCACTTACAAATTTAGACTGTTATCCGGGGTTTAAATTCTTTTCAGTACTTATAGACAGCCATGGAATATAAGAATTTCCATGAGAATTTTTGGGCTTGACCTCCCCTCTTCTCAGTCCATCTATTAGACTTATATATCTATATATATATTACTTTGTATTTCTCAGGTTTTTCTTTTCAGAGTTTTGTCCAACTCTAGATGATTGCTAGACCCTTCCTCAACTTTCCAGTTTGCAGGCCTTATAAAATTTTCAACATTTTAAAGTTGCAGCATCGAGGTATAGATGTATGCCTCCTCGCATACATCTATCTATACTCAGTTAACTACTTTCCCAGCACTTTATATGGGCGGTATACAGAGGCTCTATTCATGTATTTTTACATATGATTACAATCTTACCTCACACAAACTTTTATCACACACTAGATTGTTCAATAGGATTCCCCCCTTATTTTACTGTTACAACATTCAACATGTGTGACACTCTGGTACAGATTCAACTGTTCCATGGGAAAACTAGGAAACAGATCCTCTTGCTTCAATCAAATGGAGGTAGAGAATACTGAACTGGATAGTTTAGAATTCCTAGTGTTAGATCCTCGTCCTTAGTTAGGATCCAACTTCTGCTTTCATATGTTTACACTTACATTTAATAGAATAATTTAAATTCTAAATTTTACAAATTCTTTCCCTTGTAACACAGCTGACATACTGAACCCCATACTGCTATCATAGGGTTGTTGTTTCCTACTTTCTGTTATTGGTTACAGGGAATTCTATGCCATCAGTATTGTTATGATAGGTTTAGTTGTTTGGGACTTGCTGTTCATGGGTACTTCTTTGTTAACATTTTCTGTTTATACACACAGAAATTTAATATTCCTTTAAAAGATAGAAAGCTATACCTATACATAGTTATTAGATTTGCTGTTCAATTGATCTATCATCTCTAACCTCATGACTACAAGGTACTCATCCCTACAACCCAACCATTTGTCTCTGCTATCAATAGCTTGATTTTGCAATTACATGAGTTACTGAACCATTAATCAATCTAACATTTGCATAATGCACCATAACATAACAATTCATAAATTGCATAATGAACCATAAAATGACAATTCATAAATTGCATAATGAACCATAATTTCAAATTTCATAACACAGGGATGTGTTTAATACAGACTTACAGAAATCTCCAAGTTTATGCATGCACACCTCTACTATGACCAGTCCTCCCAACCTTAGAGTTCGTTTATCTCCAGAACTCACCCCCGAGCTGAGATCCTCCAAGAACAGACTTACCTCAATCTGTTCTGGAGTAGCTTATTTAAGCTATGCTTTCCCCAAAGCCTGTTTCCAATTCTGAGTCCAGAATTTCAGGATGCTTTATTCCTGTTTAGCCTAGGCTTCCCATTTTGGGACTCTTTAAAGCTGCTTTAAGCTTTTCCTCAGCTTTTCCAGCTTTTTCTCACCTCTTCCAAACTACTCCTCTTCATTGGGGAAATTTAGATTTTTTCCTCAAAAATCTAAATTAGAAATAATTTCTTTCAAGGATTTTTGAAAGATTTTGGGGAAAGTCTTTTTCCTTTTCCATCACCTCATGGATTAGGCATGTGATCTCACTTTCTCATCTGGTCATAGTGCATACACAATATTTTATTTATTTTCCATAATAAATAGTTAACCACATCCACACAATAATTATCCATTGGGGTCCACTCCCCTTTGGATTTATGTTCAAATGTCTCATTTGAAAAGCATAGAACTTGGGGGTGTTACATAAATGACATGGAAGTTTTGAAGAAAGGCGTGGAAACTAAGATGGATGGTTTGAAGAAAGCCGTGGACTCTAAGATGGATGGTTTGAAGAATGTCATGGAAGCTAAGATAGATGGCATGGAAGCTGGCATGGAATCTAAGATGGATAACATGGAAGCTAAGATCAATGAAAATATGGAAAACATGAAGATTGATCTAAAAGCAGACATGGAAGGTTTGACAAAGTTGATATAAAAAATGTTTCCTAATAGTGAAAATATAGTAGAGGAAACTCATGATGAGAAAAAAATAAAGGTTAATCGTGATTTCTTAAACTCTAGTGTTGGCGGGAAGAACCACCATATTCCAAAAATGGATATGAGGAAGTTTGATGGAAAGGATCCTGTAACATTGATACTACAAATGGAGAAATATTTTAATCTCAATAATGTGCAAAACACACAAAAGGTAGACATTGAAACTTTACATTTAGAAGAAAATACATTTGTATGGTATTGATGGCTTTGTTCCCATAAAAAAATTGTCACTTTGTCAATTTTTATGGTGGAAATGATAGCACATTATGAGGACACAAAGAGCAACACCTTCTTTAGCCAATTGATAAATCTCAAACAAAAGGGTTTAGTGGGGGAGCACATTGAGGACTTCCAAAAATTTCATATAAGGGTAATTGATATTCCAGAGGAACACATGTTTGATCTCTTCATAGGTACTATAAAGGATAACATCCAACATGAAGTTCGTGTTTTGGAACCTGATTCATTCGGGAAGGCATTCAAGTTGGCATGAAAAATTGAATGTAAAATTATGGCGAAAAGTAAGCCTACCACTCACTTCTATAAAGAGGGAAGTGTTGCTACTCCTAGATTTCCACAACCTACAAGGTTGACACCACAACAATTGGAAGAAAAAAGAGCAGGAGGGCTTTGCTATAGTTGTGATAGCAAATACACTAAAGGTCATAAGTGTGCTGAGAAGAAATTTTACATAGATTGTGAAGAGGAAGATGAAAATGAACAAGAAGATGATATACACCAAGAACCAACCCGAGAAGAGAAAATGAGTCTGACCATATCGTGTAATGCATTGGCAGGAATTACCACTCCTCAAACTCTCAAGATAGAAGGACATATCAGGAAGAAAAATGTAATAGCATTGATTGATTCAGGTAGTACCCATAATCTTATTCATTGTAAGGTTTCGAAGGAATTGAATTGTTTCCTATACCCAACACCAAAATGTCAAGTGATGGTTGCAAATGGAGGAACTATAAATTGCTCTGGAAAATGGCATAGTATCAAGCTAACCATGGGGGAATATGTATTGAATATTCCAATGCTTTCCATTCCTATGGGAGGTGCTGATGTTGTACTAGGAGTATAATGGTTACAATCTTTGGGGACGGTAGCTTTTAGTTTTCAAGAACTTTTCTTGAAATTTTTTTCAGAAGGAAAGGAAGTGGAATTACGAGGTATTACAGGGAAGCCAGGAAAGATAATAAGCTCTAATTTCATGACAAAGCTTCTAAATAAAGAAAAACGGGGCGTAATTGCAAAATTATGCTCACTAGAAGTTCCAACATCAAAATCATCTATTTCTGTAGATCTCCAAAAAGCCTTGGACAAACATTCCAAATTTTTTGAAACTCGCAAAGGGCTCCCACCTATTCGTGATCATGATCATGCTATTCATATGATTCCAGGAAGTGTCCCTCCAAACATCAGGCTTTAAAGATATCCTTATCTCCAAAAGAGTGAAATTGAACATGTGATTACAGAAATGTTAGAGGCGGGTATAATTCAAAAGCTACATGGAAACCCAAGGGTTATTATGAGTGACAGAGATCCCATTTTTACTGGAAATTTTTGGACGGAGTTATTTTCTTGTTTGGGTACTCAATTAGCTCATAGCTCATCTTATCATCCTCAATCCAATGGTCAAACTGAGATAGTAAATAAATGTTTAGAAGTATATCTTCGTTGTTTTGTATCTGATAAACAAACACAATGGGTCAAGTGGTTACCTTTCGTTGAATGGTGGTATAACACTTCCTTCCATATTGCAGCAAAAATGACCCCATTTATGGCACTTTTTGGATATCATCCACCATCCATCACATCATCTTTAAGAGAAAATTCGAAGGTTCAAGCAGTGGAATATCACATCGAGCATCAACAAGAATTTCTCCAACTCTTAAAGGATAACATGAAATTGGCACAAAATCGAATGAAACAACAGGCAGATCATCATCGCAGCGAGAGAAATTTTGATGTAAGAGACTGGGTATTTTTATAGCTACAACCATATAAACAAATGTCCCTCAAGCAAGCTAAGAAGGATAATAAATTATCGCCAAAGTACTATGGTCCTTATAAGGTGTTGAAAAACATTGGTGCTATGGCATACAAATTGGAGCTTCCTGCTTCTTCACGAGTGCAACCAATTTTCCATGTTTCATGCCTAAAGAAGGTTATAGTTGAAAATCTTCCAATTCAAAAAATATTTCCAGAACTTGATGAGGAAGGAAAAATCATATTGGAACTTGAAGCGGTCATGAAAACAAGAACTCAAAAGCTATGGAATCGATCAATTTCAGAGTATCTCTTCAAGTGGAAGAACTTACCCACTAAAGATTCTACACGGGAGGATGAGAATTTTATATAGAAGCACCCAGAGCTACTCAAGTGTTGAGGACAATACTTGTTTTAAGGAGGGGGGCATGTTAAGTCCCTATATTGACAGCGTAGTCCCTTATCATGTTAGTGTAGCCCCCCTTATTGTTATTGTTTTACCCCTGTAAACCCCATATTGTTATTATTGTGCCATTACATTATTATTGTTAGGTCGGCTAGGATTACATTGTGGCCCCACTAGGATTATATTGTGGACCCATGGACTCCTATATATAGAAGGAGGTTTTGATTATTTGTATCATCCAAGAATTTTTCATTCATGTAATGTATTGGAGGTTTCCCCCTTGAAGTGGCTTATTTATAAGGCGTTGATATCTCTTTTCTTCTCCTTTTGGAGCTGGTTTCACAACAAAATTATGAGAAAAAAGACACAAATCGAGTCAGGTAGAACTATGATTAAGATCACTAAGGAATGACAAGAACTACCTTAGCTGTCGGAATGAAGAGTTGGAAGATGAAAATTGGGCGGCCGGGCTGGGCGGCCGGGCTGGGCGGCACATTGCACAGCTGAAGCGGAGTCTCGCATGAGACGGGCGGCTTTGAGGTTCTTGGAGTTGGCCTCCACGAACTCGTCAAAGTTGATGAAGCCGTCCTTGTTGGAGTCCACCTCTTTCATCACCCCTTCAATCTCCGCCTCCGAAATGACAGAGCTCAGTTCCGACTTGGATATTTTGCCATCGCCGTTGCTGTCGAACTTGCGGAACACTTCAGCAAGCTCGCGGTATTGCACAGCTGAAGCCATTCTCACGCCTGAAGGTGAAGGCAAATTATAGGATAATACTACACAAAAACTAAGACGAAGATGGCCGTGGAGCTGGTGTGGAGGAGTGGAAGCCAAGGTCATCATTATATAGGGCTCTTTTCAGTTTTGGATGACAGCGCACCAATTTCTGGGATGCTTTACGCAATTATTTTGTACCCACGAACGCTGATGTGCCAAGATGCCAAGAGTAGAAAATGTAATTTGATGTGCCAAGATTCTGTAGAAACGTTTGATGTGACAAGATGCTGTGTGGAAATAAATGGAATGTTAATGTTTGATAAAGGGAGGGAATTTTTGCTCCTTTTGGAATTACATGGACTGACGGTTGGATTTGCAGTGAATTGCAATAAAACCAAGAAAAGCGTCACCAAGCCAGCCATGAATAACTAACAATTCTATTTTATTTTTGTTCAAAAAATAACCAACAAACTTAAACTTAAACCTAAACCTAATCCTCCCTGCGTTCTCCAGCTGGTCCCCCTTGCAAGCACTGAAAATTCCTCGATCTCCTGTTCATCTTCCCCGCCTTCTTCCAAGTGTATGAGAATGGAAGCCACAGTAGACAGCAAGAACGCCGAGGCGAGGTTGCATGGACCCGAATATTTACAATAAAATAAAAAACCATTAGAATATTTATTTATTATCAACAGCCCATATCAACATCAATACTTTATTGGATACTCCATCCTCCATCCTATGGGGTGAACAATAAAAAATAAAAATGCTGGATAAAGAGGCGGAATTGGGTATATCTAATTTAAAATATTATAATAAAATATAAATTTACTAGAATATTTATTATCAACCAGTCGTATTAACTTCAATACTTTTGTGACATATCCAATAGAATATGATTATTAAGTTTAATTGGAATGAAACATTTTCGAAATTTAATTAATTGGAGATTTTGGTTAATTTTAATTGAGTTTACATTTAATTAAAGTTCTAGTCGGCTAGATTATGATGTGTATTTTTAAATTTTTTTATAGTGTCATTAAAGTTTATTTTTAACATCATAGTTTAAAGGAAGCTTTTGTTATTCAAATAAAAATGTTTTGTAATTATAGAAGTAATATTTGTGATGCTTACAATGCTTTACTCATGCCCAGTCAACATTTGCGCTATCTCTAACTGCTTCCTAGATAAGCCTAGGCCAATACTTAACCAAATTTTGGGTTGCCCAAGTCCCTATTTCCTTCTGAATTAGGCCATATTAATTAGGGAAATTCCTCATCCACAAATAGGGTCACATAAGTTTTCAAACTCACCCACAAATCACACCCAAGACCTTTTCACCACGGAATGCCTTAACAACACACCCTACACATAGTTTTGTGCATGTGTTTTATATATTTATCATAAACATAACTATACAAAATGAAATTTTAATAACAAAAAATGTTTCACAGTACACTCAATTTTACTAAATATTTTATATGAACAAAATAATATATTTTAAAAACATCTAAGATGTAACTAGTAAACAAACATAAAGATGTAACTAGTAAACAATAAACATCTTAAAAACATCTTCACACATTTTAAGGTAACTATTAACATGTTACATAGATTCATTTTATACATGTACATGAGAAAAAAACAAGTGTCATATCAACCCCAAAGTTAAAACAAGTTTCAATTGAATTGAGGAGAAGAACTTTAGTGGCTCGCTCTATAAGTGGTGGGCTTGATACATTAGAGTACTAGCCCACTTCTGATATTTTGTTGTCTTTGTTGAAACATGCTCGAGATGAGCATTGGTGAGTCTTTATGGAGCCATATTTCCAATCCCTTCACCATTATGTATCATATTAGATGCATAGAGGAGTTTCTTGTTGATCCAAGATTTCCTAGAGAAATGCTTCTAGATAGATCCAATAAATATAGACCAATGCATAGCTTTTAAATCGTCATTTCCTAAGATGTGAATGGTTATATGATAGAGGAAAATGAGGTTATTAGGGATTTAGTCCTTAAGAAATAATCTAAATTTTGAGAATCATTGTATTTTTGGTCTTCTCATGTTACCCCATTTCTCCACTCCATTCAACATCTCAAGACCAACAAGGAAAAAACAATACAAGGGTGAATAGGTCAATTAAGCAATACCCTAGACTATGTGAGAGCATGCATGCGAGGGATGCATAAGTAATAATGATTACCCAATTTAAGAAATATGTTAACATAGTATTAAATATAAAGATCTATTGTCAGTGCACTTTTCCCTAATTAATTATTAATATCCATAAATGTTGGGACATCTTTTGGTACTAATTACATCATGGATCACAAAAGCCTAAATTCAAATAATCTCCATAAATATTAAAATTGTATTAGCTACCAAAAAAACCTGATAAACAAAATACCAATTGCATCTAAATAAAATAAGCTTTTACTTTTAGACACTATTAGTTCAACAGTGTCATATAACTTCCATTGTAACTTCACCTACCAAGAACTATCCCAACCCAGATCTAGCAAAGGGGTTACGACAATAATTAATTTCATGTTTACTATTGAAACCTACTTCCATGTTGACTGTTGAAACCTATTGTTATTGTAACGGCCATAATGTAAAAACAATGTGTCACAATACCTTGTATATATGGATACATACCAGTAAGACCAAAAAACCATCTGATGACATAATAATAAGAAATGGAATTCTAACAAGTTTTTTAAGATTTCTTTTTTCGGTGGGCAAAATCACATTTCAATTTCATGTATAATAATGGAGTTTAACAAGTTTTTTTTTTCTTTTTGCAAAATCACATTGCAATTCCATATATAATTACAAGACAAACACAAGGCTAAGACCAACATGGTAAATACGAAATAGACAAACATATTTCAGAATCTAAAAATATTGCAGCAGATTTGTGGATACAATGACTCCTGCCACACTAACATGATGTCCTGAATACAACAAAGCCAAAAAAATAATGCTTATGCATTGACCAATTGATAATGTAGTGCATCAGATTTCTGGTGGCATTTGTTCATGATTAATACGTGACCTTACAATCCACATATTCCTTTGGATTCTTTGGCTATTGTCTGTTGAAATGCTTGGTTCACAATATTTTCAGAGATTGGTTTGCAATATTTTCAGAGATATGATCTGTGGAAGTTAGAGATTTTTGCAAGCTCCTGAATTTAACCTAAACAGGTCATCGCGAAATTTGTGCTATAATTATTTTCTACGAAGTTTGAGAAGCTGAAATTTTTAGAGAGCGAAGTAGAAATATTGAGGAACATCGTCACAAAATTTTAGAGCTTGGTTCGCAATATTGTCAAAGATATGATCTGTGGAAGTTAGGTATTTTTTAGGCTCCCGAATTTCATCTCAAAGAGGTTATCGTGGGAAAATCTTCATAACTCTCTCTCTAAGCATCGGATTGGAATGCTGTAAAGAGTGACCGCAAGTACACGGACTGTAGTTTCTTTCCTCAATTGCAGAGCCAAAGGAGGAAACAGTGACACGTGGCAAGTCGTACAAGTTTTCTCTACTAAACGAGTCCATAATTGGATCATTGTGGAAGATTGGACATAAATTTTCCTTGAAGAATCCAAATCAGGTCAAACCTATGACATTTGAAAGAAGCTTCAAAGGGTTACTACAAGGCAAAATTTTGGATATTGAGGATCTGCAATTACAGAGATAATTCAATTTCAATATAGAGCTCCTCAAAAGCAAGTAAAAGGTGTGTATTTTTTTTCCTGAATTGCATAAGTTTTGTGAATCGATTCCAAGGGAATATTATAGAATATATATCAGTATTAGATTCTAAAATGGCCCCTAAAAATAATTCAACACCCATTAAGCCTTTAGAAGGCTCTACTATGACTCATGAAGACGAAGAATGGCAACATGACATATCAAATTTACAAGAGAAAGTGAAACAAATTATGCTCTCGCAAAGAGAAACAAAAAATGACATGGAAGTTTTGAAGAAAGGCGTGGAAACTAAGATGGATGGTTTGAAGAAAGCCGTGGACTCTAAGATGGATGGTTTGAAGAATGTCATGGAAGCTAAGATAGATGGCATGGAAGCTGGCATGGAATCTAAGATGGATAACATGGAAGCTAAGATCGATGAAAAGATGGAAAACATGAAGATTGATCTAAAAGCAAACATGGAAGGTTTGACAAAGTTGATATAAAAAATGTTTCCTAATGGTGAAAATGTAGTAGAGGAAACTCATGATGAGAAAAAAATAAAGGTTAATCGTGATTTCGTAAACTCTAGTGTTGGCGGGAAGAACCACCATATTCCAAAAATGGATATCAGGAAGTTTGATGGAAAGGATCCTGTAACATTGATACTACAAATGGAGAAATATTTTAATCTCAATAATGTGCAAAACACACAAGAGGTACACATTGAAACTTTACATTTAGAACAAAATACATTTGTATGGTATCGATGGCTTTGTTCCCATAAAAAAATTGTCACTTGGTCAATTTTTATGGTGGAAATGATAGCACATTATGAGGATACAAAGAGCAACACCTTATTTAGCCAATTGATAAATCTCAAACAAAAGGGTTTAGTGGGGGAGCACATTGAGGACTTCCAAAAATTGCATATAAGGGTAACTGATATTCTAGAGGAACACATGTTTGATCTCTTCATAGGTACTTTAAAGGATAACATCCAACATGAAGTTCGTGTTTTGGAACCTGATTCATTCGGGAAGGCATTCAAGTTGGCACGAAAAATTGAATGTAAAATTATGGCGAAAAGTAAGCCTACCACTCACTTCTATAAAGAGGGAAGTGTTGCTACTCCTAGATTTCCACAACCTACAAGGTTGACACCACAAAAATTGGAAGAAAAAAGAGCAGGAGGGCTTTGCTATATTTTTGATAGCAAATACACTAAAGGTCATAAGTGTGCTGAGAAGAAATTTTACATAGATTGTGAAGAGGAAAACGAAAATGAACAAGAAGATGATATACACCAAGAACCAACCCGAGAAGAGAAAATGAGTCCGACCATATCGTGTAATGCATTGGCAGGAATTACCACTCCTCAAACTCTCAAGATAGAAGGACATATCAGGAAGAAAAATGTAATAGCGTTGATTGATTCAGGTAGTACCCATAATCTTATTCATTGTAAGGTTTCGAAGGAATTGAATTGTTTCCTATACCCAGCACCAAAATGTCAAGTGATGGTTGCAAATGGAGGAACTATAAATTGCTCTGGAAAATGCCATAGTATCAAGCTAACCATGGGGGAATATGTATTGAATATTCCAATGCTTTCCATTCCTATGGGAGGTGCTGATGTTGTACTAGGAGTATAGTGGTTACAATCTTTGGGGACGGTAGCTTTTCGTTTTCAAGAACTTTTCTTGAAATTTTTTTCAGAAGGAAAGGAAGTGGAATTACGAGGTATTGCAGGGAAGCCAGGAAAGATAATAAGCTCTAATTTCATGACAAAGCTTCTAAAGAAAGAAAAACGGGGTGTAATTGCAAAATTATGCTCATTAGAAGTTCCAACATCAAAATCATCTATTTTTGTAGATCTCCAAAAAGCCTTGGACAAAAATTCCAAATTTTTTGAAACTCGCAAAGGGCTCCCACCTATTCGTGATCATGATCATGCTATTCATATGATTCCAGGAAGTGTTCCTCCAAACATCAGGCTTTAAAGATATCCTTATCTCCAAAAGAGTGAAATTGAACATGTGATTACAGAAATGTTAGAGGCGGGTATAATTCAAAAGCTACATGGAAACCCAAGGGTTATTGTGCGTGACAGAGATCCCATTTTTACTAGAAATTTTTGGACGGGGTTATTTTCTTGTTTGGGTACTCAATTAGCTCATATCTCATCTTATCATCCTCAATCCAATGGTCAAACTGAGATAGTAAATAAATGTTTAGAAGGATATCTTCGTTGTTTTGTATCTGATAAACAAACACAATGGGTCAAGTGGTTACCTTTCGCTGAATGGTGGTATAACACTTCCTTCCATATTGCAGCAAAAATGACCCCATTTATGGCACTTTTTGGATATCATCCACCATCCATCACATCATCTTTAAGAGAAAATTCGAAGGTTCAAGCAGTGGAATATCACATCGAGCATCAACAAGAAGTTCTCCAACTCTTAAAGGATAACATGAAATTGCAACAAAATCGAATGAAACAACAGGCAGATCAACATCGCAGCGAGAGAAATTTTGATGTAAGAGACTGGGTATTTTTACAGCTACAACCATATAAACAAATGTCCCTCAAGCAAGCTAAGAAGGATAATAAATTATCGCCAAAGTACTATGGTCCTTATAAGGTGTTGCAAAACATTGGTGCTATGTCATACAAATTGGAGCTTCCTGCTTCTTCACGAGTGCAACCAATTTTCCATGTTTCATGCCTAAAGAAGGTTATAGTTGAAAATCTTCCGATTCAAACAATATTTCCAGAACTTGATGAGGAAGGAAAAATCATATTGGAACTTGAAGTGGTCACGAAAACAAGAACTCAAAAGCTATGGAATCGATCAATTTCAGAGTATCTCATCAAGTGGAAGAACTTACCCACTAAAGATTCTACATGGGAGGATGAGAATTTTATATAGAAGCACCCATAGCTACTCAAGTGTTGAGGACAATACTTGTTTTAAGGAGGGGGGCATGTTAAGTCCCTATATTGACAGTGTAGTCCCTTATCATGTTAGTGTAGCCCCCCTTATTGTTATTGTTTTACCTCTGTAAACCCCATATTGTTATTATTGTGCCATTACATTATTATTGTTAGGTAGGCTAGGATTACATTGTGGCCCCACTAGGATTATATTGTGGCCCCATGGACTCCTATATATAGAAGGAGGTTTTGATTATTTGTATCATCCAAGAATTTTTCATTCATGTAATGTATTGGAGGTTTCCCCCTTGAAGTGGCTTATTTCTAAGGCGTTGATATCTCTTTTATTCTCTTTTTGGAGCTGGTTTCACAACAAAATTCTGAGAAAAAAGACACAAATCGAGTCAAGTAGAACCGTGATTAAGATCACTAAGGAATGACGAGAACTACCTTAGCTGTCGGAATGAAGAGTTGGAAGATGAAAATTTGCAAAGTAGAAAACATATCAGAGCATAACGCAGATGATTTGGGAGTGTAGTGCATAAGGCCAGGTAGTTACCCTAGACCCTCCTCATGAATTCCCCACCATCAGATATAGGGTTCTCCAAATCAACGGTCAGCACAAATATCCACAAATAATTAGTACCTGACAGCTGCCAGCCATTCACATGGAAAAGTAACCAGAATCTCCATTAAACGTGAATTGAGAAATTATTAAATTACTCATTGAAGATCGATTTCTGATTTATAAGTTTCATGTGCGAATGATTGCCAAATCCAAGTATGAAATATAAAGTTGATTCTAGTCATAATGTTATTCAACCAAAGGACCGTAGGAATTATTACCATGCAGATGCAGCATAAAAAGAGTTACAAATCAAACTTAATGTACCACTCACATAATGACCTAAATATTGTATGTTATGATATAATAAATAGTGATATTGTAAACACCTTATTATAACAAATGAATTAATTTTTGGGTGCAGTAATAGTAATAATTGTTTTTTTAATGGTAAGTGTTTGATAGTGGTGACAAGTGGTATCATAACGTGGTTACACTTTGAGCTAGATGGGATATTTAAATAACTTTGGTATTTCATTTTTTTTCTTTTTAATGTGCATAGTGACAGGAAGATTGTTGGTAAGTTCCAATGAGGAAAGGGTCCAGTCATCAAAATCAAAGAACTACAGTGGAAGTCCATCCCCTATCTAATCGAAAGGGTAATTGGTTAGCATGGAAAGCAATTGTGGGCTTGGCTAGGTGGAACATGAAAGAAAAATTGGGATCTGGCACGCACTCCATTTGTAGTTGGAGACGCAGAGTGATTTCCTTCAATAGTTGTCCCACCTTCATGCTCACACATTCGAAAAGAAAGGCATCCTCTTTTGGGGATACATGTGAGATGAAACTAATTGATATTATATGAATTGGTAGTGCTTGTCTCAAGAGAATGAACTTCTCAACCCTATTAAAGATTCAATTATGGAGTTGGTCAATCCACAACAAGATCTAATGAAAATAAACGTTGGAATGTCAGCTCCATTTTAGAAGGACTAGGAGTGGAGTTTTGGTAAGCCTTTGAAATAAGATTTCTCTTCTCAACTATACTAAATATTGCATCAACAATATCCAATATCCCCCTGAGCTCAATGGAAATGAGTTTCCATTGAATCATCCTAATGTTCAATATTTTTAGTAGAAACACTACTTTCTCTTGTAACAGTTCTAGTTTCTTCTTCTTTTGGCTACAGTGCATTATGGGATGTGGGTTTAATGCCAAATTTTCTCCCTCGTCTCAAATATTTGGATCCACAACATATACACTTGGTAAAAACTATTTTTCATGTTCTTGAGCCTTTTATGGACAATATTAATCCTGCTAAAACCTTCTTTAGAGTTTTAGGAGCTTGGACCACGCTATAGCACGTTTGAAGTCTGTCATTTTCAGATGAAAGAAAGCAGAGTGGAGAATCACAACCAGGTTCCAAGGGAATGTCTCCTCTGAAAAAAACTGCTAGGTCAGAGGCAATGCAAATTTCTCAGCTTGACACATTGGTTCCTTATCATAGAAGACTTATTTTGAAGGCTTTGCCTTGGGATCTATCTCTTGGCACATATGCTCCTCGAAATACTACTCGACTATAAGATCTGAAGAGAGTTCTTTGCCATTTTTCTTGTGCACTATATTCAGAAGATCAAAGGACTTTGGTGTTGGGGTCTTTTCACTTGCAACTATAGTCACAAGTGATCTTATTTACAAAGATCCAACTTGCTATTTTTCTCTAGATGATGCAGGTCTTCCTAATGCTTTTTTGAATATCATCATGGTTGGTATCCTCCCTCTGCAGATGCAGTAGATTGTATACAACAATGCTTAGATGCTTTGTGACTAAATAACCTTAGACTTCAAGCTATTAATGATTGTGGTGCTCTAAGATATTTTGTGAATTTTTTTACATCAAAATCCTACTTATGTGCTTTGGCAGGTGACACTCTTAGGTCCTTATCATCTTCCTTAGATGATATGATGCGACATGCTCCTTTATTTTAGTTCACAATCGACATCATGATGATATAAAATTGATTAGTGTAGCAACCAAGAATGTAATACAATAATTGTGAATTATTTCTATGATCATGGTACAATTAAAATTATTTTTGACTACTTTTGAAGCAATTGTTCATTTACTTTGGATAGTACCATTATCTCATAGCAAGGAATGAAAACAAAAAATGACAAAGATATTGAAAATGACAAGCAAGAGCATGCACCTTGGTTTTTAGAAACATATGAAGCTATTGCATCCTTTTGGAGTACCTTGTGAATTCTTCTTTTCTATTAATTGTGACATCTAAATCATAGCTGTTAGTGCAACTAGGTTTTGGAGGCTTTGTCACTGTTCCAAGGGATCAAGAGGTTTTTGTCTGCACCCTGCTAGATCAAGTTCTCAATGGTGTTCTACCTGTCTGGAGCATTCCAAATTTTTGTCGCTACAATCCAAATTTAATTACCTTTGTTTCCATTACTACCCTCATTAGGAAGAAATGTTTCAAATTTTTGTGAACATGTAAGAGAGAAAAATAGGGAATCCCTTTAGTAAGTGGCAGCCATTATCTAAACCAAAGGAAGTTTGTGGATTGGGTTTAGAAAACATATATTCCTTTGGTAAGGCGTAGACAACCAAGAGTCTATAGAGGTTGATTTCTAAGAAATTCATACACAGGAAAGTGATTATTTGTAATTATATAAAACCACTATCAATGGAAGATTGGATTAGCTAGGTTGTCTTGTTGATCGTCACATTATAGAACTGGGGAATCCATTACATGGCAGAGGCAACAGATGCAATTTCCACACCTATTTGGAACCAGAAAATCCATTTCTTAGCACAACAACATATCCAATTCCCAAACCTATTTAGAAGGAGGGATAAAAAAGTGAGGTAGAGTTGAAGTTATAATAGAGGGAAGCAGAATAGTGTAAGGAATATCTAGTACAACTTTAGAAGAATTACATTAGGCTTAGAAAGGAGGAGGATTATTTTGTCTGGTCAAAGAATTCTACCATAGGGGTATATACTTTGAGGCTAGTATATAAATATATATTTTCAGATAATTGAATGAGGAGCAACCTCGTAGTGGAAGAAGCTCTAGAAGTTAAAAAATATTAAAAAAACTAAGTGACTAGATGCATATATACCTATGAGTGATATCGTGTTCAATTTTAAAATACTGTGTTTTGAATAAAGACTTAAAGGGTTGTAAGGCATTGCGTCGTATGGTGTTTTGATGTATTTGGCTTGCTAAACACTTTGACATCTTTGAAGGTAAGATTTAGCCATCGTTTCAGTGTGTCTCCAAGTCATGACTGAGCTTTCAAAGTAAAAAATCCTGTAACACGGGTAAAGAAAGGACATTGATCCATCTTTCTATTATTAAGAGTGGGAATGGTGTTATTTCAATTTTCAACAGTGCAAGTCAAGGTCAACAAGAAAAATATGTTGCAGGAGGTATCCTATACCATAGTGATTCTATTATACTCATATCTTCAAAAATTAAAATATTTATTGGTACAAGCTCTAACATTTGTGATGAAATAAAGGCACTAATTTTTTTGCTAACAGTAGTAGTAGAGGAGAAGGTGATTGAATTCTAGGTCTTTGGGCATTCCTTGGTTATCAATTGGTTGAATGGAGCTTTAGGATGGAAGAATTGTTTTCGCAACCCATTCTGGAGTAGTTGAAGACAATCAAGGCACAGTTCTTGAGGATATCATTCCATCATATTTATAGATAATTTAAGTTAGAGGCTAATGGACTATCTAAAGAAGGCTTTCTAATGACACAAAATGATGGTTTAACATGGGAAAGTAGTTATTGTGTAAGACTCTAGGAGATTTCATTGCAAGAACTAGGCCCATGACCTCAAATATATATATATATATATATCAGTCAAGTATTGTCTTGTGCTTTCGTTCTTTAGTCCCTCAGGTCCATCTTATTTAGTATCATTTCAAACATTTGTACAAACTTTGTCAACTGATAGGTACCCCAATAAGAAATTGATCACAACAACATTAAAACTTGCAGATTCAACATGTACAATTAGAAAAGTTCACATGAGACCTTCCTATTATCACTTTGTACTTCTTTTAATGCATACGAAATAACCGTTTAGTTTTACCCTAAGTACCACCAATAGAACTACTGAATTTACACCATATGCAAATAATTGAATTCTATTGATGGAAAAATAATTGCCTCTTTTATTATTCGAAGCATCCATTGTATCTATATATTGTTCATAAACATTAAAATTTTAAAAATAGGAGTGAAAAAACATCTTTCGCAAAGCAATAATTAGATCATACTAGCAAGCCAAGAACCTTCAAATTATTAATGACACCATTTCACAAAGATGCAAATAATGGACATTTAACACGTTCCTCAATCTTGATAGAATATAAATTTTTGAATGATTGCTTTCATGTAAATGTACTCCACAACATGCTATATTTTGATATGTGTAGGCACATATTTTCTCAATCTCCACACAAAAGAAGGTTTGAGAACTAAGGAAAAATATTTATGATGTTACTTATTTACAAATTTGAGAAAGCCTCAAGGGTTACAATCAAAATCTAGAAATTTTGTTTCCTGGTGGAATGTGAGACATTCTTGGATTTGTATAACACTTCAATGCTTGTTTAGGATCTAGGTAAGTGTGAATGAATAAAATATTTCTATCATTGTTCTATATTGGATTCCCATTCTCTCTAAGTTATCAAAGGCAAGTTTAAACCCAATTATACTAAGGGACAACATATTCCATTGCCAAAATTTAACCTTACAGGGAAGTGCACTACAGTTGTTTGATACTTCCACACATTTTGAGGGCATGCCAATAGAAATGTCAATGTTTTTGGATACACCAGCATTGGTTAGTTTTAGAAAAGCTCTCTTTGTCAAATATGTTGTTTTAATGAAGTAATATTTCCAACCAAGAGGATAAAGACATGGCATGTCTAAGACATAGTGGTGTTATTTCTTGCCTGTATTTGTGATTTATTAGTATTCCACCACTAATAACTTCATTACATAGTTGTCTGTTTAGTAGTATATTACAATAGTGACTTGTTAAAGAAAGATTATTATAGTTTGTTTGAATGTCATAAACTGAAAGGAAATCTAGCTTTGAATTAGAAAAAGGGAATATATTCTAAAAAATATGTTTTTTGATCAAATATAGGCCCGTTGCCTGATCATTAAAAAAAAGTCACACAAATAAATAATGATTTTACACACGATGAATTACAAAATTCTCCAGCTCAAAAACAAGTTAGCACATTCAATTTTGTGTGCATGAGAGAAAAATGAATGAGTAACATCAAGTTTTCTTTGAATATTTATAGAATAATTTTAGAGATTCTAAATGGAAATTGTGTGTGCTAATCTTGCTCAATTAATTACAAGGAAAATAAGGGGCATACATAATTTGTTGGCTTATGGAAATTGGATTCCTTTTCCCTTGGAATAGTACGTTGATAATTGAAGGTCACTATATTGAAGCTATATTCCCAGTTAGTATCACAATTTACAAAGTCTTGTCTTATTATTTTTTAGTTTCTTGTTGTAATCTTGTGTCAGCAATACTTTGCTCCACACTTTAGATTTCTACTAACCAGTTTTATTGTTGAAGTGTCATTACTTAGAGATAACTAGAGGAAACGATACAACTACAAAAGTGGAGCATGATACATTCTTAGTAGAAATTTCTAGCTTTGTTGTGTTTATTTGTGAAATTTTATTTGCTTTGTTTATACTAGTCATCTGGCCACATAGTGGCCACTATTTCCTAACTAAAGAAAACTTGTTCGAGTTTCTTGCTTTTATGGTGATAAAATGACATTAAAAATATTGCTGATGTTGAGGTATATATCGTATGAATCCTTTATAGTCTACTTTAGTTTATATTCCACTATTCATTCACTTTCATGTATTATACTTTGCATTGTAACTTTTTTTTGTTTTCTTTTTGCAGAAAATGGACTCAGTATTGATGGTAAGAATCAAGGATTGAAGAAAGAGGGGAACACTAACACTAGAGTGACAAAGAGAGAGAAGTGTATAGGTATAGCGGTACCCGTAGAGCCAATATCCCACATAAGACACACACATAAATACTGATGGTCATGTTTTCAAAGTTGGTGAATTCACTTGCAATTCCTTGGAAAGATAATGATAATGCTTTGAATTGATCAACAATATTTTATTTGTAAATTGTATTCCAACCAATGTTGGAAACTCATATTGTAATACTTGACATTTTATATAATATAATTTATGTGGTTGGAATTATTTATATTTGCACTTGATATTACCTGGTATTGTAATTAACATATGCAACTTTGTGTTTTCATATTAGATAAACATGTAATTTGTATGAATTTTTTTTTTAACTTTAGTTGCAAAATCATACTAATTAATTTATGTTGATTAATAATGAACAGATAAAATCAATATAAAACTATTAAAATAGTAGTTTATATTTATTAATGATGAACACATATAAAATGAATATATGACTAAATTAGTCATTTATAATGATTATTAATGAAAGTAAATGAAATGAATACAAACTACTAAATTAGTCGTTTATATAATGAATAAATGACTACTGCAAATGATGAATTTTTGACTACAAATGACTACTAAATTTTTCATATATATGACTATTAGTAGCTAATTTATAGTATCTTATAACACGACTAAAATTTAGTCATATATATTCAGTCATTAATTGGTTTCAAATGATGACTAAAATTTGCATATATATGACTATTAGTAGCTAATTTATAGTATCTTATAACACGACCAACATTTTGGTCATATTTCTTTGGCCATTAATTGATTTTTCCGGGTGATCATATAGTAATATATTTTGTTTTATATTTGGTCATTAATTGTGACAATTAATGACCAAATCAAAGATTAAATCAACGATTAAATCAATGATCAAATCAATGACCAAATTAATGACCAAATCAATGACTAAATTAATGATCAAATATATGACTATTAGTAGCTAATTTATAGTATCTTATAACACGACCAACATTTTGGTCATATTTATTTGGTCATTAATTGGTTTTGTCGGGTGATGATATAGTAATATATTTTTTTGTATATTTGGTCATTAATTGTGACAATTAATTACCAAATCAAAGATTAAATCAATGATTAAATCAACGATCAAATCAATGACCATATCAATGACCAAATGAATGACCAAATCAATTACTAAATTAATGATAAAATCAATGACTAAATTAATGACTAAATCAGTGACTAAATTAATGACCAAATATACAACTAGACAAAAAAATTGAGATAACCAATTAATGACTAAGTCAAAAATGACAAAAATTTGGCCGCGTTATAAGATACTGTAAATTAGCTACTATTGGTCATCGACTGAAAAATAGTCATTTATATGCAAATTTTAGTCCTTTTTTTAGTAACTAATTAGCCATTTTGTACTAGTGGATGCAACAACCCACAAAGGGGGAAGAGTATTGCATCTGTTCAAATTTGCCTACAACAATGGATAACAAGAATCCCTCAAGATGAGTCCTTTTGAAGCATTGTACGGAAGACAATTATGGACCCCCATAGATTGGAGCATTCTGAAACCAAACTAATGCTTGGGTCAGACATGCTGGAGGAAATGGAGCATGAGATAAGAAAAAATAGACAGAATATAAAAGCAGCCCAAGACAGGAAAAAGATATATGTTGAATGAAAAATAACTTTCCCAAAATTTGAGGTGGGTGATCATGTTTATGTAAGAATTAAACTCAAGAAGATCACCTTAAGATGGAATACTTGTGCCAAATTGGCTCTTAGGTATTGTGGACCTTTCCAAATTTTGGAGCGGATAAGGTTGGTGGCTTATCAACTGGCATTTCCTAGCCACATATTGGTACATAGTGTGTTTCATGTATCTTTACTAAAGTGATACTTACATGACCCCAAGCATTTGATACACTAGTAGAGCATACATGTAAGTTATGTTTACATTATGACTTCTGGAAAAGAAGGATCCTTAACTAAATTAGTTATAAATTTTGTTTCTTGCAGGTAGAATGAGACGACGAATTTCTGGTAGAACCTCAACATATTCTCGATCAGAGAGAAATAATGCTCCAGAGGCAAGTCATCCCCCAGGTTAAGGTGCAATGAAAGCACTTTAACCCGGAGGAGGCTACTTGGGAGGATCAAAACTCTATACGAGAAGCCTATCCTGAAATGTTTTCCGCGATGAAGTAAACACCGAGGATGGTGTTTACCTCTAGTGGGGGAAAATGTAACACCCCATTTTAATTTAATGTTCTGTCTAAAATACTTTTATAAATACATTTGAATTTGTTAAGTGAAAATAGAATTAATGAATATGGTTATTCGTTATTAAAACTTGAGTTCCACTTCATGAACAAAAATTACATTGAGTAATTGATTAATTGATTAGTAAAATAATTCCAAGGTTCCAAAGTAAAAGGAAGAGGCAGTTTTTGACAGTTACCTTCCCCAAGAGGATAAAGAGGAAATCCTGACAAGGGGAAGGGGTTATGTTCATAAAAGAAGAAAAGGTTTTACAACAACATGTTGTGAAGGAAAAGAGTTGTCTAGAGATGGATGATTACCAGTGGAGCTCTATAACCCGGGAGAAGTGTAGGCTGGACAAAGGTCCTAAGGCCTAACTTCTGAAAAAATAGTCGCTACCTTATACTCTGTTACAGAGCACAGGGGGAGCAGATTACATGATCGCCTCTCTCATGGTTGGGTGGCGCCATCAGTTAACCGAGAATATGGATATAAGTATTTAAGTTTACTGGTTAAGTTTGAAGTGATGAGAAAGAAAATGTATTTTAGATTCATTATACTGGTATTTTATATCATCTCTATTAGTTAGAAACAATATTGGTTTCCAACCACTTTGAAAAGATAAAACAAATCTAGAACTAGACTAAGTAACAAAGTAATGCTATAACAGGGCTAAATATAAAATAAAATGAATTTATTCTTGCTATTTAAATTCTGAAATCTGGGACAACCCTAAACTATGTATAGATAGATAACATAAAGAGGTACAAATATGTAGGAATAAATCAACGAATAAAAATTTCTATGAAAAGCAGAGCTAATATCCATACATTGAATATTTCCATATTTAAACAAAATCATTGAGTACGTGAATGCAATAGATTACACAAAGAGTGTCGAGAGTAAAACAAGAGAAAATATTTCATGCATGCTCTAGTTGGTAAACCACTTTCATAATCTTAATATTCTGTGTAAATATATAATGAGGATGAGAGGTTTAGAATTCGAGCCCTGTGGTAACATGGAAAGGGTCATGGTCCTCTCGTTATTGAATCCTGAAGTACATAATGAACCAAATTTCAACAAAGAAAAGAAGGAGGTGTAAAGCTTAAACAATTATCAACTTTGGAAAATATACTCTATTCCAAAATCTCAGGCAGTCAAAATCATAGATTCAGTAACTTTCACGAGAATATATTTATATTATTAATGTAAAATCTAGATGTCAACATTTCTTGTAACCACCATGTTGAAGATTCGGCAAGAAAAATGATATATAAACTGACATTAACAGTATAATAATTATACATATTATATAAGTTAACTTGTACAAAATGTATAGGGTTTGCGCAAAGTGTCTAGAGGAAACATCCTTTGAAAGAAACGTATATCAGTCATCAATAATATGTTACACCAACTATCCTTCTATCTCGAGAGGGCTATTTATGGAGAGAAAATAATTATTAACATAAAAAACTGAGGAAAACAACCTATGCCAAAAAACCTTGAAATTTGAAAGGGAAACAGAAACTCTCATTACAAGAAATTTAGGGGTCGAGTGTTGAACCTGTTCACACAGAGGATTTGCCCTCAGTAAACTCACAGTAAAAATTTGAGAAAAAAATCTGAAGGTGAGTATTGGGTTCAGCTTACCTGTGATGGCCACCCATGAAAACACATTGCAGATTTCGAGAGGACTTCTCCTTTCTGCCAAGGCTTCAGCAGGAACTGATACTTATACCATAACAACGAATAGACTGTAAGTAAACTCATCAATAGAGAAATTCTCAAGAAAAAGAAAGGGTTTCTATGCAAAACATAAATTCATAGGGAAGACTTTGAATTTACCTATTCCAGCCTCGGCATGCACGGAGGTATACTTCACACAACCCTTTCGAAGGAAATGGAAAATGATGTTGTTTCGAGACGAGAAACCCTTGACCATATTTCAACTGAACAAAATTAATTTTAAATTGAAAGGAGAACTAAGAGAAGTTACCCTCGTAGGCGAAGTTAACCTAGCACAAACTTCATAATATGACCAAAATTGAACAACAAGGGTATTAATATTACATACCTGAACCATGACGAGTACCCTACGATATTATGCAAGAAGATAGAAAAGGAAAAAAAATGAGACAGTGCTTTGTGACCAAGCGAAACTCCATGCCGCAACGAAAATTAAAAAAATATGATAAAAAAAAACACAACCCGAGTCAAGAAAAACCGTGACTAATATCACTAAGGAATGATGAGAACTACCTTAGATACCAGAATGAAGAGTTAGAAGATGAAAAGTTGTAGAGCAGAAAATGTATCAGAGCATAATGCAAATGATTTAGGAGAGCGGCGCATAGGGTCGGCTAGCAACCCTAAACCCTCCCAATGAATTCCCCACCATCAGATATAGGGTTCTCCAGATCAACAATGAGCACAAATATCCACAAATAATTAGTACCTGACAGCTGCCAGCCATTCACATGGAAAAGTAACCAGAATCTCCATTAAACGTGAATTGAGAAATTATTAAATTACTCATTGAAGATCGATTTCTGATTTATAAGTTTCATGTGCGAATGATTGCCAAATCCAAGTATGAAATATAAAGTTGATTCTAGTCATAATGTTATTCAACCAAAGGACCGTAGGAATTATTACCATGCAGATGCAGCATAAAAAGAGTTACAAATCAAACTTAATGTACCACTCACATAATGACCTAAATATTGTATGTTATCACATACTAAACAGTGATATTGTTAACACCTTATTATAACAAATGAATTAATGTTTTGGTGGAGTAATAGTAATAAATTTTTTTTTTATGGTAAGTTTTTGATAGTGGTGACAATTTCAAACTTAACCAAGTTACTTTGGAGATGGGATATTCTAGGAGAGAGACATACACATCCCTATTTTCTTCATAGAATTTCTTGTATTGAAATAAAAATGAGGACAATTTTAATTAAAAAATGGGGGGATGTAACATCCCAATTTATCTCCTTGGAACATTTGTAGTTAAATTATTTAAAATGTGCATAGATATCTTTATGTTTTGGTATATTGATCACCATGAGGTAGATATACCATGGTGTCGTAAACATTTCATATATTTTTACTATTGCAATTAATAAAATGATAATGAAAAATACCAACAAGCATGAGTGCCTAAATGATCTCTGATACCACAAGAGGGGAAAGATAAGGGGCTATATGGGATTTTTTTTACTATTTTTCTTTGTATCCTACCTTATTGTATTCACCCTATTTAATTTATGACTGGTGACGAAAATAAGTCCTAGAGTGAGCCACCAATCTTATATTTTAGCGAGGTATCTCCTGCCCATTAATAGGAACACAAAATAGTGTGGGGAACTTCTTGTTAGGGGGGATGCATGAGAAAATTCGAATAGAATGAGATTAAGAGGAAAATAAGAAAATAATTTTTTTAGATAGGAAAAGAGTGAGAATTAGGAAATGAAAATACAGATCAGACCAACCATGAAAATGAGTATATATATTGGTTGAAAGAGCTATAAAACGAGGAAAATATGCAAGAAGTTTTGTGAAATTAGTTGGACCTTTCTATGAATATGTACATATCAAGAGAAATGGATTGATTTTTATAACTTAAGGACTACAATGAGGAGGATGATCAATACCGACATTCTATTATTCCATGGCTTCTCATAACTAGGGAAAATGTGAAGGGCTAAATTTTGCAGATGTGCTAATTTTCAATACTATTTTCCAAAAGAGCATTCACTAATTTCCATTTTTTTTAATTCTTTTCCCCAAATTTTATAGGATAATATTATTGTATCTTAATAATTGCCAAAATTTTATAGACACTTTATGAAATCATTTTAAATTTGAATATTTCTACAAAAATATTTCCAACCAATTTACAGTTTGAGTATTAGGGACTAGTAAGATTCTCTACAGTATCTACACTTTAAGATAAATTAGTGTACTTAAAAATTTCCATACACTAAAAACTTTTATATTCTTCCAATGACGTGATTCTACATGGTCATCTATTCCAGAAAAGTTATAATGTTAAGAAGCCTTATTTCCTTTATATATCACTCTTTTTTCATCATTCAAAGCAAGGGACTATTGCTTGGGATTGTGGTCCTTATTCTTTCCTTTTATTGCACTAGTTCTTTGGACTCGATTTTTGTAGCAAAAGGGATGTGTTATTGGCATATGAATATATGAAAATAATGTGAAAATTTTTATTTTACTATGCACTAAATATTCACAAAATGATTAAAAAAGAGGCATTCTATAAGAAATTGTAAAAGGTTAATTAGTATAGCAAAAATATAATAAGAAAAACAAAGATAAAACATGTTTCCCAAAGTTTAGAAAATGTCGTAAGTATAATATAATCATCAAGCTTATTCATACCAAAAACTACAATAAAAATCCTTTTGACATTGGAAAACAACATTTGTAAACTTTGGATGCATACTTGGCAAAAGGGCCCAATAAGACCTTTCTATGTTCAAACATCATGTTATGTCCTAGTAGCCATAATATTGGTTTATATGAGTATAAATGAGATGCAACTAATATCAATGCTAGAATGTAGTATCAAATACACGGAACTAAATCCTAGCTAATGGACCAAAGAAAAAGGTTTAAGTGAACTCAAGAATAGTCCCATTTTTAATAAAGAATAATATTGAATCAATCCTATCAATTCCCTCTTGAAATTAAGTGATAAGACCACTTATTTATCCGTGAATGAGTAAGTACCCAAGCCAAAATAAAATATAACTAGGCATACTACACCAAGTAATCACTATACATAATCAAAGTTTTTATGTAACTGAGATTGGTCTCCAACTTACTTTCTATAATAGCCTCCAACCAAAAAAAGACCATAGTTTCATATCAAACATTAGAAAGCATAAAATAGTTCAAAATAAACATGATAATATGGGAAGATTCTGAGAAGTTAAAATTCTCATACCCACACACATCAAAATAATTGAACAAAGAAAAACTCTTTCCATGACCAAACACAACATTGCAAGAGTATAAAAACACCAAATAGAAACATTCTCTATATTAACATATCCATATGGTTTTCAGTGCCGAATTTTGGTCCCATTCAAGTGGCTTCTAACCATGTTGCACATGTTATTATGATTTATATTGATCTTCACATGCACTGTATTAGGAAGACGGTATAAGGGAACATGATGTATCTTGTCCATTACAAGACATGATCTAATTAATGATATACTTACTAAATTATTAACAAAAGAAAGGTTAGTTAAGCTTGTATTTTTTCTTGAGCTTAAGTAGGTTTTCATTATATGAGGGCGTTAAGCTAATATCATCTCATAAAAGGAGTGCCTTAACGTGTTTAAACAACCTCACTTATAGAAAATGTTGTGTGACCAACATACTAATATATTGCTATTTTAGTTGGTTGGGAACAAGATTTGCAAGTATACCTAATGGTTTGGGGCTACCTTGAAGGATCAAAGTTGGAAATATCTAAATATTTTTATGGAGTTTGGTCATACACTCAAGTGTACAAATAAATGGCCTATGGATCGACCTAATATATGAAAATATGTTATTAATGTACATTCATTTTTATACATGCATATTTGAGTGTTAATTTTTGTAAAACCTTTGTATGAACTGTGATTCTCTATATAATTTTCATAGTTAATAGCTTCATATCCAAAAAACCCAGGGGATAACTTTTTGGACGGTAGAGTGCAATTTTCCACTTATTTTATGGTTCAATTATTTCTCATGGTTATATTATTCTCCACTTATTTTATGGTTCAGTTATTTCTCATGGCTATATTATTCTCTTATAGAGTATGATGAATGTGGCATTGCATTTAAACTCCTTCTATAGAATATAAATTAATAAAACAATTTACACATATTTTTCCTTCATCATCTAATCATGACATCATAGTGTAATGAGAAAATCATTTTTGGACAAGGACCTTAATTTTTTTTTAATTACTTCACTCTTTTAGGCTCCCCTTGCTAACTAGACATGATCTAATGAACATTATTGGGATAGGTGGGAATAATTAAATGGAGGAATGCAACTAAGACTAATGCTTTGTCAAAGTGCATTGCCTTGAGGTGAATGGTCTTTAACGATTTTGAGCATGAGAAACCTAATAGAAAGATTGATTGTCAAGTTGAGAATTTCTCTTTTCCCATACATGACCATTCCATCTCTTTTGCCACAATCATCTATAAACATAAATTCCTTTGAAATTATCAAGAAAAATTTATCTAATTTATTATAGTTTAAGATTTGAACCAAAGAATTCAAAATGCCTGCCATCACAACTTAGTTGTTGGAAGAAGCCAAATGAGTGAAATGAGGTCTTGGGAATTTTAGAATGTGAAAAAGGATTGGAACAAAATAAGATGGATGTGATTATGCTAGAGTGTGAAGTTTCTTACGAGTAAAGGTTCATTGAGAATTGGCTCCTCTCCTCTTAAATAATTATATTATTTTCTTAATTTGAAAGGGTACTCTATGTTGAATAGGAGATAATGTAAGGAAGCAACTTGTTAATAATTTTTTTCCCTAAATTGGTGATAAAACAAGAGAGTTTAATAAGGTACTAATTCTTTAAAAACCTACACATATATAATCATACAAACTCGGCTAAGATGCATTTTTTCAATGGTTTAGGGATATTCCCCATAAGCTAATCATGTTGGTTAGAGTAACACAAAAGAGAATTATTTTGTAAGAACTTCATCCAATTGTGAAGGTGGAAAATTTGGGCTAACTTATGCAAGGATACATTAATATAAGGGGAAAATGGGCATGGAATGGTAACAATATTTTAGGGAAGCATTGGGGCATTATATAGTTATATCTTTAGTGATATCATTGGATAGTTTTCTCTCTTGTTGCTTCCAATAAGCTAGAAGCTTACTAATATTATCCATTACTTATGCATCTAAATTTTATATGGTATGATGTAGGGATGAATGCTGGCAACTTTATAGTCGTCTTAATTGCTCAATGCATGAGGGTTTTGAATGATTGTATTTTGAGATGGGTTTTCTCGCAATTCAATTATTGTAACACCCCCAATTTGTGTGTTGAATTTTTAAAAGTTAGACATTTGAATTTTAAATCCTAAGGGGGTGGACCCCAAGGGATGACTATGGTGTGAATGTATTTTCATATTTTATTTGAGGAAATAAATAAAATTATTGTGCATGTTGACCAAAAAGAGAACTAGAGATCACTTGCCAAATCCATGAGGATGGATAAGGCAACAAATCCCCTAAAATCTTTCAAAAATCCTTGAAAGAAATTTATTTAGATTTGAGGAGGAATCTAAATTTTCCCCAATGAAGAGGAGTAGTTGGGAAGAGGTGAGAAAAAGCTGGAAAAGCTGAGGAAAAGCTTAAAGCAGCTTTAAAGAATCCCAAGATGGGAAGCCTAGGCTAAACAGGAAAGAAAGCATCCTGCTATTCTGGACGCAGAATTAGAAACATGCTTTGGGGGAACTATGAGCTTAAATAAGCTGCTCCTATGCAGATCAGAGGTTGATCTGTTCTAGGAGGTGATCTCTGCTCGGGGGTGAGTCCTGGGAGACAAAGAGGACTCTAAGGTTGGGAGGTTGGTCATTTTGCAGATTGTGGTATGTTCTGAAGTTCGTGTTATTTTGTTTTATTACAGTATGAATTGGCTACATATAAAACTTATGAAAAGTTGCTTGATTCTTATAGTACTACATTTAACAGAGTTCCTAACAAGGCAAATACCTTCCAGAGTCTGTTTAGTTGTAGACCAAAAAGCTATAGAGGAGAAACTCCAGAAACTCTAAACCAAAGTCAATTTAAATCTGAAGTTACTTGGCCTCTATAGAGGACAAATTCTGTTATGTTCCTGTAGACACCCAACTGATATGATTTGTTTATGTGTATATAAAAACATTTCAGTAACACTGAAAAATGTAGTGTATGTAGCAGCATAGTAATCAAGCAATATAGTAAAATATAGAGTGGTGATATGAACATTCTAACATCTATAGCTTTTATAAATTTCATGTGTGCACATTCTAACCATTATAATAGTACTAGAAAATGAGTAACTATATCCTATCGAAGTTTGATGATATTTAGAATTGGAAAAACTTCACTTCTAATTCTATCTTGATTTTTAATCAACACAAAAAACAAAAGAAATCTCATTTATACCCCGAAATCCTATACAAGTCTATTGATTAGTGGATGGGCATAACCTAAAATATATCTATAGGAATGTAATGGATATTAAAACATATTGGTCGCACATTTCCCTTACTTCCAATGCAAATATTTAATTAATGACCACTGTAATATAACGCATTACAAAGTATATGCAAAACCATACGTAGGGATATGATGAGGATATTGGTCTATCCATCAAACCTGAATGCACCGAGGGTTATGCATGATTTAGTCGATTCTAAATCTAATATATAACTGTATGAGAGTAGAGTACCGAATAAAACGAATCATAAATGCGTGATGCATATATATGTATATGAATCCATCATGGAAATAAAGCACAGAGACACTGACCAAACCAATGCGGTGAATAGGTAAAATATATATCTAATTTCCTACCGCCTTGGTATACAAACATCAAACGTGAAATGCCGCCTACGTTAGTATGGTCGTAGGGTTACCTCGCACTGAAGCGCAGCGAGCAGATCTTAGCTCGCTGGAACCTTGCTTTGCTATACGCATAAGATATATTTACATCTCCACATGAAACAGGAAGTATGAGATCAATTTCACATCGACTTAGCGAAAACGATAACTGAAATACTTTCCATGCAGATCGCAGTAAAGCCACAGTATTACCGTCGAGATTATTGTCACTTCGGCGATATCTATAGGATATCCCAAGAAAACTTCTCGGTCACGTCTGCACCATTAAAATTACTGCAGCTTCTATTTAGAATGCATAGAGAATCAAACTATGAAACAAAAAGATTTCGCCGGTAGATTATATCACCGCAACCTAGATAACTTCCAGTTTGCGGAGGGTATAGAAATCCTTCTCCCAAAGCCTCATTTCCCATCATATACAGGGCATTCCATCCTCAAGACACGAAAAATAAAAGAAAACGTAATAGTACATTCCGAGTGCAAGCGCGCCGAACCCAAACAAAGAGGATGGTGGGCAGAGTTTACCCCCTCTGATGTGCATAACGCTAACGGCCACCTAGAACAGATGAAACGCTGAAATGGTAGTCAATGAGCCGTAGAAACCGAGTTAACTCCCGGGAGAACGAGATCAGGGCCACAATTTACCTGCTGAGCTTGTCTCAACTCTAAACCGAATGCTAAAGTGCATCAGCTGTCTTCCGCATAGCCTACTATCGCGTAATGAGTACCGTAATATTCAACATACCGTAAAAACCATGAAATAAAACGATAGGAAGCAATGGGAACTTTTCACAGCAACATAATGGTCAAATAACCCAGGTAAAGCTAAATCGAAACGCCTTAGCCAGCGAGAACACGCTCACAACGAACTACTGGAGAAGGAAAATGGTGAATGGTATATTATGAAGACTGTAGGTTAATATGCAACCAAAACCCTAATTCTCTGCCCCATAACCGCGGCAGATCCCGAGGGTGGTTGAGTTGTTGCAGTGCATTCATAGGATAGTACGGGTCGATGTCAATAGGTGTTAAGAAATCCTGAAGCTAACTACGAACGAAACGTGAGCTCTGCATTTTGAGGACCGAGACCTGTCAGAAATGTAAAATCGAAGGTCACATGTCGATTCCGTAATGAACTGGGTACACTCTGCGCCGCCGGTGGCTACTCTCTCGCACCAGGGAGAGCTTTACCTCTGCAACCCCAAACCATGAGCTGTTAACAAATGCAGCATACGAAAAACCCGTCGACCAATGTATGATGTTATACGGTTTATACGCAATTAAAAACCAGTAGAAGCACCCGGTCCTTACCTATGGGAGAACGACGCGTTGTGCCGAGTCCACAGATGAGAGGATAGTGCGCATTCCATGGTTCGTCGTAGGGTCCGTACGCCGACGAGCACCGCCGCAACCCAGACGGTCATACGCGCCGCCCCATGTAAAGTCTCCGTAAGAATAACGAAGAGAAATTAAACATTCCAAACTCCCCGTTAGGGTTAATCACAATTGCAATAAACTCAAATATGAGACGATAATATCTCTCATGCCGTCAATTCCTATGGCTCTGTCAAATTAATCGTTCGTGATGAATCGCCTGCTACGATGATGAGTTAACATAGCCCCACCGTACCTACCATCTGGCAACGTCTGAATGAGGAAAGGGCGTGGCCGGAGATATGGTGAGGTAGGTAAGGCGTAGCACCTACTGCCGTAAAGATGAATTTCGCCAACTCCTGGATAATAATATATGTAAGTAGATTACGTGGCGGCAAAAGATCTCAGTACGAAAGAATATGAGTGGAAGTCTTTTTAATAAATCGTGACAGGTCGTGTCGCCACAACTACAATCATAAACCCGAGTTGAGCGAACATATGGTATTCGTATACGTCGTATATGTGCCTTAGGGATGCGAATGAAGGATATACATATATACAAAGAAAACAATTGATGCGCGCTATAGGTTAAAGTCTTTAAGGAATATCGTCACAGAATTTGGTATGTAGGATAGGTTAAAACAAGGGGGTTGACCATATACGTGCTTTAATATATCTATACGGGTTTTTCCTATGTTCTTTAAAGTCGTAATGCCAAAGACCCTATACAAGTCGCATAGGAGATGGAAATATAGGTATATATCATGATCCCTACTCATACCTACATAGGTATCTTAAAGTTAGTAATTCATATACGTGTGGATACATAAATACATGTATGGAGTATATAGGGAATCCAATAAAGGTATTAATTCATATAAGTGTGGATACATAAATATATGTAGGGAATATATATAGGGAATCCAAAAATACATGGATGGAATACCAAAGAAAAAAAGGGCTAGGTGAGGTTAATGAAAAAGTATGGTTATCATTATACCTATGGTTATATTATAGGAAAATAAGTGCCCCTCATCTCTTATTAATGTAATGGTATATATATATATATCTAGGTGTATATATATGGTGTAAGGAATTATAGGTATTCATTAAGGTGGGATAGGGGAATGATATTTCGTGGAAAGAAATCCCGCAACTATAAGAAAAAAAAAAAAAAAAAATCTCTACATTGGAGGTGTTACAAATGGTATCGGAGCCCGGTTACAAAAATTGAGCTGTCAATTTTGTGCTCACTGTTATAACCTATGTGGTTGTTTTGTTGGAAAAAAAAAAAATTTATTTTAAATCTTGCAAATTGGTATTGTGAGTGTGTACAGGGGAAATGGCTGAAGGTGAAGGGATTTATGTGGATCTGCATAATGAGTTTTCTACTCCAGATCCAAATGCCCCGATAATGGCGATGTTGCACAGGATGCAACGAGATTTGGCTGAACTGAGAAGCCAGAATGTCGTGTTGTCATCAGCCAGTAAGGAGCAGGAAAAGCTCATCAGGGAATTAACTTCCCGAAACAGCCAGGAAGGCGAAGGTTCCGGAAAGAGAAAGATGGATGAGTCTGATGAGGATGAGGCTGCTAGACAGCAGCATAAACAGAAAAGAGAGTTGCAGGGAGAATTTAGAAAGATCAAACCTTTTTCCTATGATGGGGAGAAAGAGGAGGATGCTGAAGCTTGGTTGCTGAACATGAGTAAGTAATTCCAAGTATATGAATATGAGAGCAATCTGAAGGCTAGATTAGCTGTGTACCAGCTACAAGGAAAAGCTACACTCTGGTGGGAAGAGACAAAAATGGTGCATGCCATTGATGAAAAGACAGTTACTTGGGAAGATTTTCAGACTAAGTTCAAAAATCGTTATTTAAATGAACGTTATTATGACGATAAAGCAAAAGAATTCCATGAACTTAGGTTAGGGCAGCTCACTATTGATGAGTTTGTCACCAAGTTTACAAATTTATTGAGGTATGTTCCTTACATTAGGGAAGAAAAGGCAAAAGTGCAAAGATTTTTAAATTGTTTGCCTACTGTTTACAAGGAGAAAATTGAATTTGACAACCCAAAGACCATGGATGAAGCTGTTAGAAAAGCAAGATTATGCTATCAACAGTTTAAAGGTAAAACTGAACAAGGGAAGAGCTGGACGAACAAGGGTGAATTCAAAGGAAAGAGACCAAAACCAGCATATTTAAGGAATTTTGGTAGAGATCATCATAGGAAAAAGTTCAGCAAACCAAAAGAAAGTCAAACTTCCCAATCCCAAGTGGTTTCAAAACCAGTAGAAGGGAACAATAGAAAGGAAGGGACAGTCAGAATGAAGGAACCTCTAAAATGTTGGGGCTATGGAGAACCCCATATGATGAGGGACTGCCCCCATCGAAATATTCATATGATCAGCAGAGAGCGAGAGGCAACGACAGTCAATGACATAGCCAGAAACATACCGACCATCAGTGCAGCCCTAGAAAATTGACAGGCAGAACATCAAGCAACCATGGTGGAAATGGAGGGTAAGATTTCTGACATACCTGTTACTGTTTTGATTGATCCAGGTGCTTCTTTGAGTTATATTAGTCCTGGAATTGTAGAAAAATGTAAAATTAAACCTGAAAAATTTCAGCAGTCATGGTTGGTACAGCTGGCCACTGGAACTAAGAGAAAAGTCACACATAAGTTTCCCAAAACAGCAATACAATTAAATGGGTTCCCAACAGAAGTAAATCTGAACATATTACCATTAGGATCCTATGATCTGCTGATAGGAATGGATTGGCTAGAAAAGAAGAAAGCCCTGATGAACTGCTGGGATAAAACCTTGCATTGTGTAGATGAGGAAGGGAAATCCTTTACACTAAAAGGGAAACCAAAACCCATTGTAGTAAGACAAATATCAGCCTTACAATTGAAGAGAACAGCTAGAAAAGGATACCAAGTCTATGCAGTGCATGTAGAAGAAATAGAACAGCAAACTGAGGAAGAGTTACTGGATGCTATACCAGTCATCAGAGAATTTAAGGAAGTCTTTCCCAAGGAAATCCCTCATCTTCCCCCTCAAAGAGAGATTGACTTTTCTATAGATCTGGTGCCGGGAGCTACACCTATTTCCCGAGCTCCTTATCGGATGAGCCCGCAAGAACTGATGGAGCTGAAGATGCAGCTGCAAGAATTATTGGATAAGGGTTATATTAGACCCAGTGTGTCTCCTTGGGGAGCCCCAGTGTTATTTGTGAAAAAGAAGGATGGAACGTTTAGGATGTGTATTGACTATCGTCAACTGAATAAATTGACCATCAAGAATAGATATCCACTCCCTAGAATTGATGATCTTTTTGATCAGGTGAGAGGAGCTTCAGTCTTCTCCAAAATAGACCTCAGGACTGGGTATCATCAGCTCAGAATTAATGAAGAAGACATCAGCAAAACAACATTTCGAACCAGGTATGGGCATTACGAATTTGTAGTCCTACCTTTTGGTTTGACAAATTCCCCTGCCACATTTATGTGTCTGATGAACAGTGTGTTGAATAAGTATTTGGACAAATTTGTTCTTGTGTTCATAGATGATATCTTAGTCTATTCTAAAAACGAAGAGGAACACAAGGAACATCTGAAAATAGTGTTGCAGACTTTAAAAGAAAACCAGCTATATGCCAAGTTCAGTAAATGTGAATTTTATAAAGATAAAATTCAATATTTAGGCCATATTATTTCTGAAAAAAGGGCTTGCTGTTGACCCTGAAAAGATAAAAGCTATTAAAGAATGGCCAGTTCCCACTGATGTCGCAGCAGTAAGATCATTTATGGGAATGGCAGGCTATTATCGCAGATTTGTGGAGAGATTTTCTGCTATAGAAAATCCCATAACCTCATTACAAAGAAAGGGTGTTAAGTTTGTGTGGACTGAAAAATGCCAAAACAGTTTCGAACAATTGAAACAGAAACTTATTTCAGCTCCTATATTAAAAATTGCTGATCCTGATAAAGAGTTTGTGGTATGTACAGATGCTTGCAGAGAGGGGCTAGGAGGAGTCCTATTGCAAGAAAATTCAGTTATTGCCTATGAGTCTAGGAAATTAAAAACTCATGAACATAATTATAGTGCATATGATTTGGAATTTGCAGCTGTTATTCATGCTTTAAAAATGTGGAGCCACTATCTGCTGGGGAAGAAGTTGACATTGATGACTGATCATATCAGCCTTAAATATTTCTTTTCCCAAACTGACCTGAATGCAAGACAAGCTAGATGGCTGTCTTTTCTAAGTGAATTTGATATGGACATAAAACATATCAAGGGAAAAGAAAATAAAGTTGCTGATGCCTTAAGTAGGAATGCTTGTCAACATTTAAACAACATTGGGAGTAGTGCCCAGATGGAGATAGAGGAATTGGTGGTAAAAGCAGCAAATCAAGATCCCAACTATGAAGCACTCTTGGTGCAACTATAGAGAAAGGATAAAACTGATTTCACTAAAAACCAAAAAGGGCTTCTCTATTTCAAAAACAGGTTGTATATTCCAAATATAGAGTCATTGAAAAGAGAAATTCTAGATTAATATCACAAGCAACCTTATGCAGGACATCCAGGATACCAGAAAATGTTAACAGCCTTGAAAAAGAAGCTGTTCTCGCCAGGAATGAAGAGAGATGTGGCGGAGTATCTGAGTAAGTGTATGGAATGTCAACTGGTCAAAGTTGAACATCAACACCCAGCAGGGCTGTTAAATCCTCTGCCAATTGCAGAATGGAAATGGGATACAGTCTCCATGGATTTTATAACAGGATTACCCAAACTAAATATCAACATGATTCAGTAATGGTAGTAGTAGACACTTTAACCAAAGCTGCTCACTTTATACCAGTCAAGTCTACTTTCGGAACAGCCCAAGTGGCAAATGTTTTCCTGAAGGAGATAGTAAGGCTTCATGGGGTGCCCAAAGTAATTGTCTCAAATAGAGATGCTAAGTTTACAGCAGCATTTTGGAAAGGGTTGTTTGGAGGTATGGGCACTAAGTTGAATTTTAGTACTGCCTATCACCCTCAAACAGATGGGCAGACAGAAAGGACGAATCAAGTATTGGAGGATATGTTGCGAATGTATGTGATGGATAGACCATCAAAATGGGAAGAGTATATGCATTTAGCTGAGTTTTCCTATAATAACAGCTACCAATCCTCTATTAAGATGAGTCCGTTTGAGGCACTCTATGGGAGAAAGTGCCGTACTCCCTTGAGTTGGAGTCAACCAGAGGATAAACTGGTGTTGGGACCAGATGCACTACAAGAGATGGAAAGAATTTTTAAACAAATACAGAAAAACATAAAGACAGCACAGGACCGACAGAAAAGCTATGCTGACAAGAAAAGGGTGCACCGAGAATTCCAAGTGGGGGATCATGTGTACTTGCGCATCAAACCCAAAAAAGAGCACACTTTATGCGGGAAGTTGTGCAAAACTGGCTCCTAGATATTGTGGGCCTTTTGAGGTGTTAGAAAGGGTGGGACCAGTGGCTTACAAGCTGGCCTTACCACCTCATGTTAAAGTGCATAATGTATTTCATGTTTCATTATTAAAAAGATATGTGCATGATGTTTCTCACATAGTTGATTGGAATGTTGTACAGGTGGAACCAGAAGGGGAGTTTCTGCCAGAACCGCTTCAAATATTGGAGCGGGAAGAAATTGAATTGAGAAAATTGCATCAGCTGGTCGCAGTAAAGGTGCGTGGGAAGCACTTTATCGTCGAAGAATTTTAAAAGTTAGACATTTGAATTTTAATCCTAAGGGGGTGGACCCCAAGGGATGACTATGGTGTGAATGTATTTGCATATTTAATTTGAGGAAATAAATAAAATAATTGTGCATTTTGACCAAAAAGAGAATTTGAGATCACTTGCCAAATCCATGAGGCTGGATAAGGCAGTAAATCCCCAAGAATCTTTCAAAAATCCTTGAAAGAAATTTATTTAGATTGGAGGAGGAATCTAAATTTTCCCCAATGAAGAGGAGTAGTTGGGAAGAGCTGAGAAAAAGCTGGAAAAGCTGAGGAAAAGCTTAAAGCAGCTTTAAAGAGTCCCAAAATGGGAAGCCTAGGCTAAACAGGAAAGAAACCATCCTGCTATTCTGGACGCAGAATTAGAAACATGCTTTGGGGGAAATATGAGCTTAAATAAGCTGCTCTTAGGCAGATCAGAGGTTGGTCTGCTCTAAGAAGTGATCTCTGCTCGGGGGTGAGTCCCGGGAGACAAAGAGGACTCTAAGGTTGGGAGGTTGGTCATTTGCAGATTGTGGTATGTTCTGAAATTTTTGTTCATTTTGATGTATTATGGTATGAATTAGCTACATATAAAACTTAAAAGAAATTGTAGTATTGATGTTAGTACTACATTTAACAACGTAGTTCCCAACAAGGCAAATACCTTCCGGAGTCCGTTTAGTTGTAGACCAAAAAGCTATAGAGGAGAAACCTTAAACTCTAAACCAAAGTCAATTTAAATCAAGTTACTTGGCCTCTATACAGGACAACCTCCGTTATGTTCGTAGACACCCAACCGATATGATTTTGTTTATGTGTATATAAAAACATTTCAAAAGAACACCGAAAAATGTAGTATGTAGCAAAGATAGTAATCAAGCAATATAGTAAAATATAGAGTGGTGATATGAACATTCTACATCTATAGCTTTTATAAATTTTATGTGTGCATATTCTAACCATTATAACAGTACTAGCAAATGAGTAACTATATCCTATCGAAGTTTGATGATATTTAGAATTGGAAAAACTTCACTTCTAATTCTATCTTGATTTTGAATCAACACAGAAAACAAAAGAAATCTCATTTATACCCCGAAATCCTATACAAGTCTATTGATTAGTGGATGGGCATAACCTAAAATATATCTATAGGAATGTAATGGATATTAAAACATATTGGTCGCACATTTCCCTTACTTCCAATGCAAATCTTTAATTAATGACCACTGTAATATAACGCATTACAAAGTATATGCAAAACCATACGTAGGGATATGATGAGGATATTGGTGTATCCATCAAACCTGAATGCGTCGAGGGTTATGCATGAGTTAGTCGATTCTAAATCTAATATATAACTGTATGAGAGTAGAGTACCGAATAAAACGAATCATAAATGCGTGATGCATATATATGTATATGAATCCATCATGGAAATAAAGCACAGAGACACTGACCAAACCAATGCGGTGAACAGGTAAAATATATATATAATTTCCTACCGCCCTGGTATACAAACATCAAACGGGAAACGCTGCCTACGTTAGTAGGGTCGTAGGGTTACCTCGCGCAGAAACGCCGCGAGCAAATCTTAGCTCGCTGGAACCTTGCGTTGCTATACGCATAAGATGTATTTACATCACCACATGAAACAGGAAGTATTAGATCAAATCCACATCGACTTAGCGAAAACGATAACTGAAATACTTTCCATGCAGATCGTAGTGAGGCTACGGTATTACCGTCGAGATTATTGTTACTTCGGCGATATCTAAAGGATATCCCAAGGAAACTTCTCAGTCACGTCTGCGCCATTAAAATTGCTGCAGCTTCTATTTAGAATGCATAGAGAATCAAACTATGAAACAAAAATATTTCAGCAAGGATTACATTGACTGCAACCTAGATAACCTAGCTTCTAAGGCGGAGGGGTATGGTAACCCTTCTCCCAAAGCCTGCTTTTCAAAAATCCAAGCAAGGAGGGCATTCCATCCTCAGAAGAGACGAAAAATAAAAGAAAACGTAATAGTACATCTGAGTGCAAGCGCGCTGAACCCAAACAGAGGATGGTGGGTAGAGTTTACCCCCTCTGCAGGCATAACGCTAACGGCCACCTAGAACAGATGAAACGCTGAAATGGTAGTCAATGAGCCGGTAGAAACTGAGTTAACTCCCGGGAGAACGAGAGCAGGGCCACAATTTACCGGTTGAGCTCTGTCTCAACTCTAAACCGAATGCTAGGCAGATCTAATGTCTTTCTGCATAGCCTACTATCGCAGAATGAGTACTGTAATATTAAACATAACAGAAAACAAAGAAATAAAACGATAGGAAGCAATGGGAACTTTTCACAGCAACATAATGCTCAAAGAACCCAGGTAAAGCTAAATCTAAATGCCTCAGCCAGAGAGAACACGCTCACAACGAACTCCTGGAGAAGGAAAACAGTGAATGGTATATTATGAAGACTGTAGGTTAATATGCAACCGAAACCCTAATTCTCTGCCCCATAACCGCGGCAGATCCCGAGGGTGGTTGAGTTGTTGCAGTGCATTCATAGGATAGTACTGGTCGATGTCAATAGGTGTTAAGTAATCCTGAAGCTAACTACGAACGAAACGTGAGCTCTGCATTTTGAGGACCGAGACCTGTCAGAAATGTAAAATCGAAGGTCACATGTTGATTCCGTAAGGGACTGGGTACACCCTACGCCGCCGGTGGCTACTCTCTCGCACCGGGGAGAACGTTACCCCTGCAACCACAAACTATGAGCTGTTAACAAACGCGGCATACGTAAAACCCGTCGACCAATGTATGATGTTATGCGGCTTATACGCAATTAAAAACCAGTACAAGCACCGGGTCCTTACCTACGGGAGAACGACGCGTTGTGCCGAGTCCACAGATGAGAGAATAGTGCGATTCCATGGTTCGTCGTAGGGTCTAGACGCCGACGAGAAGCCTGCTGCAATCGGCATCGGTGTCATACGCGCCGCCCATGTAAAGTCTGTAAGAATAACGAAGAGAAATTAAACATTCCAAACTCCTGTTAGGGTTAATCACAGAATTGCAATAAACTCAAAATATGAGACGATAATACCCCATGCCGGTCAATTCCTATGGCTCTGTGAAATTAATCGTTCGTGATGAATCGCCTGCTACGATGATGAGTTAACATAGCCCCACCGTACCTACCATCTGGCAACGTCTGAATGAGGAAAGGGCGTGGCCGGAGATATGGTGAGGTAGGTAAGGCGTAGCACCTACTGCCGTAAAGATGAATTTCGCCAACTCCTGGATAATAATATATGTAAGTAGATTACGTGGCGGCAAAAGATCTCAGTACGAAAGAATATGAGTGGAAGTCTTTTTAATAAATCGTGACAGGTCGTGTCGCCACAACTACAATCATAAACCCGAGTTGAGCGAACATATGGTATTCGCATACGTCGTATATGTGCCTTAGGGATGCGAATGAAGGATATACATATATACAAAGAAAACAATTGATGCGTGCTATAGGTTAAAGTCTTTAAGGAATATCGTCACAGAATTTGGTATGTAGGATAGGTTAAAACAAGGGGGTTGACCATATATGTGCTTTAATATATCTATACGGGTTTTTCCTATGTTCTTTAAAGTCGTAATGCCAAAGACCCTATACAAGTCGTATAGGAGATGGAAATATAGGTATATATCATGATCCCTACTCATACCTACATAGGTATCTTAAAGTTAGTAATTCATATACGTGTGGATACATAAATACATGTATGGAGTATATAGGGAATCCAATAAAGGTATTAATTCATATAAGTGTGGATACATAAATATATGTAGGGAATCCAAAAATACATGGATGGAATACCAAAGAAAAAAAGGGCTAGGTGAGGTTAATGAAAAAGTATGGTTATCATTATACCTATGGTTATATTATAGGAAAATAAGTGCCCCTCATCTCTTATTAATGTAATGGTATATATATATATCTAGGTGTATATATATGGTGTAAGGAATTATAGGTATTCATTAAGGTGGGATAGGGGAATGATATTTCGTGGAAAGAAATCCCGCAACTATAAGAAAAAAAAAAAAAAAATTCTCTACATTGGAGGTGTTACAATTATAGAAAGAAGAATTTTTTAAAACATGCTAGTGCTATTTGAGTACATTTTTTGTTCTTTGCTTTTAAAGGTGTTTGAAAAACTCATTGGATGAGAGTTTTAATTGCTACTTGTCATTTATTATTGAAAATTTTCAAGTGGAATGAAACTTCATATGCCATTTAAACTTGTATTTCTTTTATGTTATTTTGAAGAGAAATTTTCTTTTCAATTGTCACCAATGATAACATTAAAATACTTGTATTTATTTTATGTTGTTTTGAAGATAAACTTTTTTTTTGAATTGTCACTAATGACCACACTAAAATACTTGTAATTTATTTTATGTTATTTTGAAGAACAACTTTCTTTTGAGCTGTGAGAATGATCACGTTAAAATGATGTAGTAGGTTATTTATTTATAAACTAAATAAAATAGACACTTTTTTGTTTTGTACATATTAATGATTAATGGTTCATTTGAAAGAAGGTATTTTGACTTTGATACAACAAGTGTACTCTTTATTTGATTGATATTCTCTTCATCTGACTAAAGGTGAAGAAGGTGCAATAACAAAAATTGGATAATTTCAAACAAAACTTTTTGAAAAACTGATTTAAATTGAGAAACCCATTATATATATATATATATATATATATATATATATATATATATATATTTATTTATTTATTTATTTATTTATTTATTTATTTATTTATATGTTAGCATACTAAACTCTCAAATTCATATATGAAAAAAAAGATTTCCTATATGTTTACATGAAAAAATTTCATTGATTTTATAAAAATCACATGAATTGCTCTAATGAACGATTTCTTCTTGACAAACAACAAGAACGTAGTTATGTGAGTAGCATGTTATATGACATCACAGAAAAAACAGGGAAGTATAATCAATGATTTTTTCTCAAACAACAACCTATCTAAAAAGATTAGGGGATAGTGAATAGCATTTTAAATGATTTTCTTTCTAAACAGAAACTTGTCTAAAAGATGATGTAGTTATTTTAAATGTTTATTCTCAAACAACAACGTATGTCTAAAAGATCAGATTAAGAGAGGGAATAGTGAATCGCATCATGGAGATGGTTATTCTCAAACAACAACGTATGTCTAAAAGATCAGATTAGGGGAGGGGATAGTGAATCGCATCATGGAGATGGTATAGTTATTTTAAATATTTATTCTCAAACAACAACGTATGTCTAAAAGATGAGATTAGGGGAGGGGATAGTGAATCGCATCATGGAGATGGTGTAGTTATTTTAAATGTTTTTTCTTAAAGAACAACGTATCTAAAAAATTAGGGATAGTGAATCGCATGAAGACCTTGTAGTTATTTTAAACATATGTGCATATATTTGAAACTGAAAGTAAAAGTAAATACGATAGGAGAAATAAAGAGTACATTCACTAAGCCCTCATATATATAATGATAGAGTTAAGCGCTGAGAGCTGATGGTAGGGGAGTATTTATTTATTTATTAATTAGAGGGGGGCGTCAATTAGCTGAAGCCAGGCCTCGCATGAGACGGGCGGCGTTGAGGTCGTTGGTGTTGGCGGCCACGAACTCGTCGAAGCTGATGAAGCCGTCCTTGTTGGAGTCCACGTCCTTCATCACGCCATCAATCTCCTCCTCCGTAGCGCTGCACTTGATGATGGCGCTCAGTTCCTATTTCGATATTTTGCCATCGCCGTTGGTGTCGAACTTGCGGAACACGTCCTCCAGCTCCAGGCGACCGGGCTGGGCGGCACATTGCACAGCTGAAGCGGAGTCTCACATGAGACGGGCGGCTTTGAGGTTCTTGGATTTGGCCTCCAGGAACTCGTCAAAGTTGATGAAGCCATCCTTATTGGAGTCCACCTCTTTCATCACCCCTTCAATCTCCGCCTCCGAAATGACAGAGCTCAGTTCCGACTTGGATATTTTGCCATCGTCATTGCTGTCGAACTTGCGGAACACTTCAGCAAGCTCGCGGTATTGCACAGCTGAAGCCATTCTCACGCCTGAAGGTGAAGGCAAATTATAGGATAATACTACACAAAAACTAAGACGAAGATGGCAGTGGAGCTGGTGTGGAGGAGTGGAAGCCAAGGTCATCATTATATAGGGCTCTTTTCAGTTTTGGATGACAGCGCACCAATTTCTGGGATTCTTTACGCAATTATTTTGTGATGTGCCAAGATGCCAAGAGTAGAAAATGTAATTTGATGTGCCAAGATTCTGTAGAAACGTTTGATGTGACAAGATGCTGTGTGGAAATAAATGGAATGTTAATGTTTGATAAAGGGAGGGAATTTTTGCTCCTTTTGGAATTACATGGACTGACGGTTGGATTTGCAGTGAATTGCAATAAAACCAAGAAAAGCGTCACCAAGCCAGCCATGAATAACTAACAATTCTATTTTATTTTTGTTCAAAAAATAACCAACAAACTTAAACTTAAACTTAAACCTAAACCTAAACCTAAACCTCCCTGCGTTCTCCAGCTGGTCCCCCTTGCGAGCACTGAAAATTCCTCGATCTCATGTTCATCTTCCCCGCCTTCTTCCAAGTGTATGAAAATGGAAGCCACAGCAGACAGCAAGAACGCCGAGGCGAGGTTGCATGGACCCGAATATTTACAATAAAATAAAAAACCATTAGAATATTTATTTATTATCAACAGCCCATATCAACATCAATACTTTATTGGATACTCCATCCTCCATCCTGTGGGGTGAACAATAAAAAATAAAAATGTTGGATGAAGAGGCAGAATTGGGTATATCTAATTTAAAATATTATAATAAAATATAAATTTACTAGAATATTTATTATCAACCAGTCGTATCAACTTCAATACTTTTGTGACATATCCAATAGAATATGATTATTAAGTTTAATTGGAATGAAACATTTTCGAAATTTAATTAATTGGAGATTTTGGTTAATTTTAATTGAGTTTACATTTAATTAAAGTTCTAGTCTGCTAGATTATGATGTGTATTTTTAAATTTTTTTATAGTGTCATTAAAGTTTATTTTTAACATCATAGTTTAAAGGAAGCTTTTGTTATTCAAATAAAAAAGTTTTGTAATGTAACACCCCCAAGTGCTATGCTTTTCAAATGAGACATTTGAACATAAGTCCAAAGGGGAGTGGACCCCAATGGATAACTATTGTGTGGATGTGGTTAACTATTTATTTATGAAAAGTAAATAAAATATTGTGTATGCACTATGCCCAGATGAGAAAGTGAGATCACATGCCTAATCCATGAGGTGATGGAAAAGGAAAAAGACTTTCCCCAAATCTTTCAAAAATCCTTGAAAGAAATTATTTCTAATTTAGATTTTTGAGGAAAAATCTAAATTTCCCCCAATGAAGAGGAGTAGTTGGGAAGAGGTGAGAAAAAGCTGGAAAAGTTGAGGAAAAGCTTAAAGCAGCTTTAAAGAGTCCCAAATTGGGAAGCCTAGGCTAAACAGGAATAAAAGCATCCTGAAATTCTGGACGCAGAATTGGAAACAGGCTTTGGGGAAAGCCCAACTTAAATAAGCTGCTCCAGAACAGATTGAGGTTAGTCTGTTCTTGGAGGATCTCTGCTTGGGGGTGAATCCTGGGAGATAAAGAGGATTCTAAGGTTGGGAGGACTGGTCATAGTAGAAGTACGCATGCCTAATGTTGGAGATTTACGTAAGTCTGTATTAAATATATCCCTGTTTTATGAGTTGTGAAGTTATGGTTCATTATGCAATTTATGAATTTTTATGTTATGGTTCATTATGAAAGTTTTAGATTGATTATTTGTTCAGTAACTCATGTCATTGTAAACCCAAGCTAGTGATAGCAGAGACAAATAGTTGGAGTATGGGGATGAGTACCTTGTAGGAATGGGGTTAGAGAGGATAGATCCTTTGAACAGCTAATCTCATGATTATGTATAGGTGTAGCTTGTTGTCTTTTAAAGGAACATTAACTTACTGTGTGTACAGACAGAAAATGTTAACAAACCAGTAACCATTAACAGCAAGTACCAAACAACTAAACCTATAATAACAATATTGATGGCACAGAATTCCCTGTAACCCATCACAGAAGGTAGTGTGACAGCAGTATGGGGTTTAGTATGTCAGTTGTGTTACAATGGAAAGAATTGTAAAACTAAGAATTTAAATTATTCGGTTAAATGTAAGTGTAAACATATGAAAGCAGAAGTTGAAGCCTAACTAAGTACGAGAATCTAACACTAGGGAGTCTAAACCATCCAGCTTCGATTTGATTGAAGCAAGAGGATCTGAGTCCCAGTTTTCCCATGGAATAGTTGAATCTGCACCAGAGTGTCAAACATGTTGAAGGTTGTCACAGTAAGATAAGGGGAAATCCTACTTGAACATCCATGGTGTGATAAGAGTTTGTGTGAGGAAAGATTGTAAGCATAGGTAAAAATACAATGAACAGAGCATCTGTTTACCGTCCATATACACTGCTGGGAAAGTAGTTGGAGCAATGGAGGTTAACTGAGTATAGATAGATGTGTGCGAGGAGGCATACATCTATACCTCGATGCTGAAACTTTAAAATGTTGAAAATTTTATAAGGCCTGCCAACTGGAAAGTTGAGGAAGGGCTTAGCAATCATCTAGAGTTGGACAAAACTCTAAAAAAGAAAAACCTGAGAAATACAAAGTAATATATATATATATATATATATATATATATAGATATACAAGTCTACTAGATGGACTGAGAAGAGGGGAGGTCAAGCCCAAAAATTCTCCTGGAAATTCTTATATTCCATGGCTGTCTATGAGTACTGAAAAAAACTTAAAACCCGGATAGCAGACTGAATTTGTAAGTGATTTAGTAACAAAACTATCAATGTTATCTGGCTCATAAAGCAGAGAATATCTGAGTTAGGTTATATGTGTAGAAAGTTGGATCTGGGAGACGTGACAAATGGTATCGGAGCACCGGTTCAAAAATTGGGCAAGATATGTGCTCACAAAGAACTAGTAAACTGTTATAAATTTTATGAAAATTATTTGATGTTAGTACTACATTTAACAAAATCTATTTTCAGGCCTTCACCTTTCAGATTTTGTTTATTTGTAGACTTGTTAGCTATGGAGTAGAAACCTCCAGAAACTCTAAACCCAAGATGGTTTAAATCTTAAGGTACTTAGTCTCCATAGAAATACTGAATATTAACTTACTTCCTATATAATTACAATGGTGAAATTTTATGCTTACATGTAAGGGGAAAGATATATTAGCAGGCCTGAAGTTATAAGACATCATATAAGAAAAAAATCAAAGATGTTAGAGTATGTAGGTAGGTTGACATTTCTAGCTTAAAAAGAAACTCTATTTTTCATAAGGGCTATATCTTAGAGTGCATATTATCTCTAGGAATCTATCTCTAATCCTGGAATTAAGCAGCAATTGTCAAAGACTGAATCTACAATTTAGGTATACTACTCAAGGATTATGGAATACATGTATATATATATATATATATATACCCTGTGATATATCTGTTCCTACTTATAACAGAGAAACATTATACAGGAATTATAGTTACAGAGTACCATTTTAAAAAGAAGCAAATTAGGAACAGTTGAATAAGACAGTATAAATTGTGCTAGAGAAATATTATTTCTACTCTCTAGGATTTTGGAAATGGTTATAAGTAAATAAATTTCACTTCATAAATTTCACTTCTAACTCTACCTTTAGTCATTGAGTTATGAACCATAGCCAAGGAGTTAATTTATGGTTAAGAATCTCTATTCAATTACTATTATCTAATTTTATATGATAAAAGAAAAAAAGAAATGGATTGTAAAAGTATAATAGCCATTATCACTTCCTAAATGTACATATTATTTCAAATTCTACTTCTAAACTTTGAGATAACTATAATATAAATTGCAAGGTGTATCACCCAAAAAAAAAACCGTGAAGGAAGTAATAGGTTTATAGATTAAATCTATACTTTATAAATTCCTTTCAAAGGAACTATCGACTTCATGAGTATGCATTTAACAAAATTACATGTAAATTATAAGTATCAAGTTCGAGTAGCAATGTATTCTTTTCACATAAACTAGATATGACCTACACATATATTAAAAATAGCCCTAGATACCTAGAGGGACGAGACAAACATGTATAATATATATACGTGGATTCGCATAAGTCAAAAGAGACTAAGCTCGAATCGAAAAGGTGAATTGGTTAATTGAAACAAAGAAAAAATATTTAAAAGGCCGATATGAATCGTTTTATTTCAAACGAATTCTACATACATGAACTATACGTGTGACGTGGACACACGAATTTGCCCAAACGAATCAATTAAAGCAAAGTATATAATACATGATTCATATAATGGAAAAGAATCAACACGTGTAGGTAACCTATTTAACTGTGTGGCGGCAACCAAAGTTAAAATTTCATATATATTAGGTCATACGAAACCCTAGAAATGACATCGGCTGGTGAAACTCACGGCATTTGGAAGATTTATTGTTAACATTCAACCAAACTGTCAAGCGGTCACACAGTAAACGCTAACAGAAGGCTTACAGTTGCAACGTGGACGCCGAGAGCTAAATCACCATTCGGTTTAATAAGGTTAACGTACCTGCATATAAACATGTGTAAAGAACACACCGGGCGCAATGATTATAAATTAGTGGATCAGTGATTTCAGAAAAAAAAGGGTTGTATTAAAAGTCAGTTAAACAAGTCAGATCGGATTTCAAAAACCGTGCCGATCACAACAAAGCTATAATGGAAAAATACACAGTCGGCCAGGCAATTATAACTCTCTGTCACGCCATAGCAAACGAGGCCGCGACTGTTGTGTTTCAGTAAAGAAAGCTAAACCAAAATATGAACGACACACCCACAGTAATGAAGAACGATATGATTCTTGCTGTAGGTAAGTTTCTGCAATCGACTGAACTGATGTTTATATGTCAGAAGCGTTAGGTTCAATCTCTCCAGCCGCGTGACAGGACTTGCGCGCTGAAGGTAGATTATCATTACCAAAACGATAGAAATAACGGCGTTGATCTGGCGTTCGGGGAGGTGGACCACCGACATAGTAAAGTCGGGACCCTTTCCTCGTAGTAAACCATTTCACATTCGCCAGTAAATCAAGATAGAAACTATCGGCGTAATTAGGAACTGATGAATCCTAATCGCCTTTGATGCCTGACAACCAAAACAGTTCAAACAGAAACCTATAATCCGGAAACTACAATAACTTTGATCGATCTTTGAAGAGTTTGATCTACAAACAGAAATAGATAAATACATCATAAATAAACTCAAGCAAAATTCGTTACAATTTACAGAATGAATCTATGGCTACCAGTATGGAGGGGTTACACCCGTGAGGCGGGTTGATGATCAACACAGGAAGGAAAAAAAAAAAGAAGAACCCTCTACCCGGCGCCAGTATACCGGTTCGATGGCCACACTTACAACTGGGAATAAACAATCCCGCGTTCGCAAAGAGGCCAAACCCTACAACAGATATGGACGGCTGAACCAACACAATATACACCCACACTATCGCATAACAAATGGTTAGGGTTATAAAATAGAGCGGAAAATGTAACTAGGGTTTTAAATGCCCATAGGTTCGGTGGGCTCTGTCACAGAGACCCGAACGAAAGGCAGACCCTCTGCCTATGCCATACCGGCTTTAGAGAACTTGTCAATGAGATCATCTGAATGGTCTCATGTTAAAAGGATACTCGAACCCTAAGTTCACTGTCACAAATCCTCATCGAATCCCGATGGGGGGTTGGGAAACCACCTGAATTGCCAGCCGTCAATGTATCTGTGAACCATGGCCACGGTACGCCGCCCTTGCCTTCCACGATTGAGACGTTACACCTACAAAAGAACCAGTGAAATATTAGAGAACGCGTAGCCGTCACACCCGGCTGTACCGAAACCTGAGTGAGGCGGCCCATACAGCTCCTACACAGTACGGGGGTGGAGAAAGCGGTGAATGCCGATAGTCAGCCTTAGGTTCGGCGTACAACATTAGCTGGAAATGAAGTACTGTGCCGAGAAAAAAAATCTGCAAGATTTTACGCAATAGAAGTTGTAACATGGTTCGAATAAAAGTTTGACACGTTCCACAAATTCAACGCTGTAAAGTGGTTGACGGTTCTCCAGCACGGAGATGTCACTCTGTCGGAGGTGACGTGAATCAAATATCTAATCAACTGAATCAAAAATGCACTATGGACGCACCTTTAACTACCTTAGGTTAAAGATTTATGGGTAAGGCGGCTATCTCTTGCCGTGGATAGGCATCGATACCTGGATATAGACATATATATTACATGCTGTGTGAAAGGGGGTGCGCCCTTCCATAATTACGTCAAGTGTTATGTATTTCAAATGGTATAAAAAAAAAAAAAAATTCATAGAGGTTTCATATATATTTATATATATATAGGTTTTAGCTACATAGAGCCGTATGCATCGTTTAAATAAACTTTAGAAATTTCCATATATATAAACATATAATTGTATTGGATAGGTATGAGTGCCATACAATTAGTTTATGTGGAAAACGAAAAGTTATAAATGGGTTATATATATGAACTTGATATATATATAGAGGTATCATATATAGACTCATAAGGTATATATATTGTATATGGGATATACAAATATCCTATGTTATATACATATGATATATATGGAGTTAAGGTAAATAATAGGGAAATCAAAGGTACATGAAAAAAAAAAAAAATTCCGTAAACTGGAGGCGTTACAAATGGTGTATGGGTCGGCATATAAACGTCTAGGACGTAGAATAAAAGTTGTACTTTATATTTGTTCATGGGGAGAATAGCATATATCGATGCAGGTATATATATAGAAATATATACACCTTGATATATATGTGGAGGTGGTATAAAGCGCACTTTAAAATTTTTAGGAATAGAATGGTATAGGCCTACATATATATGTATAATTATATATGTGCATAGATAAACCATGACATATATGTTGGAGTTAAGAGAGAGGCATTTTAGACTTCTATGGGTATGAGATTGGATATATATATACCTATATAGAAATATATATATATACATAGAATTTGTAAAGTGGCATTTTAATTTGATCTATTACATTCCACTTTAGTGAATTCAATAAGTGCATGGGGGAAACTTTGAGATTGAAAATCTATCATATGGGTCAACTTGTAATTAACTAGAAGTGGAAAAGTTGCTAGTAGAAAATGAATACTTGTCAAAACAAGAAAAAAAAAAGATAAAATGGATTATTTTAAATTATGTGTAATACATATGTGGTAGTACTTTCAAAAAGGCTTTGAACTTATATATGAATATATATAAATATAGGGATATATATATATATTCATATGTTCATCAAATTAATATTGCCAAGGCTATATATATATATCATGTTTACTTATACAATAAGGTTTGGAAATATATATATGATATATACAAACCTAGTGGATATATATATATATATATGCTCATGAGATGTATATTGCCCAAGGCTTGAGATGTAAGTAGTATATGAGTAAGTGGAAGATGTATCCTATAAATAAGGCCTGTATACTGCTATAAAAAGAAAAGAAGATTGAAGTACAAGTTTTAATTACAGTTAAATGGTTGATTTAGTAATTGTGGAACCATTACATTGAGTTAGGCATGAATGAATGAAGGGATAAATTAAAAATTTCGTGATGATTTACTTAAGGAAGAATATTCTTGTAATAGTGGAAGAAGGATTTCTTAATTATTTTATTTATAATAATTTATATTCTTCCATGGAAATAAATTATATTTTCAAGTTGGTATATTTTATGAGTTTAGAGATAATGAGTAATAGAATTGAAAAAAAATATGGAGAAGTGATATTTCTCTCATAAGGAAAAAAAACAATATAGATTTAAAAATAAAAGCATGAGAGATTTATGGGTTGCTTTTGTTAGAAAAAAAAAATAGAATGCTTTTATGCATTAGAAAAGAAGGAATTCTTTTATGATTCAGAAAAATTTGGAATACTTTTATGATCTATTCCATTTTAATTAATTCTATTTTATTATATAAGCCTATGAGAGAAATAGAAGAGGGGAATTAGCAAAGCATGAACATACAATTAAAAGTAAATGCATAAATTCTGGTGAGTCTTTGAAAAAGGGGAAACTGTGTCAAATTTATTTTTTGATATTATCAAGTATTAATATTTGTGAATGTGATGAATTATAGAAATTACATTTATCACTATAAAAGGAAACATGTATTCACACTATAAAATTTTGATTGGTGTAAATTTTATTAAAGTTAATTTTCTTGAGTCTTAAAATTAAAGACAGGGAAATAGTGTGAAATAATACAGCTACAAACCGAGAGAAAAGAAGGTGAGCTGTATTTGGACTTGGGTGTGGGGGAAACCCATGAGATCCAAATTTCTTCACGCAAGTTTTGAACTAGTGGATACAAGTCATAAAAGAGGCTAGAAGAATTGAATTATAGACATTATTAACGATTCTGGTTATTACTAAGTAAATTGATTGGTTAACAAAAAGAAACAGTGAAAAGATACTAGAAGTACAGCTATAAAATGAGAAAGGGTAAGCATAACCATGCATATGATACAATTGTTTTCTCTCATTTATGAGTACTAATGAAAAAGTTGTAAAATTGTTTAGCCAAGTGTGTAACAGGAAATTGGGCACTCTGGAAACAAAGAGGAAAAAGGTGAAGATAAATCACCTATAAAATCAAGAAAAGCTGAACTGGACCAAGTTGAGTGAGGAAAGAATCTCACTGAAAAACAAGAAAGGATAAGTAGTGTACTAAAAGTGCACTAAACTATTATGAACCTGAACGGCTTGATTAATAACTGAATTTCTTAAGTTGTTGAAATGCAGAATGCTGTTGTGAATTATCAATTATATGTACCTGATATTACTTACATTGGTATGAATTGTGGACAGAGAAACCAGAATAAAAGATCTTCCAGAAAGACTTCTTGCAAAGAAGTAGGAAGAAAACCAACTGCATAAGGCATCAGTAAATAGAGTGGAGGCAGGAGAGTACTCTACTGGAAAATAATGGCTTATAAATTAGCCCTACCATTGCTTATTAAACTTCCTGATATATTTCATGTCTCCTTGTTGGAAAAGAAAATTTATAATTTTTGTACATGATGCTTCTCACATGATTGATTGGAATGTGGTCCAGGTGGAAACCAGAAGAGGAATTTCCTTCCAGAGTCGCTTCAAAGATGAAAGCGAGAAGAAATGGAATTGTGAAAGCGAACAGTAGCTAGAGTAAAGGTGCAGTGGAGCACTTTACTGCTGAAAAGCTACATGGAACAGAGAAGCTAAGATGATGGAAAAGCATTCATAATTATGTTCAAAATAAACTAAGTAGATAGTTGGCAACACCGAGGATGGTGTTTATTTTCAGAGGGGGAATATGTAACACCCCCAAGTGCTATTCTTTTCAAATGAGACATTTGAACATAAGTCCAAAGGGGAGTGGACCCCAATGGATAACTATTGTGTGGATGTCGTTAACTATTTATTTATGAAAAGTAAATAAAATATTGTGTATGCACTATGACCAGATGAGAAAGTGAGATCACATGCCTAATCCATGAGGTGATGGAAAAGGAAAAAGACATTCCCCAAATCTTTCAAAAATCCTTGAAAGAAATTATTTCTAATTTAGATTTTTGAGGAAAAATCTAAATTTCCCCAATGAAGAGGAGTAGTTGGGAAGAGGTGAGAAAAAAGCTGGAAAAGCCGAGGAAAAGCTTAAAGCAGCTTTAAAGAGTCCCAAAATGGGAAGCCTAGGCTAAACAGGAATAAAGCATCCTGAAATTCTGGACGCAGAATTGGAAACAGGCTTTGGGGAAAGCATAGCTTAAATAAGCTACTCCAGAACAGATTGAGGTTACTCTGTTCTTGGAGGATCTCTGCTCGGGGGTGAATCCTGGGAGATAAAGAGGATTCTAAGGTTGGGAGGACTGGTCATAGTAGAGGTATGCATGCCTAATGTTGGAGATTTCTATAAGTCTGTATTAAATATATCCCTGTTTTATGAATTGTGATGTTATGGTTCATTATGCAATTTATGAATTGTTATGTTATGGTTCATTATGAAAATTTTAGATTGATTATTTGTTCAGTAACTCATGTAATTGTAAACCCAAGCTAGTGATAGCAGAGACAAATGGTTGGAGTATGGGGATGAGTACCTTGTAGGAATGGGGTTAGAGAGGATAGATCCTTTGAACAGCTAATCTCATGATTATGTATAGGTGTAGCTTGTTGTCTTTTAAAGGAACATTAACTTACTGTGTGTACAGACAGAAAATGTTAACAAACCAGTAACCATTAACAGCAAGTACCAAACAACTAAACCTATAATAACAATATTGATGGCACAGAATTCCCTGTAACCCATCACAGAAGGTAGTGTGACAGCAGTATGGGGTTTAGTATGTCAGTTGTGTTACAATGGAAAGAATTGTAAAACTGAGAATTTAAATTATTCGGTTAAATGTAAGTGTAAACATATGAAAGCAGAAGTTGAAGCCTAACTAAGTACGAGAATCTAACACTAGGGAGTCTAAACCATCCAGTTCCGATTTGATTGAAGCAAAAGGATCTGTGTCCCAATTTTTCCATGGAATAGTTGAATCTGCACCAGAGTGTCAAACATGTTGAAGGTTGTCACAGTAAGATAAGGGGAAATCCTACTTGAACATCCATGGTGTGATAAGAGTTTGTGTGAGGAAAGATTGTAAGCATAGGTAAAAATACAATGAACAGAGCATCTGGTTACCGTCGATATACACTGCTGGGAAATTAGTTGGAGCAATGGAGGTTAACTGAGTATAGATAGATGTGTGCGAGGAGGCATACATCTATACCTCGATGCTGAAACTTTAAAATGTTGAAAATTTTATAAGGCCTGCAAACTGGAAAGTTGAGGAAGGGCTTAGCAATCATCTAGAGTTGGACAAAACTCTGAAAAAGAAAAACCTGAGAAATACAAAGTAATATATATATATATATATATATATATATATATATATATATATATATATATATATATATATATATATATATATATATATATATATATATATATATATATAGATATACAAGTCTACTAGATGGACTGAGAAGAGGGGAGGTCAAGCCCAAAAATTCTCCTGGAAATTCTTATATTCCATGGTTGTCTATGAGTACTGAAAAAAACTTAAAACCCGGATAGCAGACTGAATTTGTAAGTGATTCAGTAACAAAACTACCAATGTTATCTGGCTCATAAAGCAGAGAATATCTGAGTTAGGTTATATGTGTAGAAAGCTGAATCTGGGAGACGTGACATGTAATTATAGAAGTAATATTTGTGATGCTTACAATGCTTTACTCATGCCCAGTCAACATTTGCACTATCTCTAACTGCTTCCTAGATAAGCCTAGGCCAATACTTAACCAAATTTTGGGTTGCCCAAGTCCCTATTTCCTTCTGAATTAGGCCATATTAATTAGGGAAATTTCTCATACACAAATAGGGTCACATAAGTTGTCAAACTCACCCACAAATCACACCCAAGACCTTTTCACCACGAAATGCCTTAACAACACACCCTACACATAGTTTTGTGCATGTGTTTTATATATTTATCATAAACATAACTATACAAAATGAAATTTTAATAACAAACAATGTTTCACTGTACACTCAATTTTACTAAATATTTTATATGAACAAAATAATATATTTTAAAAACATCTAAGATGTAACTAGTAAACAATAAACATCTTAAAAACATCTTCACACATTTTAAGGTAACTATTAACATGTTACATACATTCATTTTATACATGTACATGAGAAAAAAACAAGTGTCATATCAACCCCAAAGTTAAAACAAGTTTCAATTGAATTGAAGAGAAGAACTTTAGTGGCTCGTTCTATAAGTGGTGGGCTTGATACATTGGAGTACTAGCCCACTTCTGATATTTTGTTGTCTTTGTTGAAACATGCTCGAGATGAGCATTGGTGAGTCTTTATGGAGCCATATTTCCAATCCCTTCACCATTATGTATCATATTAGATGCATAGAGGAGTTGCTTGTTGATCCAAGATTTCCTAGAGAAATGCTTCTAGATAGATCCAATAAAGATAGACCAATGCATAGCTTTTAAATCGTCATTTCCTAAGATGTGAATGGTTATATGATAGAGGAAAATGAGGTTATTAGGGATTTAGTCCTTAAGAAATAATCTAAATTTTGAGAATCATTGTATTTTTGGTCTTCTCATGTTACCCCATTTCTCCACTCCATTCAACATCTCAAGACCAACAAGGAAAAAACAATACAAGGGTGAATAGGTCAATTAAGCAATACCCTAGACTATGTGAGAGCATGCATGTGAGGGATGCATAAGTAATAATGATTACCCAATTTAAGAAATATGTTAACATAGTATTAAATATAAAGATATATTGTCAGTGCACTTTTCCCTAATTAATTATTAATATCCATAAATGTTGGGACATCTTTTGGTACTAATTACATCATGGATCACAAAAGCCTAAATTCAAATAATCTCCATAAATATTAAAATTGTATTAGCTACCAAAAAAACCTGATAAACAAAGATACCAATTACATCTAAATAAAATAAGCTTTTACTTTTACACACTATTAGTTCAACAGTTTCATATAACTTCCATTGTAACTTCACCTACCAAGAACTAACCCAGATCTAGCAAAGGGGTTACGACAATAATTAATTTCATGTTTACTATTGAAACCTACTTCCATGTTGACTGTTGAAACCTATTGTTATTGTAACGGCCATAATGTAAAAACAATGTGTCACAATACCTTGTATATATGGATACATACCAGTAAGACCAAAAAACCATCTGATGACATAATAATAAGAAATGGAATTCTATAAAATGGATATGAGGAAGTTTGATGGAAAGGATCCTGTAACATTGATACTACAAATGGAGAAATATTTTAATCTCAATAATGTGCAAAACACACAAAAGGTACACATTGAAACTTTACATTTAGAACAAAATACATTTGTATGGTATCGATGGCTTTGTTCCCATAAAAAAATTGTCACTTGGTCAATTTTTATGGTGGAAATGATAGCACATTATGAGGATACAAAGAGCAACACCTTCTTTAGCCAATTGATAAATCTCAAACAGAAGGTTTTAGTGGGGGAGCACATTGAGGACTTCCAAAAATTGCATATAAGGGTAACTGATATTCCAGAGGAACACATGTTTGATCTCTTCATAGGTACTTTAAAGGATAACATCCAACATGAAGTTCGCGTTTTGCAACCTGATTCATTCGGGAAGGCATTCAAGTTGGCACGAAAAATTGAATGTAAAATTATGGCGAAAAGTAAGCCTACCACTCACTTCTATAAAGAGGGAAGTGTTGCTACTCCTAGATTTCCACAACCTACAAGGTTGACACCACAAAAATTGGAAGAAAAAAGAGCAGGAGGGCTTTGCTATAGTTGTGATAGCAAATACACTAAAGGTCATAAGTGTGCTGAGAAGAAATTTTACATACATTGTGAAGAGGAAAACGAAAATGAACAAGAAGATGATATACACCAAGAACACACCCGAGAAGAGAAAATGAGTCCGACCATATCGTGTAATGCATTGGCAGAAATTACCACTCCTCAAACTCTCAAGATAGAAGGACATATCAAGAAGAAAAATGTAATAGCCTTGATTGATTCAGGTAGTACCGATAATCTTATTCATTGTAAGGTTTCGAAGGAATTGAATTGTTTCCTATACCCAACACCAAAATGTCAAGTGATGGTTGCAAATGGAGGAACTATAAATTGCTCTAGAAAATGGCATAGTATCAAGCTAACCATGGGGGAATATGTATTGAATATTCCAATGCTTTCCATTCCTATGGGAGGTGCTGATGTTGTACTAGGAGTATAATGGTTACAATCTTTGGGGACGGTAGCTTTTAGTTTTCAAGAACTTTTCTTGAATTTTTTTTCAGAAGGAAAGGAAGTCGAATTACGAGGTATTGCAGGGAATCCAGGAAAGATAATAAGCTCTAATTTCATGACAAAGCTTCTAAAGAAAGAAAAACGGGGCGTAATTGCAAAATTATGCTCACTAGAAGTTCCAACATCAAAATAATCTATTTCTGTACATCTCCAAAAAGCCTTGGACAAACATTCCAAATTTTTTGAAACTCGCAAAGGGCTCCCACCTATTCGTGATCATGATCATGCTATTCATATGATTCCAGGAAGTGTTCATCCAAACATCAGGCTTTAAAGATATCCTTATCTCCAAAAGAGTGAAATTGAACATGTGATTACAGAAATGTTAGAGGAGGGTATAATTCAAAAGCTACATGGAAACCCAAGGGTTATTGTGAGTGACAGAGATCCCATTTTTACTGGAAATTTTTGGACGGAGTTATTTTCTTGTTTGGGTACTCAATTAGCTCATAGCTCATCTTATCATCCTCAATCCAATGGTCAAACTGAGATAGTAAATAAATGTTTAGAAGGATATCTTCGTTGTTTTGTATCTGATAAACAAACACAATGGGTCAAGTGGTTACCTTTCGCTGAATGGTGGTATAACACTTCCTTCCATATTGCAGCAAAAATGACCCCATTTATGGCACTTTTTGGATATCATCCACCATCCATCACATCATCTTTAAGAGACAATTCGAAGGTTCAAGCAGTGGAATATCACATCGAGCATCAACAAGAATTTCTCCAACTCTTAAAGGATAACATGAAATTGGCACAAAATCGAATGAAACAACAGGCAGATCATCATCGCAGTGAGAGAAATTTTGATGTAAGAGACTGGGTATTTTTATAGCTACAACCATATAAACAAATTTCCCTCAAGCAAGCTAAGAAGGATAATAAATTATCGCCAAAGTACTATGGTCCTTATAAGGTGTTGCAAAACATTGGTGCTATGGCATACAAATTGGAGCTTCCTGCTTCTTCACGAGTGCAACCAATTTTCCATGTTTCATGCCTAAAGAAGGTTATAGTTGAAAATCTTCCAATTCAAAAAATATTTCCAGAACTTGATGAGGAAGGAAAAATCATATTGGAACTTGAAGCGGTCACGAAAACAAGAACTCAAAAGCTATGGAATCGATCAATTTCAGAGTATCTCTTCAAGTGGAAGAACTTACCCACTAAAGATTCTACACGGGAGGATGAGAATTTTATATAGAAGCACCCAGAGCTACTCAAGTGTTGAGGAAAATACTTGTTTTAAGGAGGGGGGCATGTTAAGTCCCTATATTGACAGCGTAGTCCCTTATCATGTTAGTGTAGCCCCCCTTATTGTTATTGTTTTACCCCTGTAAACCCCATATTGTTATTATTGTGCCATTACATTATTATTGTTAGGTCGGCTAGGATTACATTGTGGCCCCACTAGGATTATATTGTGGCCACATGGACTCCTATATATAGAAGGAGGTTTTGATTATTTGTATCATCCAAGAATTTTTCATTCATGTAATGTATTGGAGGTTTCCCCCTTGAAGTGGCTTATTTCTAAGGCGTTGATATCTCTTTTATTCTCTTTTTGGAGCTGGTTTCACAACAAAATTCTGAGAAAAAAGACACAAATCGAGTCAAGTAGAACCGTGATTAAGATCACTAAGGAATGACGAGAACTACCTTAGCTGTCGGAATGAAGAGTTGGAAGATGAAAATTTGCAAAGTAGAAAACATATCAGAGCATAACGCAGATGATTTGGGAGTGTAGTGCATAAGGCCAGGTAGTTACCCTAGACCCTCCTCATGAATTCCCCACCATCAGATATAGGGTTCTCCAAATCAACGGTCAGCACAAATATCCACAAATAATTAGTACCTGACAGCTGCCAGCCATTCACATGGAAAAGTAACCAGAATCTCCATTAAACGTGAATTGAGAAATTATTAAATTACTCATTGAAGATCGATTTCTGATTTATAAGTTTCATGTGCGAATGATTGCCAAATCCAAGTATGAAATATAAAGTTGATTCTAGTCATAATGTTATTCAACCAAAGGACCGTAGGAATTATTACCATGCAGATGCAGCATAAAAAGAGTTACAAATCAAACTTAATGTACCACTCACATAATGACCTAAATATTGTATGTTATGATATAATAAATAGTGATATTGTAAACACCTTATTATAACAAATGAATTAATTTTTGGGTGCAGTAATAGTAATAATTTGTTTTTTTATGGTAAGTGTTTGATAGTGGTGACAAGTGGTATCATAACGTGGTTACACTTTGAGCTAGATGGGATATTTAAATAACTTTGGTATTTCATTTTTTTTCTTTTTAATGTGCACAGTGACAGGAAGATTGTTGGTAAGTTCCAATGAGGAAAGGGTCCAGTCATCAAAATCAAATAACTACAGTGGAATTCCATCCCCTATCTAATCCAAAGGGTAATTGGTTAGCATGGAAAGAAATTGTGGGCTTGGCTAGGTGGAACATGAAAGACAAATTGGGATCTGGCACGCACTCCATTTGTAGTTGGAGACGCAGAGTGATTTCCTTCAATAGTTGTCCCACCTTCATGCTCACACATTCGAAAAGAAAGGCATCCTTTTTTGGGGATACATGTGAGATGAAACTAATTGATATTAGATGAATTGGTAGTGCTTGTCTCAAGAGAATGAACTTCTCAACCCTATTAAAGATTCAATTATGGAGTTGGTCAATCCAAAACAAGATCTAATGAAAATAAACGTTGGAATGTCAGCTCCATTTTAGAAGGACTAGGAGTGGAGTTTTGGTAAGCCTTTGAAATAAGATTTCTCTTCTCAACTATACTAAATATTGCATCAACAATATCCAATATCCCCCTGAGCTCAATGGAAATGAGTTTCCATTGAATCATCCTAATGTTCAATATCTTTAGTAGAAAGACTACTTTCTCTTGTAACAGTTCTAGTTTCTTCTTCTTTTGGCTACACTGCATTATGGGATGTGGGTTTAATGCCAAATTTTCTCCCTCTTCTCAAATATTTGGATCCACAACATATACACTTGGTAACAACTATTTTGCATGTTCTTGAGCCTTTTATGGACAATATTAATCCTACTAAAACCTTCTTTAGAGTTTTAAGAGCTTGGACCACGCTATAGCACGTTTGAAGTCTGTCATTTTCAGATGAAAGAAAGCAGAGTGGAGAATCACAACCAGGTTCCAAGGGAATGTCTCCTCTGAAAAAAACTGCTAGGTCAGAGGCAATGCAAATTTCTCAGCTTGACACATTGGTTCCTTATCATAGAAGACTTATTTTGAAGGCTTTGCCTTGGGATCTATCTCTTGGCACATATGCTCCTGGAAATACTACTCGACTATAAGATCTGAAGAGAGTTCTTTTCCATTTTTCTTGTGCACTATATTCAGAAGATCAAAGGACTTTGGTGTTGGGGTCTTTTCACTTGCAACTATAGTCACAAGTGATCTTATTTACAAAGATCCAACTTGCTATTTTTCTCTAGATGATGCAGGTCTTCCTAATGCTTTTTTGAATATCATCATGGTTGGTATCCTCCCTCTGCAGATGCAGTAGATTGTATACCACAATGCTTAGATGCTTTGTGACTAAATAACCTTAGACTTCAAGCTATTAATAATTGTGGTGCTCTAAGATATTTTGTGAATTTTTTTACATCAAAATCCTACTTATGTGCTTTGGCAGGTGACACTCTTAGGTCCTTATCATCTTCCTTAGATGATATGATACGACATGCTCCTTTATTTTAGTTCACAATCGACATCATGATGATATAGGATTGATTAGTGTAGCAACCATGAATGTAATACAATAATTGTGAATTATTTCTATGATCATGGTACAATTAAAAGTATTTTTGACTACTTTTGAAGCAATTGTTCATTTACTTTGGATAGTACCATTATCTCATAGTAAGGAATGAAAACAAAAAATGACAAAGATATTGAAAATGACAAGCAAGAGCATGCACCTTGGTTTTTAGAAACATATGAAGCTATTGCATCCTTTTGGAGTACCTTGTGAATTCTTCTTTTCTATTAATTGTGACATCTACATCATAGCTGTTAGTGCAACTAGGTTTTGGAGGCTTTGTCACTGTTCCAAGGGATCGAGAGGTTTTTGTCTACACCCTGCTAGATCAAGTTCTCAATGGTGTTCTACCTGTCTGGAGCATTCCAAAGTTTTGTCGCTACAATCCAAATTTAATTACCTTTGTTTCCATTACTACCCTCATTAGGAAGAAATGTTTCAAATTTTTGTGAACATGTAAGAGAGAAAAAGAGGGAATCCCTTTAGTAAGTGGCAGCCATTATCTAAACCAAAGGAAGTTTTTGGATTGGGTTTAGAAAACATATATTCCTTTGGTAAGGCATAGACAACCAAGAGTCTATAGAGGTTGATTTCTAAGAAATTCATACACAGGAAAGTGATTATTTGTCAGTATATAAAACCACTATCAATGGAAGATTGGATTAGCTAGGTTGTCTTGTTGATCGTCACATTATAGAACTGGGGAATCCATTACATGGCACAGGCAACAGATGCAATTTCCACACCTATTTGGAACCAGAAAATCCATTTCTTAGCACAACAACATATCCAATTCCCAAACCTATTTAGAAGGAGGGATAAAAAAGTGAGGTAGAGTTGAAGTTATAATAGAGGGAAGCAGAATAGTGTAAGGAATATCTAGTACAACTTTAGAAGAATTACATTAGGCTTAGAAAGGAGGAGGATTATTTTGTCTGGTCAAAGAATTCTACCATAGGGGTATATAATTTGAGGCTAGTATATAAATATATATTTTCAGATAATTCATGAGGAGCAACCTCGTAGTGGAAGAAGCTCTAGAAGTTAAAAAATATTAAAAAAACTAAGTGACTAGATGCATATATACCTATGAGTGATATCGTGTTCAATTTTAAAATATTGTGTTTTGAATAAAGACTTAAAGGGTTGTAAGGCATTGCGTCGTATGGTGTTTTGATGTATTTGGCTTGCTAGACACTTTGACATCTTTGAAGGTAAGATTTAGCCATCGTTTCAGTGTGTCTCCAAGTCATGACTGAGCTTTCAAAGTAAAAAAGCCTGTAACACGGGTAAAGAAAGGACATTGATCCATCTTTCTATTATTAAGAGTGGGAATAGTGTTATTTCAATTTTCAACAGTGCCAGTCAAGGTCAACAAGAAAAATATGTTGCAGGAGGTATCCTATACCATAGTGATTCTATTATACTCATATCTTCAAAAATTAAAATATTTATTGGTACAAGCTCTAACATTTGTGATGAAATAAAGGCACTAATTTTTTTGTTAACAGTAGTAGTAGAGGAGAAGGTGATTGAATTCTAGGTCTTTGGGGATTCCTTGGTTATCAATTGGTTGAATGGGGCTTTAGGATGGAAGAATTGTTTTCGCAACCCATTCTGGAGTAGTTGAAGACAATCAAGGCACAGTTCTTGAAGATATCATTCCATCATATTTATAAATAATTTAAGTTAGAGGCTAATGGACTGTCTAAAGAAGGCTTGCTAATGACACAAAATGATGGTTTAACATGGGAAAGTAGTTATGGTGTAAGACTCTAGGAGAGTTCATTACAAGAACTAGGCCCATGACCTCATATATATATATATATATATATATCAGTCAAGTATTGTCTTGTGCTTTCGTTCTTTAGTCCCTCAGGTCCATCTTATTTAGTATCATTTCAAACATTTGTACAAACTTTGTCAACTGGTAGGTACCCCAATAAGAAATTGAGCACAACAACATTAACACTTGCAGATTCAACATGTACAATTAGAAAAGTTCACATGAGTCCTTCCTATTATCACTTTGTACTTCTTTTAATGCATGCGAAATAACCGTTTAGTTTGACCCTAAGTACCACCAATAGAACTACTGAATTTACACCATATGCAAATAATTGAATTCTATTGATGGAAAAATAATTGCCTCTTTTATTATTCGAAGCATCCATTGTATCTATATATTGTTCATAAACATTAAAATTTTAAAAATAGGAGTGAAAAAACATCTTTCACAAAACAATAATTAGATCATACTAGCAAGCCAAGAACCTTCAAATTATTAATGACACCATTTCACAAAGATGCAAATAATGGACATTTAACACGTTCCTCAATCTTGATAGAATATAAATTTTTGAATGATTGCTTTCATGTAAATGTACTCCACAATATGCTATATTTTGATATGTGTAGGCACATATTTTCTCAAGCTCCACACAAAAGAATGTTTGAGAACTAAGGAAAAATATTTATGATGTTACTTATTTACAAATTTGAGAAAGCCTCAAGGGTTACAATCAAAATCTAGAAATTTTGTTTCCTGGTGGAATGTGAGACATTCTTGGATTTGTATAACACTTCAATGCTTGTTTAGGATCTAGGTAAGTGTGAATGAATAAAATATTTCTATCATTGTTCTATATTGGATTCCCATTCTCTCTAAGTTATCAAAGGCAAGTTTAAACCCAATTATACTAAGGGACAACATATTCCATTGCCAAAATTTAACCTTACAGGGAAGTGCACTACAGTTGTTTGATACTTCCACACATTTTGAGGGCATGCCAATAGAAATGTCAATGTTTTTGGATACACCAGCATTGGTTAGTTTTATAAAAGCTCTCTTTGTAAAATATGTTGTTTTAATGAAGTAATATTTCCAACCAAGAGGATAAAGACATGGCATGTCTAAGACATAGTGGTGTTATTTCTTGCCTGTATTTGTGATTTATTAGTATTCCACCACTAATAACTTCATTACGTAGTTGTCTGTTTAGTAGTATATTACAATAGTGACTTGTTAAAGAAAGATTATTATAGTTTGTTTGAATGTCATAAACTGGAAGGAAATCTAGCTTTGAATTAGAAAAAGGGAATATATTCTAAAAAATATGTTTTTTGATCAAATATAGGCCCATTGCCTGATCATTAAAAAAAAGTCACACAAATAAATAATGATTTTACACACGATGAATTACAAAATTCTCCAGCTCAAAAACAAGTTAGCACATTCAATTTTGTGTGCATCAGAGAAAAATGAATGAGTAACATCAAGTTTTCTTTGAATATTTATAGAATAATTTTAGAGATTCTAAATGGAAATTGTGTGTGCTAATCTTGCTCAATTAATTACAAGGAAAATAAGGGGCATACATAATTTGTTGGCTTATGGAAATTGGATTCCTTTTCCCTTGGAATAGTACGTTGATAATTGAAGGTCACTATATTGAAGCTATATTCCCAGTTAGTATCACAATTTACAAAGTCTTGTCTTATTATTTTTTAGTTTCTTGTTGTAATCTTGTGTCAGCAATACTTTGCTCCACACTTTAGATTTCTACTAACCAGTTTTATTGTTGAAGTGTCACTACTTAGAGATAACTAGAGGAAACGATACAACTACAAAGGTGGAGCATGATACATTCTTAGTAGAAATTTCTAGCTCTGTTGTGTTTATTTGTGAAATTTTATTTGCTTTGTTTATACTAGTCATCTGGCCACATAGTGGCCACTATTTCCTAACTAAAGAAAACTTGTTCGAGTTTCTTGCTTTTATGGTGATAAAATGACATTAAAAATATTGTTGATGTTGAGGTATATATCGTATAAATCCTTTATAGTCTACTTTAGTTTATATTCCACTATTCATTCACTTTCATGTATTATACTTTGCATTGTAACTTTTTTTTGTTTTCTTTTTGCAGAAAATGGACTCAGTATTGATGGTAAGAATCAAGGATTGAAGAAAGAGGGGAACACTAACACTAGAGTGACAAAGAGAGAGAAGTGTATAGGTATAGCGGTACCCGTAGAGCCAATATCCCACATAAGACACACACATAAATACTGATGGTCATGTTTTCAAAGTTGGTGAATTCACTTGCAATTCCTTGGAAAGATAATGATAATGCTTTGAATTGATCAACAATATTTTATTTGTAAATTGTATTCCAACCAATATTATGTTGGAAACTCATATTGTAATACTTGACATTTTATATAATATAATTTATGTGGTTGGAATTATTTATATTTGCACTTGATATTACCTGGTATTGAAATTAACATATGCAACTTTGTGTTTTCATATTAGATAAACATGTAATTTGTATGAATTTTTTTTTTTAACTTTAGTTGCAAAATCATACTAATTAATTTATGTTGATTAATAATGAACAGAGAAAATCAATATAAAACTATTAAAATAGTAGTTTATATTTATTAATGATGAACACATATAAAATGAATATATGACTAAATTAGTCATTTATAATGATTATTAATGAAAGTAAATGAAATGAATACAAACTACTAAATTAGTCGTTTATATAATGAATAAATGACTACTGCAAATGATGAATTTTTTACTACAAATGACTACTAAATTTTTCATATATATGACTATTAGTAGCTAATTTATAGTATCTTATAACACGACTAAAATTTAGTCATATATATTCAGTCATTAATTGGTTTCAAATGATGACTAAAATTTGCATATATATGACTATTAGTAGCTAATTTATAGTATCTTATAACACGACCAACATTTTGGTCATATTTCTTTGGCCATTAATTGATTTTTCCGGGTGATCATATAGTAATATATTTTGTTTTATATTTGGTCATTAATTGTGACAATTAATGACCAAATCAAAGATTAAATCAACGATTAAATCAATGATCAAATCAATGACCAAATTAATGACCAAATCAATGACTAAATTAATGATCAAATATATGACTATTAGTAGCTAATTTATAGTATCTTATAACACGACCAACATTTTGGTCATATTTATTTGGTCATTAATTGGTTTTGTCGGGTGATGATATAGTAATATATTTTTTTGTATATTTGGTCATTAATTGTGACAATTAATTACCAAATCAAAGATTAAATCAATGATTAAATCAACGATCAAATCAATGACCATATCAATGACCAAATGAATGACCAAATCAATTACTAAATTAATGATAAAATCAATGACTAAATTAATGACTAAATCAGTGACTAAATTAATGACCAAATATACAACTAGACAAAAAAATTGAGATAACCAATTAATGACTAAGTAAAAAATCACAAAAAGTTGGCCGCGTTATAAGATACTGTAAATTAGCTACTATTGGTCATCGACTGAAAAATAGTCATTTATATGAAAATTTTAGTCCTTTTTTTAGTAACTAATTAGCCATTTTGTACTAGTGGATGCAACAACCCACAAAGGGGGAAGAGTATTGCATCTGTTCAAATTCGCCTACAACAATGGATAACAAGAATCCCTCAAGATGAGTCCTTTTGAAGCATTGTACGGAAGACAATTATGGACCCCCATAGATTGGAGCATTCTGAAACCAAACTAATGCTTGGGTCAGACATGCTGGAGGAAATGGAGCATGAGATAAGAAAAAATAGACAGAATATAAAAGCAGCCCAAGACAGGAAAAAGATATATGTTGAATGAAAAATAACTTTCCCAAAATTTGAGGTGGGTGATCATGTTTATGTAAGAATTAAACTCAAGAAGATCACCTTAAGATGGAATACTTGTGCCAAATTGGCTCTTAGGTATTGTGGACCTTTCCAAATTTTGGAACGGATAGGGTTGGTGGCTTATCGACTGGCATTGCCTAGCCACATATTGGTACATAGTGTGTTTCATGTATCTTTACTAAAGTGATACTTACATGACCCCAAGCATTTGATACACTAGTAGAGGATACATGTAAGTTATGTTTACATTATGACTTCTGGAAAAGAAGGATCCTTAACTAAATTAGTTATAAATTTTGTTTCTTGCAGGTAGAATGAGACGACGAATTTCTGGTAGAACCTCAACATATTCTCGATCAGAGAGAAATAATGCTCCAGAGGCAAGTAATCCCCCAGGTTAAGGTGCAATGAAAGCACTTTAACCCGGAGGAGGCTACTTGGGAGGATCAAAACTCTATACGAGAAGCCTATCCTGAAATGTTTTCCACGATGAAGTAAACACCGAGGATGGTGTTTACCTCTAGTGGGGGAAAATGTAACACCCCATTTTAATTTAATGTCCTGTCTAAAATACTTTTATAAATACATTTGAATTTGTTAAGTGAAAATAGAATTAATGAATATGGTTATTCGTTAGTAAAACTTGAGTTCCACTTCATGAACAAAAATTACATTGAGTAATTGATTAATTGAATAGTAAAATAATTCCAAGGTTCCAAAGTAAAAGGAAGAGGCAGTTTTTGACAGTTACCTTCCCCAAGAGGATAAAGAGGAAATCCTGACAAGGGGAAGGGGTTATGTTCATAAAAGAAGAAAAGGTTTTACAACAACATGTTGTGAAGGAAAAGAGTTGTCTAGAGATGGATGATTACCAGTGGAGCTCTATAACCCGGGAGAAGTGTAGGCTGGACAAAGGTCCTAAGGCCTAACTTCTGAAAAAATAGTCGCTACCTTATACTCTGTTACAGAGCACAGGGGGAGCAGATTACATGATCGCCTCTCTCATGGTTGGGTGGTGCCATCAGTTAACCGAGAATATGGATATAAGTATTTAAGTTTACTGGTTAAGTTTGAAGTGATGAGAAAGAAAATGTATTTTAGATTCATTATACTGGTATTTTATATCATCTCTATTAGTTAGAAACAATATTGGTTTCCAACCACTTTGAAAAGATAAAACAAATCTAGAACTAGACTAAGTAGCAAAGTAATGCTATAACAGGGCTAAATATAACATAAAATGAATTTATTCTTGCTATTTAAATTCTGAAATCTGGGACAACCCTAAACTATTTATAGATAGATAGCATAAAGAGGTACAAATATGTAGGAATAAATCAACGAATAAAAATTTCTATGAAAAGCAAAGCTAATATCCATACATTGAATATTTCCATATTTAAACAAAATCATTGAGTACGTGAATGCAATAGATTACACAAAGAGTGTCAAGAGTAAAACAAGAGCAAATATTTCATGCATGCTCTAGTTGGTAAACCACTTTCATAATCTTAATATTCTGTGTAAATATATAATGAGGATGAGAGGTTTAGAATTCGAGCCCTGTGGTAACATGGAAAGGGTCATGGTCCTCTCGTTATTGAATCCTAAAGTACATAATGAACCAAATTTCAACAAAGAAAAGAAGGAGGTGTAAATCTTAAACAATTATCAACTTTGGAAAATATACTCTATTCCAAAATCTCAGGCAGTCAAAATCATAGATTCAGTAACTTTCACGAGAATATATTTATATTATTAATGTAAAATCTAGATGTCAACATTTCTTGTAACCACCATGCTGAAGATTCGGCAAGAAAAATGATATATAAACTGACATTAACAGTATAATAATTATACATATTTAAATAAGTTAACTTGTACAAAATGTATAGGGTTTGCGCAAAGTGTCTAGAGGAAACATCCTTTGAAAGAAACGTATATCAGTCATCAATAATATGTTACACCAACTATCCTTCTATCTCGAGAGGGCTATTTATGGAGAGAAAATAATTATTAACATAAAAAACTGAGGAAAACAACCTATGCCAAAAAACCTTGAAATTTGAAAGGGAAACAGAAGCTCTCATTACAAGAAATTTAGGGGTCGAGTGTTGAACTTGTTCACACAGAGGATTTGCCCTCAGTAAAATCACAGTAAAAATTTGAGAAAAAAATCTGAAGGTGAGTATTGGGTTCAGCTTACCTGTGATGGCCACCCATGAAAACACATTGCAGATTTCGAGAGGACTTCTCCTTTCTGCCAAGGCTTCAGCAGGAATTGATACTTATACCATAATAACGAATAGACTGTAAGTAAACTCATCAACAGAGAAATTCTTAAGAAAAAGAAAGGGTTTCTATGCAAAACATAAATTCATAGGGAAGACTTTGAATTTACCTATTCCAGCCTCGTCATGCACGGAGGTATACTTCACACAACCCTTTCGAAGGAAATGGAAAATGATGTTGTTTCGAGACGAGAAACCCTTGACCATATTTCAACTGAACAAAATTAATTTTAAATTGAAAGGAGAACTAAGAGAAGTTACCCTCGTAGGCGAAGTTAACCTAGCACAAACTTCATAATATGACCAAAATTGAACAACAAGGGTATTAATATTACATACCTGAACCATGACGAGTACCCTACGATATTATGCAAGAAGATAGAAAAGGAAAAAAAATGAGACAGTGCTTTGTGACCAAGCGAAACTCCATGCCGCAACGAAAATTAAAAAAATATGATAAAAAAAAACACAACCCGAGTCAAGCAAAACCGTGACTAATATCACTAAGGAATGATGAGAACTACCTTAGATACCAGAATGAAGAGTTAGAAGATGAAAAGTTGTAGAGCAGAAAATGTATCAGAGCATAATGCAAATGATTTAGGAGAGCGGCGCATAGGGTCGGCTAGCAACCCTAAACCCTCCCAATGAATTCCCCACCATCAGATATAGTGTTCTCCAAATCAACGGTCAGCACAAATATCCACAAATAATTAGTACCTGACAGCTGCCAGCCATTCACATGGAAAAGTAACCAGAATCTCCATTAAACATGAATTGAGAAATTATTAAATTACTCATTGAAGATCGATTTCTGATTTATAAGTTTCATGTGCGAATGATTGCCAAATCCAAGTATGAAATATAAAGTTGATTCTAGTCATAATGTTATTCAACCAAAGGACCGTAGGAATTATTACCATGCAGATGCAGCATAAAAAGAGCTACAAATCAAACTTAATGTACCACTCACATAATGACCTAAATATTGTATGTTATCACATACTAAACAGTGATATTGTTAACACCTTATTATAACAAATGAATTAATGTTTTGGTGGAGTAATAGTAATAATTTTTTTTTTTTATGGTAAGTTTTTTATAGTGGTGACAATTTCAAACTTAACCAAGTTACTTTGGAGATGGGATATTCCAGGAGAGAGACATACACATCCCTATTTTCTTCATAGAATTTCTTGTATTGAAATAAAAATGAGGACAATTTTAATTAAAAAATGGGGGGATGTAACATCCCAATTTATCTCCTTGGAACATTTGTAGTTAAATTATTTAAACTGTGCATAGATATCCTTATGTTTTGGTATATTGATCACCATGAGGTAGATATACCATGGTGTCGTAAACATTTCATATATTTTTACTATTGCAATTAATAAAATGATAATGAAAAAGACCAACAAGCATGAGTGCCTAAATGATCTCTGATACCACAAGAGGGGAAAGATAAGGGGCTATATGGGATTTTTTTTACTATTTTTCTTTGTATCCTACCTTATTGTATTCACCCTATTTAATTTATGACTGGTGACGAAAATAAGTCCTAGAGTGAGCCACCAATCTTATATTTTAGCGAGGTATCTCCCACACATTCATAGGAACACAAAATAGTGTGGGGAACTTCTTGTTAGGGGGGATGCATGAGAAAATTCGAATAGAGTGAGATTAAGAGGAAAATAAGAAAATAATTTTTTTAGATAGGAAAAGAGTGAGAATTAGGAAATGAAAATACAGATCAGACCAACCATGAAAATGTGTATATATATTGGTTGAAAGAGCTATAAAACGAGGAAAATATGCAAGAAGTTTTGTGAAATTAGTTGGACCTTTCTATGAATATGTACATATCAAGAGAAATGGATTGATTTTTATAACTTAAGGACTACAATGAGGAGGATGATCAATACCGACATTCTATTATGCCATGGCTTCTCATAACTAGGGAAAATGTGAAGGGCTAAATTTTGTAGATGTGCTAATTTTCAATACTATTTTCCAAAAGAGCATTCACTAATTTCCATTTTTTTTAATTATTTTCCCCAAATTTTATAGGATAATATTATTGTATCTTAATAATTGCCAAAATTTTATAGACACTTTATGAAATCATTTTAAATTTGAATATTTCTACAAAAATATTTCCAACCAATTTACAGTTTGAGTATTAGGGACTAGTAAGATTCTCTACAGTATCTACACTTTAAGATAAATTAGTGTACTTAAAACTTTCCATACACTAAAAACTTTTATATTCTTCCAATGACATGATTCTACATGGTCATCTATTCCAGAAAAGTTATAATGTTAAGAAGCCTTATTTCCTTTATATATCACTCTTTTTTCATCATTCAAAGCAAGGGACTATTGCTTGGGATTGTGGTCCTTATTCTTTCCTTTTATTGCACTAGTTCTTTGGACTCGATTTTTGTAGCAAAAGGGATGTGTTATTGGCATATGAATATATGAAAATAATGTGAAAATTTTTATTTTACTATGCACTAAATATTCACAAAATGATTAAAAAAGAGGCATTCTATAAAAAATTGTAAAAGGTTAATTAGTATAGCAAAAATATAATAAGAAAAACAAAGATAAAACATGTTTCCCAAAGTTTAAAAAATGTCGTAAGTATAATATAATCATCAAGCTTATTCATACCAAAAACAACAATAAAAATCCTTTTGACATTGGAAAACAACATTTGTAAACTTTGGATGCATACTTGGCAAAAGGGCCCAATAAGACGTTTCTATGTTCAAACATCATGTTATGTCCTAGTAGCCATAATATTGGTTTATATGAGTATAAATGAGATGCAACTAATATCAATGCTAGAATGTAGTATCAAATACACGGAACTAAATCCTAGCTAATGGACCAAAGAAAAAGGTTTAAGTGAAATCAAGAATAGTCCCATTTTTAATAAAGAATAATATTGAATCAATCCTATCAATTCCCTCTTGAAATTAAGTGATAAGACCACTTATTTATCCGTGAATGAGTAAGTACCCAAGCCAAAATAAAATATAACTAGGCATACTACACCAAGTAATCACTATACATAATCAATGTTTTTATGTAACTGAGATTGGTCTCCAACTTACTTTCTATAATAGCCTCCAACCAAAAAAAGACCATAGTTTCATATCAAACATTAGAAAGCATAAAATAGTTCAAAATAAACATGATAATATGGGAAGATTCTGAGAAGTTAAAATTCTCATACCCACACACATCAAAATAATTGAACAAAGAAAAACTCTTTCCATGACCAAACACAACATTGCAAGAGTATAAAAACACCAAATAGAAACATTCTCTATATTAACATATCCATATGGTTTTCAGTGCCGAATTTTGGTCCCATTCAAGTGGCTTCTAACCATGTTGCACATGTTATTATGATTTATATTGATCTTCACATGCACTGTATTAGGAAGACAGTATAAGGGAACATGATGTATCTTGTCCATTACAAGACATGTTCTAATTAATGATATACTTACTAAATTATTAACAAAAGAAAGGTTAGTTAAGCTTATATTTTTTCTTGAGCTTAAGTAGGTTTTCATTATATGAGGGCGTTAAGCTAATATCATCTCATAAAAGGAGTGCCTTAACGTGTTTAAACAACCTCACTTATAGAAAATGTTGTGTGACCAACATACTAATATATTGCTATTTTAGTTGGTTGGGAACAAGATTTGCAAGTATACCTAATGGTTTGGGGCTACCTTGAAGGATCAAAGTTGGAAATATCTAAATATTTTTATGGAGTTTGGTCATACACTCAAGTGTACAAATAAATGGCCTATGGATCGACCTAATATATGAAAATATGTTATTAATGTACATTCATTTTTATACATGCATATTTGAGTGTTAATTTTTGTAAAACCTTTGTATGAACTGTGATTCTCTATATAATTTTCATAGTTAATAGCTTCATCCAAAAAACCCAGGGGATAACTTTTTGGACGGTAGAGTGCAATTTTCCACTTATTTTATGGTTCAATTATTTCTCATGGTTATATTATTCTCCACTTATTTTATGGTTCAGTTATTTCTCATGGCTATATTATTCTCTTATAGAGTATGATGAATGTGGCATTGCATTTAAACTCCTTCTATAGAATATAAATTAATAAAACAATTTACACATATTTTTCCTTCATCATCTAATCATGACATCATAGTGTAATGAGAAAATCATTTTTGGACAAGGACCTTAATTTTTTTTTAATTACTTCACTCTTTTAGGCTCCCCTTGCTAACTAGACATGATCTAATGAACATTATTTGGATAGGTGGGAATAATTAAATGGAGGAATGCAACTAAGACTAATGCTTTGTCAAAGTGCATTGCCTTGAGGTGAATGGTCTTTAACGATTTTGAGCATGAGAAACCTAATAGAAAGATTGATTGTCAAGTTGAGAATTTCTCTTTTCCCATACATGACCATTCCATCTCTTTTGCCACAATCATCTATAAACATAAATTCCTTTGAAATTATCAAGAAAAATTTATCTAATTTATTATAGTTTAAGATTTGAACCAAAGAATTCAAAATGCCTGCCATCACAACTTAGTTGTTGGAAGAAGCCAAATGAGTGAAATGAGGTCTTGGGAATTTTAGAATGTGAAAAAGGATTGGAACAAAATAAGATGGATGTGATTATTCTAGAGTGTGAATTTTCTTACGAGTAAAGGTTCATTGAGAATTGGCTCCTCTCCTCTTAAATAATTCTATTATTTTCTTAATTTGAAAGGGTACTCTATGTTGAATAGGAGATAATGTAAGGAAGCAACTTGTTAATAATTTTTTTCCCTAAATTGGTGATAAAACAAGAGAGTTTAATAAGGTACTAATTCTTTAAAAACCTACACATATATAATCATACAAACTCGGCTAAGATGCATTTTTTCAATGGTTTAGGGATATTCCCCATAAGCTAATCATGTTGGTTAGAGTAACACAAAAGAGAATTATTTTGTAAGAACTTCATCCAATTGTGAAGGTGGAAAATTTGGGCTAACTTATGCAAGGATACATTAATATAAGGGGAAAATGGGCATGGAATGGTAACAATATTTTAGGGAAGCATTGGGGCATTATATAGTTATATCTTTAGTGATATCATTGGATAGTTTTCTCTCTTGTTGCTTCCAATAAGCTAGAAGCTTACTAATATTATCCATTACTTATGCATCTAAATTTTATATGGTATGATGTAGGGATGAATGCTGGCAACTTTATAGTCGTCTTAATTGCTCAATTCATGAGGGTTTTGAATGATTGTATTTTGAGATGGGTTTTCTCGCAATTCAATTATAGAAAGAAGAATTTTTTAAAACATGCTAGTGCTATTTGAGTACATTTTTTGTTCTTTGCTTTTAAAGGTGTTTGAAAAACTCATTGGATGAGAGTTTTAATTGCTACTTGTCATTTATTATTGAAAATTTTCAAGTGGAATGAAACTTCATATGCCATTTAAACTTGTATTTCTTTTATGTTATTTTGAAGAGAAATTTTCTTTTCAATTGTCACCAATGATAACATTAAAATACTTGTATTTATTTTATGTTGTTTTGAAGATAAACTTTTTTTTTGAATTGTCACTAATGACCACACTAAAATACTTGTAATATATTTTATGTTATTTTGAAGAACAACTTTCTTTTGAGCTGTGAGAATGATCACGTTAAAATGATGTAGTAGGTTATTTATTTATAAACTAAATAAAATAGACACTTTTTTGTTTTGTACATATTAATGATTAATGGTTCATTTGAAAGAAGGTATTTTGACTTTGATACAACAAGTGTACTCTTTATTTGATTGATATTCTCTTCATCTGACTAAAGGTGAAGAAGGTGCAATAACAAAAATTGGATAATTTCAAACAAAACTTTTTGAAAAACTGATTTAAATTGAGAAACCCATTATATATATATATATATATATATATATATATATATATATATATATTTATTTATTTATTTATTTATTTATTTATTTATTTATTTATATGTTAGCATACTAAACTCTCAAATTCATATATGAAAAAAAAGATTTCCTATATGTTTACATGAAAAAATTTCATTGATTTTATAAAAATCACATGAATTGGTCTAATGAACGATTTCTTCTTGACAAACAACAAGGATCACATGAATTGCTCTAATGAACGATTTCTTCTTGACAAACAACAAGGACGTAGTTATGTGAGTAGCATGTTATATGACATCACAGAAAAAACAGGGAAGTATAATCAATGATTTTTTCTCAAACAACAACCTATCTAAAAAGATTAGGGGATAGTGAATAGCATTTTAAATGATTTTCTTTCTAAACAGAAACTTGTCTAAAAGATGATGTAGTTATTTTAAATGTTTATTCTCAAACAACAACGTATGTCTAAAAGATCAGATTAAGAGAGGGAATAGTGAATCGCATCATGGAGATGGTTATTCTCAAACAACAACGTATGTCTAAAAGATCAGATTAGGGGAGGGGATAGTGAATCGCATCATGGAGATGGTATAGTTATTTTAAATATTTATTCTCAAACAACAACGTATGTCTAAAAGATGAGATTAGGGGAGGGGATAGTGAATCGCATCATGGAGATGGTGTAGTTATTTTAAATGTTTTTTCTTAAAGAACAACGTATCTAAAAAATTAGGGATAGTGAATCGCATGAAGACCTTGTAGTTATTTTAAACATATGTGCATATATTTGAAACTGAAAGTAAAAGTAAATACGATAGGAGAAATAAAGAGTACATTCACTAAGCCCTCATATATATAATGATAGAGTTAAGCGCTGAGAGCTGATGGTAGGGGAGTATTTATTTATTTATTAATTAGAGGGGGGCGTCAATTAGCTGAAGCCAGGCCTCGCATGAGACGGGCGGCGTTGAGGTCGTTGGTGTTGGCGGCCACGAACTCATCGAAGCTGATGAAGCCGTCCTTGTTGGAGTCCACGTCCTTCATCACGCCATCAATCTCCTCCTCCGTAGCGCTGCACTTGAGGATGGTGCTCAGTTCCGATTTCGATATTTTACCATCGCCGTTGGTGTCGAACTTGCGGAACACATCCTCCAGCTCCAGGCAGCCGGGCTGGGCGGCACATTGCACATCTGAAGCGGAGTCTCGCATGAGACGGGCGGCTTTGAGGTTCTTGGAGTTGGCCTCCACGAACTCGTCAAAGTTGATGAAGCCATCCTTGTTGGAGTCCACCTCTTTCATCACCCCTTCAATCTCCGCCTCCGAAATGACAGAGCTCAGTTCCGACTTGGATATTTTTCCATCGCCGTTGCTGTCGAACTTGCGGAACACTTCAGCAAGCTCGCGGTATTGCACAGCTGAAGCCATTCTCACGCCTGAAGGTGAAGGAAAATTATAGGATAATACTACACAAAAACTAAGACGAAGATGGCAGTGGAGTTGGTGTGGCTCTTTTCAGTTTTGGATGACAGCGCACCAATTTTTGGGATGCTTTACGCAATTATTTTGTGATGTGCCAAGATGCCAAGGGTAGAAAATGTAATTTTATGTGCCAAGATTCTGTAGAAACGTTTGATGTGACAAGATGCTGTGTGGAAATAAATGGAATGTTAATGTTTGATAAAGGGAGGGAATTTTTGCTCCTTTTGGAATTACATGGACTGACGGTTGGATTTGCAGTGAATTGCAATAAAACCAAGAAAAGCGTCACCAAGCCAGCCATGAATAACTAACAATTCTATTTTATTTTTGTTCAAAAAATAACCAACAAACTTAAACTTAAACTTAAACCTAAACCTAAACCTAAACCTCCCTGCGTTCTCCAGCTGGTCCCCCTTGCGAGCACTGAAAATTCCTCGATCTCATGTTCATCTTCCCCGCCTTCTTCCAAGTGTATGAAAATGGAAGCCACAGCAGACAGCAAGAACGCCGAGGCGAGGTTGCATGGACCCGAATATTTACAATAAAATAAAAAACCATTAGAATATTTATTTATTATCAACAGCCCATATCAACATCAATACTTTATTGGATACTCCATCCTCCATCCTGTGGGGTGAACAATAAAAAATAAAAATGTTGGATGAAGAGGCAGAATTGGGTATATCTAATTTAAAATATTATAATAAAATATAAATTTACTAGAATATTTATTATCAACCAGTCGTATCAACTTCAATACTTTTGTGACATATCCAATAGAATATGATTATTAAGTTTAATTGGAATGAAACATTTTCGAAATTTAATTAATTGGAGATTTTGGTTAATTTTAATTGAGTTTACATTTAATTAAAGTTCTAGTCTGCTAGATTATGATGTGTATTTTTAAATTTTTTTATAGTGTCATTAAAGTTTATTTTTAACATCATAGTTTAAAGGAAGCTTTTGTTATTCAAATAATATTTTTTTGTAATTATAGAAGTAATATTTGTGATGCTTACAATGCTTTACTCATGCCCAGTCAACATTTGCAATTAACAAAAAATGCACAGCAGAATCACCCAGAAACGTGAGACAAAGCTCACACAAATCAATGAATTCAATTGCTCAATTACATCACACTTATATAGGAAACTGCACTCACCTAATCTTCCTGAAGACAAGGAAACAAACCTAAATATGTGCAACCAGTTCCTAATTAAACACTCTCGTTCAACCACTCAAAACTAATTCTATTTCCGCATTATTCTCACATCCTCCCTTAATGGAGAAATGGATTTTCTACAATACCTAATTGACTTCTAAAAACTTCAAATTTGATTTTACCAAGGGGCTTAGTAAATATATCAGCCATATTATCCTTGGTATTACAAAATATTAATTCAATTTCATTTGACTCAATTTTTCTCACGATACACAGTGGTACTCGTAACTCAACGTGTTTTGTTCTAGCATGGTAAATTGGATTATGTGCTAATTTGATAGCACTCGATTATCACAATTGATACATGTTGAACCACTTTGCGCCTCTTCAAGATCTCAGTAAGAATTCTATTCAACCAAATAGCTTCACAGTGGCATTGGTCAAAGCTTTGTACTCGATTCTGTTGATGATAAAGAAACAGTTAGTCATGCTTTTTACTACTCCAAGATACGACCTCTGATCCAATATGAAATGCATAGCCGAGGTAGATCGTCCCATTATCCGGATTTCTCGCCTAATCGAATCGGGAAAAACCCACGTTAGTGCAACATCAGATTTATCAAGTATACATAATACCTAAATTCACTGCTCCCTTTAAGTATCGGAGAACTTTCTTTGCAAAGCATTCCAGTGATTTCCTGAAGGCTTAGCCATGAATTGACTAAGAATACTGATCGAGTATGCAATGTCTGGTCCGGTAGTGGTGAGATAGTTCAAACTTCCCACTAACCGATCGATATAATGTTCCATCCGCCTCTTTAGTTTCATCTTCTTTGTACAACTTTGCATTCTCGTTCTAAGGGAGTTGACATAACTTTGCAATCGAGTCATATTGAACTTTTTAAGAATCTCCTTTGTATATTTTCTTTGAGTGATCAAAGTTTTACCGTGCTCTCTCCATACCTCAATTCCTAAACAAGTAATGCAATTCACCCAAATCTTTCATTTCAAATTCCCTGTGACAACTGAACTTTAATTTCTTCAATTAACTTGTGAGCACTGCTGTTATAATGAGATCATCCACATACAAAGATATTAAAGCAACATTTCCTTTGTCATCTTTCTTAACATACAAGTTAGGATCATTTTTTCTTTTCACAAATCCATTTTGAAGAAAGAAGGTATCAATCTTTACATACCATGACCTCGGTGTCTGTTTCAAACCATACAATGCCTTTCTTAACCCGCGAAACCGGATGCTCCTGTCCTTGTTTGACAAACCCTTCAAAGTTGAACCAAATAAACTTCTTCCTTTAAATCACCATTTAGAAAAGCAGATTTGACATCCAATTGATGTATATTCCAATTATGTTTTGTGGCTAAGGAAATCGAGTAATCTAATTGTATTCAACTTAGCTACTGGTGCAAAAGTGTCTTCATAATCAATTCCCTCCTTTTGAGCATATCCTTTTGCTACTAATCTTGCCTTAAATTTATCAATTGTACCATCTCGCTTTAAATTTGGATTTGTACAACCATTTGCTTCCAATTGGAACTTTATTTTTCAGAAGTTCCACTAATTCCCATGTTTGATTTTTTCATAAGAGAAGCATACTCATCATTCATAGCATTAATCCATTGTTCATGTTGTTTAGCTTGCTGAAAATCAATTGGTTCAACAACATTCATTATATTAGACATTAAGGCATAGTCTATATACCTTGCAGGAAGTTGAGTTTGTCGGGATGACCTTCTTGGTGCTTCAATGCCTGTGGGTGTTCCATCCATGATTCGTCGGCTTTGAGGTGAATCACCCCCTTGTGATGACTCACTGTCGCTGGATGTGCTCATACTTGCTCTCATCCCGATCTCGTGCACTGCATCTGCACTGCTCCCGTTCCTCGCTTAATCAAAGTATCAAATTTGACATTAGCATCATTAGATATATGCCATGCATCATTCTTTGTATTACTTTTATCGACTGCTCATGAAACAAAGACATCACGACTTGCAAATAGTTTATGGGAACTTGGATCAAACAATTTATAGGCTTTCTGATCCGCACAATACCCAATGAAAACACACTTGATTGACTTGGCATCAAGTTTTCTTCTATTAGCCTTAGGAATATGAGCAAAAGAAGTACATCCAAAGACTCTGAAATGACTCACATCAGGTTTATAACCATGAAGAACCTCAAAAGGAGTTTGAAAAACTAATTTCTTAGTGGGACATCAATTCTTCGGATAAACAGGAGTGTTAATGGCTTCGCTCAAAAACCATTAGAGATGTTCTTACCTTGCAAGATACTACGAGCAGATTCCACCAAGGTTCTATTCCATCGCTCAACAACACCATTTTGCTTAGGGGTATGTGGCACCGTGAACTCGTTGTTGAATTCCATTAGATTTACAATAGGTGTTAAATGCTTTTGACTTATATTCACCCCCTTGATCAGATCTGAGTATTTTAATGTACTTACCTGTTTGTTTTTCAACCATAGTTCGAAACTCTTTAAAATACTCAAATATATCACTTTTCCTTCGAATGAAATAGACCCAGGTGTACCTAGATCTATCATCAATAAAAATAAATAAGTATGAAGCACCACCAAGAGACCTAGTTTGCATAGGTCCACATACATCAGTGTGAATTAATTCAAGTATATCATATTGTTGTTTCTCGGTATGAACGGGAAACTCTTCTCTATGCTGCTTACCAAGTGCACAAGCCTCACATGGTAAATGTTCACACTTCATAACAGGAAAACCTTTAACCATTGATTTCCTTTGCAACAAGGATAAATCATTGTAATTTAGGTGCCCATACCTGTGATGCCATAATTCTGATTTCGATGTCTCTTTGGATGTCAATGCAACATGGCGCTTCACCTGTCACATCCAATCTGTATAAACCTCCAACTCGGTACCGTAGAAACAACCCCGTAGTGGTCCCGAACATCTTTCACAATACACCCCCGATTTACCAAATTCAACTTTCAAATGATTATCGATGATAGTGGAAACAGATATCAAATTCTTTTTTGAGAGCAGTACATACATCACATTATGAATCTGTCGCATTTGTCCATTAGGTAAGTACACATTTATTATGCCATAGCCTTGAACTTTAAGTGACCCTGTCATCTCCTAGGTAAATGTGTGTGCCATCGGATTTCTCATAATATTTATCATACCATTCTTCATTACAAGTCATGTGCGTTGATGCACCGGTAATATATGAACCAAGCATTCTCATCATCAGCTTCAACAGCACAATGCAGCATCGTAAAGAAACAACTTAAGATTTTTTAAATCCATCGACCACCGAGGTGTCTCTCGTTTATGTAATTTCCATTATGCCTTCTATGTCTTTGATTTGATTCATTATTCTTTCTCCTATAGCAATCTTTAGCCGGATGTCCAAGTTTTCCACAATAATCACATTCAATGTTCCTCTTAACATAAGAATCGGGAGGTGCCATACCTTTCGCTTTGCTTGAAAACGGCCTCTCGTTCTGTCCCATGGTCTCCCTCGAATGGTCTTTTGCCTCTTGTAGCCAAAGCCAAATCAGAACCATTTGACTCCAGCTCAAAAATTTTTCATGCGCTCTTCTTCTTGAAGAAGAATTCCAACCAATTCTTCAAATGTAGGAGGTGTCGGTCCAGCTGAGAGAGCTGAAATAAAGACTTTATAGTCCTGGGACTAACCCCTTCAATGCAACAGCTTTACCAAGTCCATGCTGGACACTTTTTTCACCAATATCACCAAGTTTATCACTCAAGTCTTTAATTCGGGAAACAAAGTTGCTAATGCTTTCATTGGCGTCCATTTTGATAGATAGCAGCTTTGTTTTTAAAAATAAAATACGGTTTGCATTAGTGGTTTCATACAAACCTTTGAGAGTGTCCCATGTCGCCTTGGAAGTTTCACGACTCCCGAATGTGAGGAATAATATTGTCCTTCACCGACATGCGTAGCAGCACCTTTGCTTTCATTTCACGCTTCTCCCAATCTTGAGTGGCATCGGGAGGTTGAGGCTTGGGCTCGTCACCTTTGACAATCGTCCCGGAGATTGTATGCCTCCGATCTTGTTATGAGCTTAAATTTCCAGTTTACATAATTTTCACCATCAAGTTTAGTGGATTCATTTAAGTATGAATCTGCAAGGGGATTAGCCATTTCAACAACAATAATCCAATTTAATGTGCCGAATATTAATTTACTGCAGTGACCTTCCTTAAACAAGCTTCAAAACTTATACTTACTGCAGTGACCACTGGCACCAGTGCAAACTGGCAAAATAGCCACTCACGCAGCAGCCCACGCTCTAACAAAAGATATGCAGCATTCAAAAACCAGCAAATAAACAATACCCACGCGCTGGCAAAATATATGCAGCATTCAACAACCAGCAATAAACAACTGAATTAAATAAACAACAACCAGAGTTTATTTAAATTCTGCTATCCGGCAAAACCAGCATTGAATGCAATACAATAATAGAAGTGAGGGCCAAGCAGATAAAAGTTACAGGCTCTCGCGGCACTCTCACCAGGAATTTCAAGCACCCGAATCTCGATTTTCAGCTTATGGAGGGCGGCAGAAAGGATCTGCGTATCAACTTAATCCAACGAATTTGAATGACAACGCCGGAAATTAACTAAAAACAACGCAGCTAATGTGCTTTGAAAACTTACGCACAGCCCTTTGAAACAAACTTAATCTGCACGCTTCAATCTTCGATCGATGGTGGTCGCTGTGTTTTAAATAGCGCAGATGCAACTTTAAAAAAAAAAAAAACTCCACGCTAATTTAATATGGGGCAAAATCCAAAGCTGTAAGCCGCAAAACACCACGCAAGGAGATTGATATACCAACGCTGCCACGTGCTTCACGCTCTAAAAAAAAACGCACCAAATGACAGCAAAAAGAAAACTCTTTACCGCACAGCAATTGAACACAGGTTTCTGCTTTCTGTTTTGTCAAAAACGCACAACACAACGCTGGCAACGGGAGGCAATATGGAAATCTGGCAATCGAATTCTGGGTCGATGGCTCTTCTGCTGGGTCGATGGCTCTTCCAGATGTATGCCAAGGAGGGAGCAACAAAATTAAATCCGCTAGCGATTGAAACTTAATTAAATATGCACACGCTCTAATGGCAGAGTCCGTCACTGCCCACGAATAGGAGAGAGGCGCAGACAAAATTGCTCTGATACCAAATTAACAAAAAATGCACAGTAGAATCACCCAGAAACGTGAGACAAAGCTCACACAAATCAATGAATTCAATTTCTCAATTACATCACACTTATATAGGAAACTGCACTCACCTAATCTTCCTGAAGACAAGGAAACAAACCTAAATATGTGCAACCAATTCCTAATTAAACACTCTCGTTCAACCACTCAAAACTAATTCTATTTTTTGCACTATCTCTAACTGCTTCCTAGATAAGCCTAGGCCAATACTTAACCAAATTTTGGGTTGCCCAAGTCCCTATTTCCTTCTGAATTAGGCCATATTAATTAGGGAAATTCCTCATCCACAAATAGGGTCACATAAGTTGTCAAACTCACCCACAAATCACACCCAAGATCTTTTCACCATGAAATGCCTTAACAACACACCCTACACATAGTTTTATGCATGTGTTTTATATATTTATCATAAACATAACTATACAAAATGAAATTTTAATAACAAACAATGTTTCACTGTACACTCAATTTTACTAAATATTTTATATGAACAAAATAATATATTTTAAAAACATCTAAGATGTAACTAGTAAACAAACATAAAGATGTAACTAGTAAACAATAAACATCTTAAAAACATCTTCACACATTTTAAGGTAACTATTAACATGTTACATACATTCATTTTATACATGTACATGAGAAAAAAACAAGTGTCATATCAACCCCAAAGTTAAAACAAGTTCCAATTGAATTGAGGAGAAGACCTTTAGTGGCTCGTTAGCGGGCTTGATACATTGGAGTACTAGCCCGCTTGTGATATTTTGTTGTCTTTGTTGAAACATGCTTGAGATGAGCATTGGTGAGTCTTTGTGGAGCCATATTTCCAATCCCTTCACCATTATGTACCATATTAGATGCATAGACGAGTAGTGTGTTGATCCAAGATTTCCTAGAGAAATGCTTCTAGATAGATCCAAGAAAGATAGACCAATGCATAGCTTTTGAATCGTCATTTCCTAAGATGTGAATGGTTATATGATAGAGGAAAATGAGGTTATTAGGGATTTAGTCCTTAAGAAATATTCTAAATTTTGAGAATCATTAGATTTTTGGTCTTCTCATGTTACCCCATTTCTCCACTCCATTCAACATCTCAAGACCAACAAGGAAAAAACAATACAAGGGTGAATAGGTCAATTAAGCAATACCCTAGACTATGTGAGAGCATGCATGCGAGGGATGCATAAGTAATAAGGATTACCTAATTTAAGAAATATGTTAACATAGTATTAAATATAAAGATCTATTGTTAGTGCACTTTTCCCTAACTAATTATTAATATCCATAAATGTTGGGACATCTTTTGGTACTAATTACATCATGGATCACAAAAGCCTAAATTCAAATAATCTCCATAAATATTAATATTGTATTAGCTACCAAAAAAACTTGATAAACAAAGATACCAATTACATCTAAATAAAATAAGCTTTTACTTTTACACACTATTAGTTCAACAGTTTCATATAACTTCCATTGTGACTTCACCTACCAAGAACTATCCCAACCCAGATCTAGCAAAGGGGTTAAGACAATAATTACTTTCATGTTTACTATTGAAAACTACTTCCATGTTGACTATTGAAACCTATTGTTATTGTAATGGCCATAATGTAAAAACAATTTGTCACAATAGCTTTTATATATGGATACATACTAGTAAGACCAAAAAACCATCTGATGACATAATAATAAGAAATCGAATTCTAACAAGTTTTTTAAGCTTTTTTTTTTCGGTGGGAAAAATCACATTGCAATTTCATATATAATAATGGAGTTTAACAAGTTTTTTTTCTTTTTTCAAAATCACATTGCAATTCCATATATAATTACAAGACAAACACAAGGCTAAGAAAAACATGGTAAATACTAAATAGACAAACATATTTCAGAATCTAAAAATATTGCAGCAGATTTGTGGAGACAATGACTCCTGCGACACTAACATGATGTCCCGAATACAACAAAGCCAAAAAATACTTCTTATGCATTGACCAATTGATAATCGAGTGCATCAGATTTCTGGTGGCATTTGTTCATGATTAATACGTGACCTTACAATCCACATAGTCCTTTGGATTGTTTGGCTATTGGCTGCTGAAATGCTTGGTTTGCAATATTTTCAGAGCTTGGTTTGCAATATTTTCGGAGATATGATCCATGGAAGTTAGAGATTTTTGCAGGCTCCTGAATTTAACCTAAATATTTCATTGCGGAATTTGTGCTATAAATTTTTTTCTACGAAGTTTTAGAAGCTGAAATTTTTAGAGAGCGAAGCAAAAATCTTGAGGAACATCGTCGCAAAATTTCAGAGCTTGGTTTGCAATATTGTCAGAGATATGATCTATGAAATTTAGGTCTTTTTTAGGCTCCCGAATTTCATCTCAAAGAGGTTATCGTGGGAAAATCTTCATAGCTCTCTCTCTAAGCATCAGATTGGAATCCTGTAAAAAGTGGCTGCAAGTACACGGACTGTAGTTTCTTTTGTCAATTACAGAGCCAAAGGAGGAAACAATGACACGTGGCAAGTCGTACAAGTTTTCTCTACTGAACGAGTCCATAATTGGATCATTGTGGGAGATTGGACATAAATTTTCCTTGAAGAATCCAAATCAGGTCACACCTGTGACATTTGAAAGAAGCTTCAGAGGGTTACTACAAGGCCGAATTTTGGATATTGAGGATCTACAATTACAGATAATTCAATTTCAATATAGAGCTCCTCAAAAGCAAGTAAAAGGTTTGTATTTTTTTTTCCTGAATTGCATAATTTTTGTGAATCGATTCCAAGGGAATATTATAGAATATATATCAGTATTAGATTCTAAAATGGCCCCTAAAAATAATTCAACACCCATTAAGACTTTAGAAGGCTCTACTATGACTCATGAAGAGGAAGAATGGCAACATGACATATCAAATTTACAAGAGCAAGTGCAAAAAATTTCACTCTCGCAAAGAGCAACAAAAAATGACATGGAAGTTTTGAAGAAAGGCGTGGAAACTAAGATGGATGGTTTGAAGAAAGGTGTGGAATATAATATGGATGGTTTGAAGAATGTCATGGAAGCTAAGATAGATGGGATGGAAGCTGGCATGGAATCTAAGATGGATAACATGGAAGCTAAGATCGATGAAAAAATGGAAAAAATGAAGAATGATCTAAAAGCAGACATGGAAGATTTGACAAAGTTGATATAAAAAATGTTTCCTAATGGTGAAAATATAGTAGAGGAAACTCATGATGACATCAAAATAAAGATTAATCGTGATTTCATAAACTCTAATGTTGGCGGGAAGAACCACCATATTCCAAAAATGGATATGAGGAAGTTTGATGGAAAGGATCCTGTAACATTGATACTACAAATGGAGAAATATTTTAATCTGAGTAATGTGCAAAACACACAAAAGGTACACATTGAAACTTTACATTTAGAAAAAAATACATTTGTATGGTATCGATGGCTTTTCTCCCGTAAAAAAATTGTCACTTGGTCAATTTTTATGGAGGAAATGATAGTACATTACGAGGATACAAAGAGCAACACCTTCTTTAGCCAATTGATAAATCTCAAACAAAAGGGTTTAGTGGGGGAGCACATTGAGGACTTCCAAAAATTTCATATAAGGGTAACTAATATTCCAGAGGAACACATGTTTGATCTCTTCATAGGTACTTTAAAGGATAACATCCAACATGAAGTTCGCGTTTTGGAACTTGATTCATTGGAGAAGGCATTCAAGTTGGCATGAAAATTTGAATGTAAAATTATGGCGAAGATGAAGCCTACCACTCACTTCTATAAAGAGGGAAGTGTTGCTACTCCTAGATTGCCACAACCTACAAGGTTGACACCACAACAATTGGAAGAAAAAAGAGCAAAAGGGCTTTGATATAGTTGTGATAGCAAATACACTAAAGGTCATAAAGTGTCTTGAGGAAGAAATTTTACATAGATTGTGAAGAGAGGAAAAACGAAAATGAACAGAGATGATATACACCAAGAACCAACCCAAGAAGAGAGAAAATGAGTCCAGACCATATCGTGTAATGCATTGGTAGGAATTACCACTCCTCAAACTCTCAAGATAGAAGGACATATCAAGAAGAAAAAGGTAATAGTGTTGATTGATTGAGGTAGCACCCATAATTTTATTCATTGTAAGGTAGCCAAGGAATTGAATTGTTTCCTATGCCCAACACCAGAATGTCAAGTGATGGTTGCAAATGGAGGAACCATAAATTGCTGTGTAAAATTCCGTAATATCAAGCTAACCATGGGGGAATATGTATTGAATATTCCAATGCTTTCCATTCCTATGGGAGGTGCCAATGTTGTACTAGGAGTATAGTGGTTACAATCTTTGGGGATGGTAGCTTTTAATTTTCAAGAAATTTTCTTGAAATTGTTTTTAGAAGGAAAATAAGTTGAATTATGGGGTATTGCAGGGAAGCCGAGAAAGATAATAAGCTCTAATTTCATGACAAAGCTTCTAAAGAAAGAAAAACTGGGGTGTAATTGCAAAATTATGCCACTGGAAGTTCCAACATCAAAATCATCTATTTCTATAGATCTCCAAAAAAGCCTTGGACAAACATTCCAAATTTTTTTGAAACTCGCAAAGGGCTCCCACCTATTCGTGATCATGATCATGCTATTCATATGATTCCGGGAAGTGTTCCTCCAAACATCGGGGCTTTAAAGATATCCTTATCTCCAAAAGAGTGAAATTGAACATGTGATTACAGAAATGTTAGAGGCGGGTATAATTCAAAAGCTACATGGAAACCCAAGGGTTATTGTGAATGACAGAGATCCCATTTTTTACCTGGAAATTTTTGGACGGAGTTATTTTCTTGTTTGGGTACTCAATTAGCTCATAGCTCATCTTATCATCCTCAATCCAATGGTCAAGCTGAGATAGTAAATAAATGTTTAGAAGGATATCTTCGTTGTTTTGTATCGATAAACAAACACAATGGGTCAAGTGGTTACCTTTCGCATTTGAATGGTGGTATAACACTTCCTTCCATATTGCGACAAAAAATGACCCCATTTATGGCACTTTTTGGATATCATCCACCATCCATCACATCATCTTTAAGAGAAAATTCGAAGGTTCAAGCGAGTGGAATATCACATCGAGCATCAACAAGAAGTTCTCCAACTCTTAAAGGATAACATGAAATTGGCAACAAAATCGAATGAAACAACGAGCGAGATCTAACATCGCAGCGAGAGAAATTTTGATGTAAGAGACGGGTATTTTTACGAGCTACAACCATATAAACAAATGTCCCTCAAGCAAGCTAAGAAGGATAATAAATTATCGCCAAAGTACTATGAGTCCTTATAAGGTGTTGCAAAACATTGGTGCTATGGCATACAAATTGGAGCTTCTGCTTCTTCACGAGTGCAACCAATTTTCCATGTTTCATGCCTAAAGAAGGTTATAGTTGAAAATCTTCCAATTCAAACAATATTTCCCAGAACTTGATGAGGAAGGAAAAATCATATTGGAACTTGAAGTGGTCATGAAAACAAGAACTCAAAAGCTATGGAATCGATCAATTTCAGAGTATCTCATCAAGTGGAAGAACTTACCCACTAAAGATTCTACATGGGAGGATGAGAATTTTATATAGAAGCACCCATAGCTACTCAAGTGTTGAGGACAATACTTGTTTTAATGGAGGCATGTTAAGTCCCTATATTGACAGTGTAGTCCCTTATCATGTTAGTGTAGCCCCCTTATTGTTATTGTTTTACCTCCTGTAAACCCCATATTGTTATTATTGTGCCATTACATTATTATTAGTTAGGTCGGCTAGGATTACATTGTGGCCCCACTAGGATTATATTGTGGCCCCCCATGGACTCCTATATATAGAAAGGGAGGTTTTGATTATTTGTATCATCCAAGAATTTTTCATTCATGTAATGTATTGGAGGTTTCCCCCTTGAAGTGGCTTATTTCTAAGGCGTTGATATCTCTTTTCTTCTCTTTTTTGGAGCTGGTTTTCACAACAAAATTCGAGGAAAAAAGACACAAATCGAGTCAAGTAGAACCGTGATTAAGATCACTAAGGAATGACGAGAACTACCTTAGTCGTCGGAATGAAGAGTTGGAAGATGAAAAATTTTGCAAAGTAGAAAACATATCGAGCATAACGAGATGATTTGGGAGTGTAGTGCATAAGGCCAAGTAGTTACCTAGACCCTCCTCATGAATTCCCCACCATCGGATATAGGGTTCTCCAAATCAGACAGTCACACAAATATCCACAAATAATTAGTACACTGACAGTACATGACCATTCACATGGAAAAGTAACTAGAATCTCCATTAAACGTGAATTGAGAAATTATTAAATTACTCATTGAAGATCGATTTCTGATTTATAAGTTTCATGTGTGAATGATTTCCAAATCCAAGTATGAAATATAAAGTTTATTCTAGTCATAATGTTATTCAACCAAAGGACCGTAGGAATTATTACCATGCAGATGCATGACATAAAAAAGAGTTACAAATCAAACTTAATGTACCACTCACATAATGACCTAAATATTGTATGTTATGATATAATAAATAGTGATATTGTAAACACCTTATTATAACAAATGAATTAATTTTTGGGTGCGAGTAATAGTAATAATTTTTTTTATGGTAAGTGTTTGATAGTGGTGACAAGTGGTATCATAACGTAGTTACACTTTAGAGCTAGATGGGATATTTAAATAACTTTGGTATTTCATTTTTTTTCTTTTTTAATGTGCGCGATGACAGGAAGATTGTTGGTAAGTTCCAATGAAGGAAAAGGGTCCAATCATCAAAATCAAAGAACTACGGGTGGAAGTCCATCCTATCTAATCCAAAGGGTAATTGGTTAGCATGGAAAGCAATTGTGGGCTTGGCTAGGTGGAACATGAAAGACAAATTGGGATCGTACACACTCCATTTGTAGTTGGAGACGAGAGTGATTTCCTTAATAGTTGTCCCACCTTCATGCTCACACATTCGACAAGAAAGGCATCCTCTTTGAGGGATACATGTGAGATGAAACTAATTGATATTAGATGAATTGGCAGTGCTTGTCTCAAGAGAATTAACTTCTCGACCCTATTAAAGATTCAATTATGTAGTTGGTCAATGCCCACAACAAGATCTAATGAAAATAAACGTTGGAATGTCGGCTCCATTTTAGAAGGACTAGGAGTGGAGTTTTGGTAAGCCTTTGAAATAATATTTCTCTTCTCAACTATACTCAAATATTGCATCAACAATATCCAATATCCGAGGCTCAATGGAAATTAGTTTCCATTGAATCATCCTAATGTTCGATATCTTTAGTGAAACACTACTTTCTCTGTATATGGTTCTAGTTTCTTTCTTCTTTTGGCTACACCATGCAGTTATGGGATGCGGGTTTAATGCCAAATTTTCTCCCTCTTCTCAAATATTTGGATCCACAACATATACACTTGGTAACAACTATTTTGCATGTTCTTGAGCCTTTTATGGACAATATTAATCCTGCTAAAAACCTTCTGAAGTAGTGGGAGCTTGTCGACACCCTATAGCACGTTTGAAGTTTCGTCATTTTCGGGAGGAAAAGAGAGTGGAGAATCACAAGCGAGTTCAGAGGGAATGTCTCCTGCGAAAAAAAGCACTGGGTCGGAGGCAATGCAAATTTCTCATCTTGACACATTGGTTCCTTATCATAGAAGACTTATTTTTGAAAGGCTTTGCCTTAGGATCTATCTCTTGGCATATGCTCCTCGGAAATACCTATTTTACTATAGATCCCTGCGAAGAGAGTTCTTTGCCATTTTTCTTGTGCACTATATTTCATCTCAAAGGACTTTGGTGTTGGGGTCTTTTCACTTGCAACTGTATTCGTAAAGTGATCTTATTTACAAAAGATCCAACTTGCTATTTTTTTCTCTAGATGATCTGGTCTTCCTCATGCTTTTTTGGATATCATCATGGTTGGTATCCTCCTCTGTCGGATCGTGATGTAGATTGTATACCACAATGCTTAGATGCTTTGTGACTAAATAACCTTAGACTTCAAGCTATTAACTGATGTGGTGCTCTAAGATATTGTGAATTTTTTTACATCAAAAATCCTACTTATGTGCTTTGGCAGTGACACTCTTAGGTCCTTATCATCTTCCTTAGATGAGATGATATGACTATGCTCCTTTATTTTAGTTCACAAATCGACATCAGCTGATGATATAGGATTGATTAGTGTAGCAACCAAGAATGTAATACAATAATGCGTGAATTATTTCTATGATCATGGTACAATTAAAAGTATTTTTGACTACTTTTTGAAGGCAATTGTTCATTACTTTGGATAGTACCATTATCTCATAGCAAGGAATGAAAACAAAAAATGACAAAGATATTGAAAATGACAAGCAAGAGCATGCACCTTGGTTTTTAGAAACATATGAAGCTATTGCATCCTTTTGGAGTACCTTGTGAATTCTTCTTTTCTATTAATTGTGACATCTACATCATAGTTGTTAGTGCAACTAGGTTTTGAGGCTCTGTCACATGTCCAAGGGATCGAGAGGTTTTTATCTGCAACACTTGCTAGATCAAGTTCTCAATGGTGTTCTGCACTGTCTGGAGCATTCCAAATTTTTGTCGCTACAAATCCAAATTTAATTACCTTTGTTTCCATTACTACCCTCATTAGGAAGAAATGTTTCAAATTTTTTGTGAACATGTAAGAGAGAAGAAAAGAGAGAGAATCCCTTTAGTAAGTGGCAAGCTATTATCTAAACCAAAAGGAAGTTTGTGGATTGGGTTTAGAAAACATATATTCTTTGGTAGGCTAGACTACCAAGAGTCTATAGAGGTTGATTTCTAAAGAAAATTCATACACAGGAAAGTGAGTTATTTGTAAGTATATAAAACCACTATCAATGGAAGATTGGGTTAGCTAGGTTGTCTTGTTGATCGTCACATTATGCATTGCAGGGAATCCATTGCATGGCGTGAGGCAACGAGATGCAATTTCCACACCTACTGTTGGAACCCAGAAGAAAATCCATTTCTTAGCACTGCAACATATCCAATTCCCAAACCTATTTAGAAGGAGGGATAAAAAAGTGAGGTAGAGTTGAAGTTTATAATAGAGGGAGGCAGAATCAGTGTAAAGGAGATATCTAGTATGTAATATTCCCTTTTTTTGATCCGTCAAAGGATAGAATTGACCCATGGTTTAACCCACGGTATTTCCTAGTAGTATTTCTTGATAATTATTTTCCCCATGGTATTGACCCATTGTATTGACGTGGTATCTCTCTTGTTGGTATTGACCCATCAAGCCTATAAAAGGGGAGAGGAGCTAGGCATTTAGGGCATTACGGATTATCTATTGTATTATGTTTCGTTGAGAACTTGCTTTGGCGATGCTTTTATTGATCCTGGAGGGAAAACCTGCGGTAATGTTTATTTGGTGGATCCATTCGGGATTCACAATTGAACTTCAATTTCTTATGTTTTGTTGTGCGATGTGTTGATTTATTTAGAATTTTGATATTTGGGATATTACGGTGTGGTATCGGAAAATTTTGGTGTTTCTTGCCGGCTGAGGTTTTCAAGAGTACTAGTTTCGGTGATCCTTCATAATAACCTAGCTAGAAGTCATCAATTTCGGTGGTTCTCCATAACTGCCCTAATTGACCATTGTAGTAAAAATACTTGTCCACCATTGAGGTGAGTTGCGGAGTCAAATTTTTATTATGGAGACAAGCTTTAAAGAGATCAAAACCCGTGAAGTCGTCTTGTCAACGAGCAAGGGAGGATTTCTCGGGCAAGGTTTTGTACGACACAGGAAAATTTCAGTTTCGCGTCGTTCCCAAAGCTCGGTTGGAATGCATGAAGGGTCTCACTCTACGGCCCGAGTGATGGGTTCTTCCGATACTGCCCAAGCTACCCCACCGGGTAGCGCTACGGAGCCGTGGCATACTGCGTGCGGGTATATATCTCCCAAGCAATCTCGATGCGCACGGACAGATGCGAGAATTACATATGATCATTTGTGCCTTGTTCGACCACATTGTAGAATTAGATAGGCCGTCTTATTTGTTGCGGAGCCCCCCTACTTTTACGATGGACTATGAAGAATTAGCGATGGGCCTCTGTTACAGTGTTGTATGTAGCACATTGTGTATCGAGCGTAGGCACCTTTTAATAAAATTATCGATTCTTGCTGAAAGGGTTATCCTTCATTCGTATTTAGTATTTAAATGTATTTTACAACAAATTTAATAAATTATTCGGTGAAGAATATTACGGAAATCTTGTGGTGGCACAAGTCGCATCATTATCGGCATTAATTGGATTAGTGTGTGTGATTCTCTCACGAAAACAGATCCATGCCATTCATTTGGTATTGGGTTGAGGTGACGGTGGGTGCATGTTCAAGGTGAAAATTTATTAATTTTCTTATAGAGATTATCAAATCAATATTGGTCGGTTGCACTAGAGCCAAATGCGGTCATTGTGAGTCGAAGACGAGGGCGACGCGGTGGAGAGATTGATATAATCGAGTTTCTTCAAATGACCAAAGAATCGGGCGGCTTCTCTAAATTTGTGTACTTTAACGGATCAATGTGTTGGAGGTGACACAATTCACCAAACGAATCGGGGCGGCGCACCGTAGATAGTGGCAACACAGAAAGATTGATATGTCGGAGGTCCCTCCAAATCACTGCAAAGAAATGCGATTAACATGTCCGGATAAATAATTGCGGGGGACAAAACGTTCAAGGTTCTTTAGCCGCTCTATGGACCTTTGGAATGTTGGAGAGCGGAGCATTAATCTCTTACTCCACAATGATTCGTCTTGCCAAAATGTTTGTAATTTGTTCCGGACACTTGGCAGAACCCTTAAACTCTCCGTAATAGCCACGCAAGCAAGGAAGACGTGGGATACTTGTTCCGCAGTAACCATATGGGGCGTCTTGGGACGTGCTCCTGCAACCCTTCTCACCGTCGAGCAAATCTGACCATGAGGCTAGTTTGTCTTAAGGTTCGAAAGAGCTTTGTAGTTTGAAAGGGCTTTGTTCATTTTGTTGATATTGATGGAAGCACTCGAGGGTTTGTTTATGTGGTATTTATTTATGTAGGAGGTTTTAATGAGAAATTTTGAGAAAATGGATCGTCTCCTAGAGAATTTTGGAAAACAATCGAGAAAGAACTTAATGACTTAGTGAAGATAAATGGTTCTTTAAGGAGCCATACCTCCATAGACCAAAATGATAGTCAAAGGAGACCGTTCTCAAAAAGGGTCCACGTACGTTCTACGACAAGAGCAACCATGGGAGGTGAAGGACAAAGAAGAGGAGCTAAGCTCTTCACAATTGGGTACGAATTACAACATACAAATCGAAGCAAGAACGGAAGCGACGGGGGCTTTCTCTCGAAAGGTCCATATTGTTATCCTTCGACAATTAAAAGATATACGGAAGGAAAGATGCCAACAAGCAAGTGTCTCCTCGAACTTGGATCCAAATTGCGAGGTACAAAGTCAAAAGATGTTCTCCTACGACTAGACACATTAGATGCGACTTTGAACTTGATAGATAAATCGAATGGAAGGGTCAAGGCCCGGGCCTTGAAGCCATCCATGCTTGCTTTGATACAACCTAGGTTCTTGGAGCATTCTTGTGAAAATGTTAAGACTCTGCAATCGCTTCTTGTCTCGGTAAAATCATAGCCTTAACAACACCACTATTGCCCTACAATGATGACATCATGAGGAGGACTTTTCGGGTAATGGTAGAAGCACTCAAAGGGTTGGACAACATACCACCATTCTTACTTTTCTAACGAGAAGCGCACAATTTTGGAACGCATGGCGAAATTCGGTTGGTATGCTTATCTTTGGATCTAGAGTGTGACTGATTTAATCCTTCGATGTTTAATATTTCTGCAATGGAATTACAACATCTCATCCAAACTACATCAAAACGGACATGGAAAAGATCATGTGCGATCTTAGGAGAAGATAGGGCCATGCGAACAGTGTGGGGTCCAAATTGTTGGCCATTTGGAGGAAGGAGCTAGTGCCATCACTGTTGCTTATGTAGACTAGTTGAGGGGTTGATCAATGAGCATCAAACTACTTAGAAATAAGTTAACCAAGGAGGAACTAACAAAGATTTGTGGAGACGGCAAAGATGAACTAAGGAGGAAAGGCCTGTGCTTGCTGTATGCAAGGGAGTTTGGGCACTTGACCATTCATGTCCGGATAACGAGGAGGCAACAAGGATAGCAAAATTAGAGCTTCTTCGGTCGGGGGGAATTCATCCCGCGATGGGTTCGACGGTTTTTCGAGGAGAGGACCTATGAAGGATTTGAGCGATCGAATACAAATGGTGAACAACAACACCATGCTCTTCGAGAGAAACTTGCGGGACAAGGCGATCGGTCAACTTGAAAAAGTACATGACGAAAGGAGGGATGAAATTCCTCTGGTGATGTGGTAGTTGAATCTATAAATACAACGGAGGACATCCATAAAGTATGGGCAATCGGTATAGACAACAATCGACGGTACATCCATGTTTGACAACGAAAGGATGGACAACTCATCCTCACATGTGAGGAGTTCGGGATGCATACACTCAGGAAATCAAATGAGAGAGGATCATGCATTTTTGAGGAGAGGATACTCACAGCGGGGCATATTGCGGCTTGGGCCCTTTGATGCGGACAACGATGGAGGGTACCATAACCCACGGGTCCCCGGGATTTAGGTGGCATTGGGATCCACGAGGAATTCATTGGGGGAAATAGATTGGCCAAAGGATTGTTTGGGATCCGAATGCGTCTATTCGGAAGAGGGTCGTGGGGGCAAGATCATCATCAGCATTCGGGATCGTTCAACATGGAGGAGCACATCGGATCGTATGGGATCACGGTATTAATGTACAAATGCTTCTTTTGTGGATAGAAGAGGATCGCTTGAGGGACAAGCAATCTTTGGGCGGGAGGATTTGTAATATTCCTTTTTTGATCCGAGTCAAAGGGGATAGAATTGACTATGGTTTTAACACGGTATTTCCCGTGGTATTTCTTGATGGTGTTTCCCCATGGTATTGACCCATTGTATTGACCCGTGGCTCTCTTTTGTTGGTATTGACCCGATCAAACCTATAAAAGGGGAGAGGAGCTAGGCATTTAGGGCATTACGGATTATCTATTGTATTATGTTTGGGTTGAGAACACAACTGGCCGATTCTTTTATTGATCTCGGGACGAAAACCCCGCGGTAATGTTTATTTGGTGGATCCATTCAGGATTCACAATTGGGCTTCAATTTCTTATGTTTTGTTGTGCGATGTGTTGATTTATTTAGAATTTTGATATTTGGGATATTACATAGTACAACTTTAGAAGAATTACATTAGGCTTAGAAAGGAGGAGGATTATTTTGTCTGGTCAAAGAATTCTACCATAGGGGTATATACTTTGAGGCTAGTATATAAATATATATTTTCAGATAATTCATGAGGAGCAACCTCATAGTGGAAGAAGCTCTAGAAGTTAAAAAATATTAAAAAAACTAAGTGACTAGATGCATATATACCTATGAGTGATATCGTGTTCAATTTTAAAATACTGTGTTTTGAATAAAGACTTAAAGGGTTGTAAGGCATTGCGTCGTATGGTGTTTTGATGTATTTGGCTTTCTAAACACTTTTACATCTTTGAAGGTAAGATTTAGCCATCGTTTCAGTGTGTCTCCAAGTCATGACTGAGCTTTCAAAGTAAAAAAGCCTGTAACACGGGTAAAGAAAGGACATTGATCCATCTTTCTATTATTAAGAGTGGGAATGGTGTTATTTCAATTTTCAACAGTGCCAGTCAAGGTCAACAAGAAAAATATGTTGCAGGAGGTATCCTATACCATAGTGATTCTATTATACTCATATCTTCAAAAATTAAAATATTTATTGGTACAAGCTCTAACATTTGTGATGAAATAAAGGCACTAATGTTTTTGCTAACAGTAGTAGTAGAGGAGAAGGTGATTGAATTCTAGGTCTTTGGGCATTCCTTGGTTATCAATTGGTTGAATGGAGCTTTAGGATGGAAGAATTGTTTTCGCAACCCATTCTGGAGTAGTTGAAGACAATCAAGGCACAGTTCTTGAGGATATCATTCCATCATATTTATAGATAATTTAAGTTAGAGGCTAATGGACTATCTAAAGAAGGCTTTCTAATGACACAAAATGATGGTTTAACATGGGAAAGTAGTTATTGTGTAAGACTCTAGGAGATTTCATTGCAAGAACTAGGCCCATGACCTCAAATATATATATATATATATATCAGTCAAGTATTGTCTTGTGCTTTCGTTCTTTAGTCCCTCAGGTCCATCTTATTTAGTATCATTTCAAACATTTGTACAAACTTTGTCAACTGATAGGTACCCCAATAAGAAATTGATCACAACAACATTAAAACTTGCAGATTCAACATGTACAATTAGAAAAGTTCACATGAGACCTTCCTATTATCACTTTGTACTTCTTTTAATGCATACGAAATAACCGTTTAGTTTTACCCTAAGTACCACCAATAGAACTACTGAATTTACACCATATGCAAATAATTGAATTCTATTGATGGAAAAATAATTGCCTCTTTTATTATTCGAAGCATCCATTGTATCTATATATTGTTCATAAACATTAAAATTTTAAAAATAGGAGTGAAAAAACATGTTTCACAAAGAAATAATTAGATCATACTAGCAAGCCAAGAACCTTCAAATTATTAATGACACCATTTCACAAAGATGCAAATAATGGACATTTAACACGTTCCTCAATCTTGATAGAATATAAATTTTTGAATGATTGCTGTCATGTAAATGTACTCCACAACATGCTATATTTTGATATGTGTAGGCACATATTTTCTCAAGCTCCACACAAAAGAAGGTTTGAGAACTAAGGAAAAATATTTATGATGTTACTTATTTACAAATTTGAGAAAGCCTCAAGGGTTACAATCAAAATCTAGAAATTTTGTTTCCTGGTGGAATGTGAGACATTCTTGGATTTGTATAACACTTCAATGCTTGTTTAGGATCTAGGTAAGTGTGAATGAATAAAATCTTTCTATCATTGTTCTATATTGGATTCCCATTCTCTCTAAGTTATCAAAGGCAAGTGTAAACCCAATTATACTAAGGGACAACATATTCCATTGCCAAAATTTAACCTTACAGGGAAGTGCACTACACTTGTTTGATACTTCCACACATTTTGAGGGCATGCCAATAGAAATGTCAATGTTTTTGGATACACCAGCATTGGTTAGTTTTAGAAAAGCTCTCTTTGTCAAATATGTTTTTTTCATGAAGTAATATTTCCAACCAAGAGGATAAAGACATGGCATGTCTAGGACATAGTGGTGTTATTTCTTGCCTGTATTTGTGATTTATTAGTATTCCACCACTAATAACTTCATTACATAGTTGTCTGTTTAGTAGTATATTACAATAGTGACTTGTTAAATGAAAATGATTCTAGTTTGTTTGAACGTCATAAACTTGAAGGAAATTTAGCTTTGAATTAGAAAAATGGAATATATTCTGAAAAATATGTTTTTTGATCAAATATAGGCTCGTTGCCTGATCATTTAAAAAAAAAGTCACGAAAATAAACAATGATTTTGGACACGAAGAATTACATAGCTCTCCAGCTCAAAAACAAGTTAGCATATTCAATTTTGTGCGCATAAAATAAAAATGAATAACGTTAAGTTTGCTTTTAATATTTATAAAACCATTTTAGAGATTGTAAATGGAAATTGCGTGTTCTAATCTTTCTCATTTAATTACAGGGAAAACAAGGGGCATACATAATTTTTTGGCTTATGGAAATTGGATTCCTTTTCCCTTGGAATAGTATGTTGATAATTGAATATTACTATATTGAAGCTATATTCCTGGTTAGTATCACAATTTACAAAGTCTTGTCTTATTCATTTTTAGTTTCTTGTTGTAATGTTGTGTCAACAATACTTTGCTCCACCCATTAGATTTCTACTAACCAGTTTAATTGTTGAAGTGTCACTTCTTCTTAGAGATAACTAGAGGAAACGATACAAATACAAAAGTGGAGCATGAGACATTATTAGTAGAAATTGCTAGCTCTGTTGTATTTATTTGTGACATTTTATTTTCTTTGTTAATACAGGTCATCGGGCCACATAGTGGCCACTATTTCCCAACTAGAGAAAAATTGTTCGAGTTTCTTGCTTTTATGGGGAAAATTACATTAACAATATTGTTGATGTTGAAGTATGTATCGTATAAATCCTTTATAGTCTACTTTAGTTTATATTCCAGTGTTCATCGACTTTCATATCTTATAGTCTATATTGTAATTTTTTTTGTTTGTTTTTGCAGAAAATGGACTTAGTATTGATGGTAAGAAGCAAGGATTGAAGAAAGAGGGGAACAATAATACTAGAGTGAAAAAGAGATATAAGTGTACTAGTCCAGTGGTACCCGTAGAGCCAATATCCCGCATAAGACACAGATAAATATTGATGGTCAAGTTTTCAAAGTTGGTGAATTCACTTGCAATTCCTTGGCAAGATAATGATAATGTTTCGAAGTGATGAACAATATTTTATCTGTAAATTGTACTCCAACTAATATCAAGTTGGAAAGTCATATTGTAATTCTTGACATTTTATATAATGTAATTTGTGGTTGGAATTATTTATAGTTGCACTTGATATTACTTGGTATTGTAATTAACATATGTAACTTTGTGTTTCATATTAGAGGAACATGTAAATTGTATGAATTTTTTTTAAAATTTAGTTGCAAAATCATACTAATTAATTTATGTTGATTAATAATGAACACATAAAATCAATCTAAAACTATTAAAATAGTAGTTTATATTGATTAATGATGAACACAAATAAAATGAATATACAACTAAATTAGTCATTTATAATTATTATTAATGAAAGTAAATGAAATGAATATAAACTACTAAATTAGTCGTTTATTTAAAGAATAAATGACTACTACAAATGATAAATTTGTGACTACAAATGACGACTAAATTTTGCATATATACGACTACTAGTAGCTAATTTACAGTATCTTATAACACGACTAAAATTTAGTCATATTTCTTCAGTCATTAATTGGTTTCAAATGATGACTGAAATTTGCATATATATGACTATTAGTAGCTAATTTATAGTATCTTATAACACGACCAACATTTTGGTCATATTTATTTGGCCATTAATTGATTTTGTCGGGTGATCATATACTAATATATTTTGTTGTATATTTGGTCATTAATTGTCACAATTAATGACCAAATCAAATATTAAATCAATGATCAAATCAATGATCAAATCAATGACCAAATCAATGACTAAATTAATGATCAAATATATGACTATTAGTAGCTAATTTATAGTATCTTATAACACGACCAACATTTTGGTCATATTTCTTTGGTCATTAATTGGTTTTGTCAGGTGATCATATAGTAATATATTTTTTTGTATATTTGGTCATTAATTGTGACAATTAATGACCAAATGAAAGATTAAATCAATGATTAAATCAACGATCAAATCAATGACCAAATGAATGACCAAATCAATGACCAAATCAATGATTAAATTAATGATCAAATCAATGACTAAATTCATGACTAAATCGATGACTAAATTAATGACCAAATATACAACTAGACAAAAAAATTGAGATAACCAATTAATGACTAAGTCAAAAATGACAAAAAGTTGGCCGCGTTATAAGATGTTGTAAATTAGCTACTATTGGTCATCGACTGAAAAATAGTCATTTATATGCAAATTTTAGTCCTTTTTTTAGTAACTAATTAGCCATTTGTACTAGTGGATGTGACCCACAAGGGAAGAGTATTGCATCTGTTCAATTCTGCAACAATGAGATATGAGAATCCCTCGGGTAGGTCCTTTTACAGGCATTGTACGGAAGACAATTATGGACTCCCATAGATTGGAGCATTACGAAAACCAAATAATGCTTGGGTCGACGGACATCTTTTGGAGGAAATGGAGCATGAGATAGAAAAAAATAAGCGAATATAGAAAGCGACCCAAGACGGGAAAAATATAAATGTTGAATGAAAAATAACTTTAAGAGAATTCGAGGTGGGTGATCATGTTTATGTAAGAATTAAACTCAAGAAGATCACCTTAAGATGGAATACTTGTGCCAAATTGGCTCTTAGGTATTGTGGACCTTTCCAAATTTTGGAACGGATAGGGTTGGTGGCTTATCGACTGGCATTGCCTAGCCACATATTGGTACATAGTGTGTTTCATGTATCTTTACTAAAGTGATACATACATGACCCCAAGCATTTGATACACTAGTAGAGCATACATGTAAGTTATGTTTACATTATGACTTCTGGAAAAGAAGGATCCTTAACTAAATTAATTATAAATTTTGTTTCTTGCAGGTAGAATGAGACTACGAATTTCTGGTAGAACCTCAACATATTCTCGATCGAAGAGAAATAATGCTCCAGAGGCAAGTCATCCCCCAGGTTAAGGTGCAATGAAAGCACTTTAACCCAGAGGAGGCTACTTGCACTAGTAAAAAATGATGAAATTAATGACTAGGTGACTAAAAAAGTTAGTCACCACAATTAATTCAAGTGAATTACTACTAAATTTGAGCAATTTTAAGTGACCGAACTAAAAATGACTAACTTAAATGACTAATTTAGTCTAGGAATAAAATATACGACTAGATAATATGTGACTAAACTAAAAACGACTAACTTAAATGACTAATTTAATTCATGGATAACATATATGACTAGGTAATAAGTGACTAAACTAAAAGTGACTAACTTAAATGACTAATTTATTCTAGGATTAAAATATATGACTAGATAACAAGTGACAAAATTAATAATGATTAATGTAAATGACTATTATAGTCCAAGAATAAAAATATGACCAAATAACAAGTACAACAAGTATATGAATTAGTCATTTATGTCAGTAATTTTTAGTTGTGTCACTCCATAAATAGACAATTGCAATTTTGATACTGAAGTGTTACATTTCACTACAAGTGCCTCTGAATCCATTTGCAATGTTAAAATTTAGAGACAAAGGGGTCTCTGAATTTACAGTGTTAAATTTTTGAATACCCTTTTGTCTCTAAAGTTTAACATTGCAGATGGATTCATCTACAATTAACATAATTGCATGTATCATATATCTACTTTACACTAATGCCTTCATTATATTTTAGTAAAGGTAATATTTAGATTGCGAAATTAATATTTATATTTATGTTTAATCGACTTTGGCCATAAATTAGTTTAATTTTTAAACTTCATTGGTTTATGTTAAAAGTGTGAGTTCATTTAAATCTATTATTAAATTGTCATATTTTCATTAGATAAATACTAAATAGATAAACTTAAAATGTATATTTATAGACCTATTTAGTAAATAAGTATGAACCTTTATTAATTTAGGTATGAATCTTAATTAAATTTTTAATGCTGTATGAACCTTTGTATTTTTGTAAGTCAATGTTTTATTCATGTAAGGAAAAAGAAGTAAATGTAGCTGCTTACAAAACAGGTGGTCTCACCCCAACTAAGTATGTTGACCAAAACTTGCACCAAATGACAAAAATACAAAAGAGAGACTAGGGACATATTAGTCCATAAATGGTTGGGCAAGAGGAACCAAAACATAGATAAAACATAAAGAACACAAGATATCATACGTCCAGTCGTCCGACGTGATGGATCCAGGGTTGTTCGGGGCTGTTCCTGGAGGGGGTAGAGGACAAAAGTCACACTGAACGCGCCATTCAAAGTGTGCCAACCAAGTCTCCATCTTTTTTACTTTCTCATGAGTGAGTTGATTTTGGCCTCGCCAAATCACAACCAGTCTCTTCCGGACTTGGCACTGTAAATAGTGCATTCAATCCAATGTTGCCATCTACTCTGCATGCTCCTCAGACACATGGAATTGCATAATTTTTGGTTGGTAGCAATCACTAGTAAGTCTACACATTTACAATTTTACTCCTTATACAAGAGTGTTGATAAGTCTTAATAAATATGTTTATTTACATCTTATTCCCATCCATTTTTTATGCAAAGACTTGTTTAAATGATGGGAAGTAACTGATGGTAAATATGTTATTTACTTCCTTCAAAGCTTAAGAATGAAAAATCACTACAAAATATCCAAAAATAACACGAGTATCCGCCCAATCAAATGTTTGAAAAATTTCCTAATAATATTGAAAAATAAATATTATTTTTCAAAGTTGAACATTACAAGTTGCAGTGGTCAATACTAAACTAATAGTTGTCAACAAACAAATTGATTACTAGAACCCTCCCTTGGTAGAGACTAATAAAACATTGGACAACTCTTAAAATATTATGGGTTAAAAAAATTTGTCTTCTTTATGACACCAAGAGAATTATAAATAAATATTACTCTCTTGAAATGTCCTATACACACCCACATGAAATCACAATTCAAACTATTATTATTTTAATTTATTACATCATCACAACTATAATTATTTAGAAATGCTTATCTCTTTTATATATAATTTTACATTAAAAAAATTAAATGATATATATAAAAATATAAACTAAATATTAAAAAAAAAAAATGATATATATAAAAATATAAACTAAATATTAAAAAAATTAAATGATATATATAAAAGTATAAACTAAATATTTAAAACCAATGGAACATAGCGTTTACACTAAACCCCCGAAAGGCGCGCTCTACATGAAATACCACACTGGGCGGGAAGAAAAAATTCATACACAAAGAAGACAGCACACCGCGCGGGAAGAAAAATACAAACACAAATAACAGGAAGAGCGCAGCAAATTCCCGGAGCCCTCCTATATTCAAATTTTCTTCCATATTCCAAGACTGCCTTGGAGCTTCTTCCCCGCCAAATTTAGAGGCAAGACGGCCCCATTTGCCCTGAATAGCAATCCATAAACCATGGACGATGGACGAAGAGGTAGCAGGATTCGATTATCACAAAATTATAATCAAGTCGGATTGTTGGAGATTTTGTTTATATCCTTTCATCAGTTCCTATCTTTCTTATTTCTGGATTCAAATGTAGGGAAAAGAATCCCCTGAAGAAGACGTAGCATCGCTTTCCAGTGGATTCGTAATGGAAAGCCGTGGCAGGAATCGGGCACAGAATGGAGCGGTTCCATTAGGACCATCGCTGGAATTTGTTCCATCAAATCCTTCCAAAGAGCCCAATTCCCGTGCCGACTGGAGAATCCCTCTGGAACAAGTAAGTATGCAAGAACCCAATTTTGTTGCTTTTTGAATGTCGGTTCAAATACCGTTTTGAAGTGGCCTGGATAGATTCCCATCTAAATTTCAATAACTTTTTGAATCAATCATCTGTTATGTTATGCAATCTGAATTTTGCCCAATATAATAGTTGGTGGTAATTACGTTAGAAGTTCTACAGTTGGTTATGTGTAGAAGTTCTACAGCTAGTTATGTTTAGATAAATTTCTTAATCATAACGTGCCAAGTTTTCTATGGTGAATCCCTGACCTGGAGTTATTAAGCAAATTTTCCTCATAAGAATAATGTACCAACTCATCAGAGTGAAATTATTTTACACTATCATAGGCAACATTGCCCAACAACCCAACCCCCCAAGAAGGCAAGACATTTTCCATGTTATTGTTTTTGAATTTGGTTTTAAGATATCCATCTGCAAAAACCTCGACATATGAAAAGAATTTCAAGAGCATTAACATGGAAAATGTTTGGCCTTTCCCAGGTATCCAAAGCTTTTGCAGCCAATTATGCTAACATGCCAGACTTCTGCACACAATTATTGTAATATGCCAAATGTTTGCATCTTTTTATGTTAAGAGAAATGAAAAATCAGATATGTAAGCTATTCTTAGCAACAAAGTAAAAAAGAAAGACTCTTCTTAAATGGATTTTCTGTTAGGAGCTGGTGAAACTTAGGGCTCAAACCGAATTCCATGTTTATTAGGTGTTCATGTTCTAACTTTGTCTTGGAAAGCCACTCGTAATTTTTTATCAATGGAATCCATGCTCTTAGAATTTCTCTCATAGCAGTCGTGGTGCTTCGAGGCATTGATGAATGGATCGTTCTACACTGATGTGGCTATCTCTAACTAGTAATAATGGTAGCATTAGGTGAAGGCATTAATGCGAATGAGGCAAAATAACAAAGGAGAACCGAATATCTGCATGCACTAGAACCGCTTGACCACCCGTCAAGACAAAACTGATGCACTGGCACCGCTTGACCACCCGTCAAGACAAAACTGTGGCTATCTGCATGTACTGTCACCGCTTGACTATCTTCATCTACTAGCATCACTCACCATTTTCATCTACTGACATTTCTTGACTTATACTGCCTCATTTATTACTGTCGCTGTAGGCTATGGATATCTTGGATGTGATGATCTATCTCTTTGTATTGCTCGTTGTTGCTTGTTGTGAAGGTCATGAATGCTTCCTAGTTAGTTTTCCACAAGCTAGAGCCTTCTGCTATCTTGACCTCTGCTTATCGTAGAGGATATATTCTCGTAGAGGATGTATTCTCGGATAAGGAAGCGCTAAGTTGCTCCCATACTGTTGCATCCAACATGGACTTAGTGAAATTGAATTCTTCTGTCACTGTAGCAGCTTACTTTGAAGCTTTTGAATTACATGGAGCACAAAACATATGAAGCAAAAATTGCTTGAATCATGTGGAGCACAGAACATTTGAAGCAAAAATTGCTTTTAGGTATGTGCTATCATTTAAATGTTTGTTTTACCCATGTATAAGCCCTTATTAGAACATCACTATAGTCTGCAAAGGGTTCACACCTCCTCAAATGGAAAGATTAATTGCGGCTAAGTGAAAATGGCCAACAAATGGAATCCAAATCACATTGATTATCACAATTTTTAAAATATGAATATATTTGAGTATACATATTTTCTATATCTGGAAATTTCAACAATGCCATGATAAAAAAGATTAAATTCTAAGTTTAAAAAATATTACATAGAAGTTACAGAATATATATTTGATTTTAAATGGGGGACATATGGTTGAACTCGCACAATTTAATACTTTGGGCATGAACACAATTGTGCCAATTTAATACTCTGGGCATGAACACAATTATTAGGGCATGAATACAATTCGACAATATTGAAATGGACGATCAAGAAAAACTAAACCAACACACACTTGTTCTGTTTAGTCAACACGTAAGATTCATTGGTATGAGCTTCCATTTATCATTATTCAATGATGGATATCCCTACCTCATGTTGCTTGCTATTTGGCTGGTGCATGCATTCTTTCGGTGCAAAAATCGACAACTTTCATGATGGGGTGGGGTGTGCTTGGCCTGTCAGCGGTAAGCTTGTTGTTATATCATTAATAAGAATGATTGTCCAGTGTCATGACTTGTTTCACAAACAACGTGCCTTACTGAAGATCCTGCCTTAAGGTCCTGCTGCCTAACTCGAGTCTAGTCTGAAAGGATCCTACCTACTTCACCAAAGCCCATTCTAACGTGAGTCCACCTAAAGGAGGTCCTTCTAACAACAAGCAATATTAAGAATGGTGTATGGATCCCCCTCTTCGGCGACGAGGCCCATTTTCAGTAAGGGTTGAGTTCAACAATAAGCTTTTTCCTTAATAGTTGAGTTGGGCGAGAATGTTACTTTCCCTCCGGGAGTATGGGTTGGGTGGAGAAAAATATAAAGGTCACTTTCCCACTAGCCCCATTCCAACTTCAGGTTAACGCTCAGTCTACAACCAACTATTTTGTTTGGACCTTCCAAATCTCCCTTGCCTTCCAATTCTTGCAATTTCCTTCTCTCTAGAGTACCAGAAATTAATTTGTTTTTTTCTCCCCGTGCTAGTAACTGCGTAGGGGCACATGGATAACAATGCCAAAAGCCACACAGCCAACACTATGTACCGGAAATCAATTATTTTTATTCTCCCCGTGCCAGTAACTGCGTAGGGGCGCATAGATAAAAATGCCAAAAGCCACACAACCAACACTATGTACTTGATAATTGCCCATCCTTCACATGCACAGTAGAAAAACTCTATATACTCGTTAAACCTTCCAGAATTGCATTGACAATGATGAGATTTGATATATTCACATTGGTTATCATGATTCAAGTGTCGTTTTTCTACTCTGCAAGGAGCGTTGTCTTCATCCTTTATAGCTGACACCACGAGGTCATCATGTTTTACTTCTGAACAAGTTGCAGCAAGGATACGACTGACTTCCAGGGGGCTTTTTGCCAGATGATGGCCTGCTTCTGAGGCATTTTCATTTAGAATTCTTGAGAGTATATGAATGAACTGAATTTTGAGCCCTTACCTATTCATTAACGCAAATAATTGTCAGACAACATGGGTTCACTCAAAGGTTGTACTAATAAGCAAGATGGATGATCCAAGTGTGGTAATGAATGGAGCACTCAACGGACACATGAAATGCATGCAAGCTCCAACTCAAGTCTTTTCCTTCCATCATTTCATATAATAATAGACACACATTACTTGCAAGGTGCCACGTTATATGCCTATCTCATATCCCTATCTGAAAAAATAATTGGTAATTCATTAAAAGTTATCCAATACACCAAAAATCGCATAAGGTCAAAAATATATATACATCTTTATAATTGCAATACTTAGGCCACTAAATGAAATGTCCATAAAAATGTTGAAGCCTCCCCATAATATTTCTGCAATGGATGGGTTCTCCTACTCCCCGCCATTAAACGGGAAGTAATTATTTTTGTCATGGATGGGCACTATTAAAAGACATGTAAACCATATAAATTAAAACTAAACTCTTATTATGATAAAAATGATGTGGCAACTTTAAAGGTTGTAACATCTACTCTTCAGGTCTCCAAATAAACCAACAAACTCATATTTTCTTTTGGAAGACAAAAGTACAACGTGTGGCAATGGTATTACCCGGTAGAAAGACAAAAGCACAAGGTGAAGCTGCCTCATAAAGTTGTAGCGTATAATTATAAAACACAAGTAAAAACCCTACAACCCAATAATTATTTTAAAATATCACGATATCCATCTCTCATAAGGATGAGGGGCGATCCTCCTGTCATCAGGATTAAAAGGTGTAGCTCCTTGATAAAGAACAATTATTATAAAAAAATGGGCGAAATCCCTAGGAATTCAGACAATGAAATTCACTTGCATGTCAAGTTCTACAGTGAAGACTTAATCTAAGTAAGAATGTATCAACCTCAAAAATGAGTTGAACAATCAATTTAACGTCATTATTATAGTAAATTTCGGACAAAAATAAGCCTCTCAAAATTTAAAACCAAATATATCAAATTTCTACACAAATCCAAAGCATCCTAAAACAAACTAATTATAGGTATTTCTGAGAGTAAAAACCTGAAAAAAAATGTAATGGATTGCTGAACAAGTCGATTAAGCCACACCTTTAAACAAACAAAGTTGAGATTACATGAATAATTGAGAGCGATTTACAAAATAAATTCAAATAAACTGAATAAATATTCATTTCGGAAAAATTTAAAATATAGAGCAAAACAATTGTATATGTTAATAAATTGGAAAATCACTTATCACTTCGGTTAGGGATTGGCTCGACATGTACCAGGTTGTTTCAACCCATTGCCAAGGGAAATAGAGCATAAGTATTTTCTCGAGGGCCTCAAACAAAGTTACGCCTCAAACAACAAAGGCCATCAATTGCCGTAGGGGGTTGCTGGATTCATGATGACAAGAGAAAAGGCCATCAATTGCCGCAGGGGGTTGCTTGATGGGGAATCAAATCAAGAATAGATCAATGAATTGGGAAGTGCTCACTCAGTAACCTATCCGTCATTGATTATGAAGGGATAGAACCAGTGGCCCCATAAGTGGCACCTAATTTTGGGAGAGGAAAGAAGAAAGATATTGAGGGTTGGAAATGAACTAAAGACAAAACTTCATGTTTTTGACACAAGCAGATCTCTCTTTCACGAGGGAGAAAAGAGAATGGCTTTCCTCATTTCAATACAGGGTTGACACGGAAGCTTTTCCTTTAGATGGAAACGCAATGAAAGCCATTCAATATCATTTTTAGCATTAGGTCCTCTCGCCCCTTCCAATAAATGCAATGACTAAAAATGGGATCACACAATTAGTTGTCCACTGAGTAGCTGCTTGCTCCATGCAACTATTCAGGAAATAGTTGTGCAGTAGTGCAGGCAGATGTGTTGAAAATTGCATGGCCGATGACATAGTTTTTGGTGAAACAACTTCACACCCTCCATGACTCCTTAGCAGACAATTTGGTGATGCGCACAAAGCCAACCAAAAAAGCATGGTACAATAGGTAGCATACTTTTGATGAACCTTGGACACTGCAGTACCTAACTCAACTCTTAAAAATTAAACTATTAAAGTTGACTTAACTAGTTGAGTAAAAAAATCAAAATATTAAAGCTGGGAAGATTGTTGACATATCTTATCTATTGTAGCAAGACAATTGGAATATAGAGACCCACTTAGAATATGCAGCTTTCTCAAGAAGTTGACAAAATTGCTCCAAAACCTTTAAAACCCTAAGCATTTCCATTGTTGTGGGTGTGATTGTGTTAATTTTGATTAACATGTTCTTTGCATAATACAATTACTTCAATGTTCCTTAGAAGCCCATTTATTAATCCACGCATGAATTATCATCTTACTGACTGTAACTGAAGAAGGAACATAAATGTTAATTGTAGAAGATAAACCAAGACAAAATAACACAAAGATATGGCACAAGCCAGGGAAAAACGCCAAGACGGGGAAAACCATTGATCACTTCTTCTTATTATCAATATCCAATGTTCAACAGAGAGAGAGTACAATAATATGAGTCAAAATAAACTGGCTAAATTAGTGTTCAAAATAGTCCTGAAGCTTATTTCCTGGTTAGGGTTCCTAACAGTCACTCAGTAACCTTCTTCCAATGAATTGTACCCTTTGCTGTCCTTTACAAGACATCCAACAATGCTGCAGGACTTGCGGTTTCTTTTCAAGGAATCCAACAACAGTCTTATGCTAACAGTAATAAGAATATGCTCACAAAGAGGGTTAAACTCTTTGTTTACATTGCGGCCCTCTCTTCTTGAATGCAACTAGGGTAAAGGACTCATATTAGGTCATGCGTCCCTTCCACACGTGCTTTCATACTAGCTGCTGTAGCAACATTTCCTGTGGCTTGAACCAGAATACAAATTGTGAACAAATAAACCTCAAAACTCACCTTTAAACCAATGTCCTAATCTGTGGCTCCACACAAAGAATGTTACCTTCTCTTGAAGAGATTCACACCCAAAAACCATGAAGAAACATCACTCAAAACTGCCCTCAAACTTGCTGCTAGCTGCCTGCTCCTACTCGAACCTATGGGAGATCAATACAACAAGTCCTCCTTGCTTCTCCAAGCTGTGGCTGCCTCAGAAATAATTACCCAAGAGTTGAATGCACTCTTTTAGGATGATCTCTAATGAAGATGAGGAATCCCTATATATATAACAATTTTTCCTTATGGAGGTGAAGCTGACCTTAACACTTGGAGGCAAAATTTGAATTTCAAATTTTCATTTTCCTGCCTTAATAAGGTAATGTCTTGTGGAATTTATTTTAAATTAAATAAATATTTTTCCTTATCCAAGTTTGGTGATTTTAGGTCAATTTTTGTGCTCTCGAAAAGAGGGATTCAATGGAATGTTCATCTCCATCAACTGTGCAGATCTGAGTGGAATTTGGCCCTAGTTGCCAATTTTAACACTCCCTCTCAACTAGGGAGAATTCCACCTGCCAATCCATCTGCTGTCATAGATCATCATGCCATCCTGCCATTATGAACCATCTTTGTCATCATGAACCATATATGTCTTCTTTGCTCTGCTATGTTGAACACTGATGTGAATAATAAAGAAGAATTGATCGAGAATGAGTCACAAGACCTTGCCACTCTTCACTGACAAAAGTCAGTTTGGAGGTAGAACCTCAATTGAAACCAGATCAAGTAGATAAACACCAAGAATCCTAGCATAGAGAGTACGACAATACATGATGCGTCCATCAGTAGTGCTATGGTCTTTATCCTCATTTCCCAACTCATTGGCCAGATGAGAGGTACTTCCCATGAGTCCCAGACTTCATGGGTAAGATGATGCAGAAACACTAGTAGGGAAAGAGTATATCAAATCCTGCTCATAATCACATGTAGGGAAAGGAGAAACCACATTCTAAAAACACACATCACAATCACATGTAGGGAAAGGATAAACCACCTCCTACACGCATGCAAAACACCGAGAGAGGGAAAGAAAGAACCACGTCCTACATGCATGCAAACCAACAATAGTAGGAAGGATCCTACACATGGGGAAAGGATGGACCACATCCCACCGATATGTCAACAATCAATCATAGGGAATGAGCATCCTACATGGTGGGAAAAGGATGAACCATGTCCCACTAACATGTCCACAAACAGATGCTTGAATGCATCTCTCATTGGGGTACCCATAGGAGAAGGTGAACCACTCATTCTGCTCATATGTTGTAGGGGAAGGTGAACCACTCATCCTATGCATATCTCATCATACGTAGGAGAAGGTGAACCACTCACCCTACACACATGTTTCAAATGTAGGGGAAGGTGAACCACTTATCCTACACACATGTCAGCTGTCACAGAGAAAGGTGAACCACTCACCTTGTACACCGTGCACTTATAGGGGAAGGTGGACCACTCACCCTAGGGTCATTTATAGCTCAAAGAAGCACCCCAGGCCCCAAGGAGCTCCTAGAGCTCAATGTTCAACTGAGAACCTCATAGTAGGGTCTTTCCAGGACACCCAACCTCTCTCTCCGAAGGAAGTTAAATCTATCCTTACTAAGGGGTTTTGAGGGGATGTTGGTAACCTGTACATCGATCCTGCAATGTTGGAGCTAGATTTCTCCCCACTGTGCCATATCAAATGAAGTGACACCTCATGTTAAACGACAGATTCCAACACATGCTCGCATGACTCAAATGGCTTCGTAATAGGCCATGCTATTTGCTTCATTTGTTCAGCCTCAGTGGTTCTCCCAAAATTTAGTCCTTCATTCATCCATAAAATAAAGGTGGATCCCAAGAGATATAGATGTGCTCTTTCCATTTATCTCCAACAATTTTGGCAGAGTACTACTGGTCACAGTTAACATGGATATCTTATTGAGAATGAGAACCTTCACAAGTTGTATGTATTCGGATCAGCAACTTGTCCATTTTATTAGAATTTTAAGCTTTAGGAAGAAGTGCATCAAGGCTAAGACAACTCCCACTCACATCGAGAGGATCTTTATCTGTGGACAAACATCATTAATAGCTGTAAACCGACCATAGCTCCCTTTGAAGATCGGAAAAACAACTTCGTCCAAAACATAACCATTGGGCTATCTGCAACCTGCTATTAATCAAGGCCATTCAACCATAGTCATCCGACTTCTGCAGATAAACGTCTTATGGCATGGTCTTTCCATTGTAAAAATCATTAGGCAAGAAGAGTTGACAAGCCATTCTGCCATGGATTCCATAACTCCCTCTAAAGACTTACGTCAATTGAACATTCAACCTTTGTCAATCTTCTCCTCATCTTGAAGACGAGACATTATCGTGTTTCAACTATATCAGCAAACTTTCAATTACCAAACTTTAGCAATGCACAAGTAAAGTCTATCACATGTCTGCCCATTCAACTGACATACCTCAACAAGAGTATATCAATATAACCTTATTACTTATTTCATAAGTATTATTGACTGAATGAAGATACCAAGGGACTTGCACCATCCTCATCCAAGCAAACCTTCTCTGCCATTACACAATTCAAGCTAGTCTTATATCTGAAGTGCAAATCCTAGCAATATTTGTAATGATCCTGTTGTGTCATTGTACTAGCACACAACATATAACCGTAACACACTAGCATTTGTATTAGAACATAAAATCCTTTTAGGGAACAATCTTTCTATCAATAGGTTAGAATCCCTTACTATTGTATGAATACTTTAGGTGTGCAATAAAGAACAAAACCAATCTACCTTTACCACAGTTCTCAAACTTGGACTAGAACTTTTTCCCATTTCAAAAGATGCTACTACTGGTGATGCTTCTTAGGATGAATACACTGTTGTACTTCAATGTTACTGATATCCCTGACTGTATGGAGGTGCCAAGTAATTCACATCGAAACTTCCTTGGAGTGATTTGCTTTGACTTTTCTTTCGTAAGAGGTGTACTTCAGATTTTGACATGCTTGATATAGATGACCTTGAAGAGAAGCCTTAAATACCTCAAACCAACATTCAACTAGATATATTGACTGTAAATTTAGTACCTTTGATATGCTTCAGATCAACATACAGTCAATATTCAAATTTTGAACCTTGGGAAATCTCAATCAAATCTGAATTTGACACGAATGATTGTTTTAGAAGCTCACTTTAAATTTTTCTTCAGTAAATATACTATCATACCTTAAATGCACATCCTTAACAGAATTTCAAATCTGTCATATAAGCTTCTGAGGAAGAGGCTGCATCTTAGTGAGTTTCAGATCCGATCACTGAATTTTCAGCCTTAAATTTGTGCAATTTTGTTCACTGGATACATCAGATTTGTCTCAAATAATATTGAAGACTTTGCCTTAATGAAATTTCAAATGCATGCTTCATATCCGATGCACAGATCAGTTATTGAAGGAGGGATGGATGGCCTTTAAATTCACCATAACATTAACCCTCAGACAATAATTCTTCAAGATTCAACCTGAAGTGCTCCACAGAAATTTTTGAATGAGCATACAATATGTCTACAAATTTGTAGACTCAGTGTATTAGCCTAGGAAATTGCTACTTTAGGTTCAAGCTCATAACTGAATTATTCTAGACGAGATATACCAACCCAATTATATATCACAGCGATACTCAAGTGATACAAATTGCTTTAGTATTTAACCTTTCAAGAATTTCCACAGACACCCTTCGAACAGGCACTATGCATGTAAGCTTCAAAAAGTTTCAAGACATGATCTCTGAATTAAGTTAAGATTTCTGAAGATATAAACTGTGGCTTTAATTTGATAACTTTGGAAGAATTTCATGACCTTGTGCACATATTGGAGCTTGTTGTGTTGAGTATCGGCAAGGTTGTGATTGTTGCAAGCTCCCACAGGTTTTCTTCAGGACTCCATGTAGATATTCAAGACTGTACAAGGGCCAAAGTAGGAATAAATAGTTTTTTTTTTCTTCCAATATTTTGGGAAAAGACCGCAGGCATACACTGGAAAAGTTTGGTACTTTGAGCACTAATTCAGGTGATGTTCTTCAACAGATAACAAACGTCCAATGATGAAGTGTTAATATTGTTGAGATGAGTTGAGGTATCTACCGTGATGGAGGAGCATACCATTGTCCGAGAGTAGAGTAGAAACATATGGCATGAATCTTATACCTTCAGGAGCGAGAGGTCTGAGACATAGGTGTCGAGAAACATTAACATTGTTCCATAATTCTTCTAACTTGCATATTTTCCAAATGAAGTGGCCCTAAAACAGTCCTGGAATCTCGACCTTGAAAGATCATTACAGATGAATAACTTAGCAATTTCCAGAGATCCATCCTTCCTTCTGCTGTAAATCAATTTGGCAGTCTGCACTCATAGTCTGAACACGGAGATTGGCTCCTGAGTCCTTATCCAAAGGACCCCAAAGGGAAATTGGGAAATGGATACTGTTGCAATCTAGAGATGGCTATGTTCAGGAATCCTTCAAATCAGTTTTTTAATTCCAAACCTAGATAGGCCTACATTTCCTGAGTCTTCATTAAAAAGAAAATTGTCTTCAGTGGATGGCCCAAATAGGCATCAGAGAGTAGATGGAATTAGTTCAGGAGTTTGGGTAGAAGCCAAATCCATTGGATTGTTTGTTGATACAGGAGGTACAATTGTTTCCTCATCTAGTCCAACTAGAAGAGACACAATTAGGAAACACAAATGTAATACTATTAGACCACCTTCTATGCATGTTGACGATTATGTTGCAAGAGGGAGAAACAATGATGGTATGTGTAGCAGCTCCAATGTTGATAATGTTCAGTGTAGAGGGTTTATTGGTGGTAGGCCATCATCTATTCATGTGGATGAATTTGTGGCTAGACAACAGGAACGCCAACAGTCGGTAGCTTCAGTTGGTGGAGATCTGCGAAAATCTATGCAAACACTGCCACCTGAGGATGAGAGCAGTGTTGATTAAAATAAAAAATTTGGAGAATTGAAGTATCACTTTGAATATGACTTACAAGAAATCAATATTGAGTTGGATTTTTTTTTTTCTGAATCAAAAGACTTGTTGCAGTTCCCACAGTTCGATGACTTTCTGCAATTTTCACCGGTGAACTTATCTTGAAAATTCACCTGAATCTCTTGTTCATGATGCAGAACACGATGAGACAGATACAGAGGTTGCAATGACATTTATGGAGGAGAAAGAGATAGAGCACATACGCACACACACTAAAAGTGGACACAATAAATGTTGAAAAAGTTGGTGATATTCCATGTGATCTCTGTTTGTCTCAAGCACATTGAAAATAGAGTTAGTGGGGTCTAGGACTACATTGATTCTTGAGGAATTTTAAGCTGCTGTGGTATAAAATTAAAAATGGGAGACAGTTAGGCTTTAGCCTGTCTTTAGAGTTGCCTTAAATTTGATATGTCAAAGTGACGTTGTTTCTTGGTAATGAAATCCTTTGGCTGCATTTTGTTGTATCTGCAAACTAAGAAAACTTGATCAGTCCTCATATTCAGTGCAAGATCTATTTACAAATTATTTAAGAGATAAAAAGAGGAAACAGTGCCATTGTGTTGAAATTATGAACAGATTGGTATAATGTCAAACATAATTTATTTCATTTGTGTCATGTAGGGAAATTGATAGTAGAAATAATAATAAACTAATATCAACTAATGCACATTGAAATGTCCAAGAAGAGTTTACGAAGGTAATATGAGATGATTAATGCCCACAAATCACCAAAGGATAGATCAATAGGACCAGTAAATATAGCCAATCAACATTGGACTATGGGGGTGCCATGATGATAAACAAAGAAAATAACATAAGAAATGGTGAATAGGGAAGGTAAACCATAGAAACAGAGGACACACTATTCAACATCAATTTTCAAGAATTGAGATAGAGGTAGAGATAAGTGAGGGAATATAGGCATCCCTATCATCAATTATCATTATGGAGCAGTTGATTCAGACCCTCATAATTTTTTTTGAGGAGTGCCTAAGGGTGAGAGGCCTAGTTGGATGAGCCTAGAAGGTTGGTATGGCATATCAAAACTCTCCTAACATTTGAAGTAGAAGAGAAGAATCTAGTGATGGATGTTTCACTACAAAATCTAGGCCAAGGATGTAATATCTTGTTTCGGGGATATCTCTAAAACTCAAGAAAACTCCAACTAGAGATGGACTGGGAGGGCGTTTACCAGATATTTCACCTCTGAGAAGAGGGTGAGATCTGGAGGCTACCTGGCCCTTTCCAGACTCTGTCTAAGAGTATGGGGAAAACACATACAAGTGGTATAGAACTAGAATGCTCACAGATAGAAAAATAACAGTAATCCAAGCATACAATAGCATATATAGAATGTATAACAAATGCTTCAGAAATATAGAGAGAGAATGCTAAGCCATTTTATTATACTGAGAAATATAATGAAGTACAATAGGTGATCAGAGTGATGGCACCTAGACTTTCTCAAGGCAAGTGAAGAAATACTCTCAAAATGACCCAGAAATGGTTGCTCTCTGAATTGCGTCCCAGCTGCTGGAAAACTGTTGTGTAACTGTTACTGTTGAAGTGACAGGATGATTTGGGGCTGATCCCCTTGCCGGAATGAGCTGAAAATTTGGAATCCACCTCTACTCACTAATCACAGCAAAACCCAGAAATCATATTTGAAATGGCTGACCCCTGAAAAACACCCCCTTGGGGAATTACGCTGACCTTCAAGGCTCTGCATAGAGGCTGAATAGAATCCCCTGAAATGTAGCCTCAAACTCCACCAAAATCCTCCAACAAACAAAGGCTGGTCCCTTGCTCAATTTCCAAGCTCAAATCCCCTGCAAGAACTCAATCCGGAGCTCCCCTAGAATGGACTGTGTCCTCCCTCTCAAGACTGCGCAGTCTCTGAATGCCCAGCTCCACAAGGAAACCCAAACATCAATCCTCCCACAAAAAGATGATGAAAATACCTTGCCCAAGCAGGCACTCGAAGTCCCCCGAGGCTAAGGGTGAGATCTCCGATCGGAGACACTCGATGCACTAAACAGCGATGCAGACAGGCTAAACAGCCAGCATGCTCAAGAATTCGAAGTGACTAGCTCAAATGCATAAACTCCAATGATCAAATGAGGAGGCTCCCCTCTCTTTTATAACGTTGGCCTCTCCAAAACCCTAAGGCCCATGTCCTCAACGGAGCCTCCCTCTTGCCACGTGCTCCTCTCCATCTGTGTAGTCCCTCCTAGTGCATACGTGGGTCCCCTCTCCACGTGGTCTTTTTTCCCCCCTTAGTGCACTTAAGTTACAACGTTGTGCTACTAGGGAGTGAACTTTTATTCTAAAGTGAGTTATGTCCCCCTCTACTCACTTTTTATTTATAAAATAACTGTATAAGGAAAAATTGAGCAAAATCGAATATTCCAATTAGCCATTGCTAATTAGGAATATTACAGAGGAGTAGTTACTGGTGGCAGCAAGGAGCAGGAATGATCATGTGACCTTGTGGATGTGATACATCTATTGGTTGAGTAGGAAGATTTACGTTGTCTCATAAATATGACGTTTCCCACTTACATTGTCTCAGACATATTGACTTAAAGCAGAGATCCAGTCAACACTTAGCAATCTTCTGGTTCTTGTACATCTAGATGGAGAAGATATTTGATTGATCTTACTTCCTCTTAAGGAGATCATAGCCTATAATTGTCTTTCCAGGGTGCATAGTGTCCATCAATCACTCAAGCATGCCATAAAACAGGAGTGTCCTCTACTGAACCATATCCAGTGCTATGTGAAATACTTCTGCAATGGTAGTGAGCACAAATGACTCACTGAAGAGATTCTTCAATACAAGTGGCTTCATAATAAGCCATGCTTTCTCAAAGGAACTGACTTTAGTCAATGATTCATCCATGGTGGATCCCAGAAGATGTACCACCTAGATGTGCTCTTACATACTGACAGCCCTGCAACTTACTGTGATAAAATATGGATCATTTTAGTTTAATGAGCAGATGACCACTGGAATCTAGGCATGTAATGAAAGACAACATCAATAGATGTATAATTATATTGAGAGTGTAACCATCTGATATTAATTCATGGATGTTCTAGCTCCCTCTTAAGGTGTGATCATCTGAACTTCAATCATGATCTTCCCATGTGAGAGAAGAGACTTAGCATGTGGCTCTGTCGTCAGGAGAGTTGCTCCTCTTATAAAAGGAGCTGAAATTTCTTTTCCATGGAGATCATTGTAGCTACTTCTCAATAGACAACCTTCCAAAAGATAAATTTTCTGAAGTGACCACTGAATTCTGAAGACAACTTTGATTGTGAACAAGATTGTCAGGTTACAGGAGTTAAAACATATCACCATAGCTGCTGATGCCATACATATGATACATGGTGACTAATAGAAGGCCTTCATATTTCGGGAAGACTATTCTTCCTTAAAAGTTTCAAGTTTATTATAACAATCTTTACTAAGTGTCAACTATGCTTCTTGTTGCAAGATTGATGACAGGAAGACCACCAGTTCAAACATAGGTCACTGTTTACAAGGTTACTTCCTTTATCACTGATCTTCTTATTCACAAGATACTAGATCATATAAGGTATGCAGGCGTACTGTCTCACCATCCATAAACATCATGGGAATATTGTTCAGAGAAATTATTAATTTCCATCAAGTACTGTCGACATGAATACAATTGATGGCCTTAACTATCACTGGTGCAGAAAAGATGATTCCTTTTGGGACTTTGAGTAAAATTTCTTTCATTTTGTCATCTATTTGGGACCAGCAAGAGAAGGAGTATTTGGCTCAACAGTCTGCTCAAGTGATAAAAGCTTCTAATGTGCTTCTTAAGCCTCTATCCAGAGCACGATATCTGGTACACAAGTATCCCTCTCCCATGTCTTTTCTCTCTTGAATTTAAAATTTGATTTTATTACTTTCTCACTGTTTAGACTTCCTTTCAAAATTGCACTGCTTCCCATAGGATTTAAGTATAGTAGTGAAGACAGTCCCTTTTCTAGTTGCCCACTGGATTCCAATCTCCTGAGAGCATATGCCAAAGTGTTGCAGGCTGGTTTGCCTACATAAGTTGGCAGCTTTGTGGTTCACCCCTTATGGGCTGAGGGCTATTAGCCATGTGGAAGTGGGGCCATATGTAATATTAGCTTGTTGAAGTGTCACGTACAAGGAAAAATGTTGCACCATTGTGTACTCAGGAAAACCAAAATCGTTGATGCCCACTAAGCTAGATCTAGTTTTTTCACGCGTGCCAGGTGTGTGCATAGGCATGTTTGTGCACATATCTTTCTCTAGCTAAGTATCATATATGAGATTTTACAAATGCCAATGCCAATGCCAATGCAGAGTTTACAAATGCCAATGCCAATGCCAATGCAGAGTTTACAAATGCCAATGCCAATGCCAATTCCAATGCCAAATGCCAAAGTATCATATATGTTTGTAGGTTGCAAATGCCAATTTTACAAATGCCAATGCCAATGCCAAATGCCAAAGTATCATATATGTTTGTAGGTTGCAAATGCCAATTTTTTTTTCTAAAATATTTCAAACTTTGAGAAGGGAATATCACTTACTGTGTTGACATTTTCTGTAAGGCATTACAGTACTTCTTTGTTAGATATATTTGTAAAAGCTAGAATGGAAAGTTATTGAAAGTTTGTCATATATTTCGTAGCCCAAAAACTGTCAGGTTAAATGATATAAATCATAGTTTAGCCAGTTAGCATTCAGTTTGAGACTGTAAACAGTCAGTTGTATATACATTTGTGCCACAGTAGTCCACTTTTCAAACATAGAATATTATGCATATTCTATCATTGCAACAATCCATAAACAGATTGATAAGGTATATAGACATTCAAAAATACCAAGAGACTAGTTTGAATTTGACTGATACTTATTTTTCTTACAATTAGTTTTTTAGTTGATGCTACCAACCTCATTTTGTTTGCAAACAAAACTCATCTCAATTGCAGCCTATCTGTTAGACAGATTAGATGAACTTTAGATATTTTACTACAACCGAATGGTCTCTATGCATTCTATGAAACACATAAATTGTTAAATACTATTCCCAAACAAGGTATCCTTTTTAGATTAACTGGATTATCTCTCATGCAATACTCTAAAAATCATAAATTGTATACCTCCCTCAAACAAAATTGTGCTTTCAGATTACAAACTTTTGCAGAAGCCATTCTTTGTGACACCGTCTTCAAGAATATCTGCAATGCTTATAGGGGTGGCAGGTGAGGGGGGAAGGTTATTTTCGTCCCCGAAGGATAGATTGAATTAGGCTACTCTTGGAATCTAGGAATAGCCTCTAATCCTTCAATGCCTTATTCTGGTTGCTTCTTCTCCAATCAGGTCCCTCATTATAATAGGAGACTCTAATAACATCATATGACATCTTGTGTTGAGAAAATTTTCTTCAGACTCTTAGCTGTGACATCTCCACACAAGAATCATGGGAAATCTATCCATATTTCGAATCACACAAGTAAATCATGTTCTAAGAGACCTCAACACTATAGCTGATAGGATGGCCAACCAAGCCTTATCACTAGCACCTGAAACCATGCATATTAAAGGAACAATGAGGGAGACAATGATACCATAATTCAATGGATATGTCTACTCAATTAAAAAGCATGGAAGTATTGCTTTCTGCATTGCTGGAATGTGCCAATCACACCCTGTCTTGTGACAACAGTGATAGAGTTAAGTTGAACTAGCATATTGTGGTAAGTAAGTCAGAGGAAAATGTTTCCAAGTCTTGGGAATCCATGAGAGGTTCCAAAAAATCATGTCTGCAACTTGAATACCTTAATAGGTTAAGAGAGGAGTTTCCTTGTGCGAATGGCATGGTATAGCCAGGTCTGGCACATCCCTAAAAGTAGTCACCCCATGCAAGATGGTAGTGGGAAATATTGAGCACAAAGCAGGACTACAGAGGCAAGGTTGTGGAGGATTGGAGCAGTTAAGTTTTATATTACCCCCTCTCCTTGCACATCAATCAGTTGGGAATTCAAGGCACTCAGGGAGGTAACTTTCTCTGGGGACCTCTTTGTTATATTTTTCTAGATTTGGTTCCAAAACACTCTAAGGCAAGAAGGGTAATCAAAGTACTTGGCACAGTCATTAACAGGAATGTCAGAGGAAATTTGGATAGGGGCTGGAAGCTCATAAACTCTGTAATATTCCAGGAGGCATGGAAGACAAAAAAGGCAAGAAATTCAGTGCAGGAAAGAAAAAGTGGGTGGTAGATGAGGATATTAGAATATAGATAGTGGTGCCAAGTAGGAAGCTTGATTATTTGTCGACTTAGGTGGATGTGCTAACTAATATTCTCTCCAGTCACTGCCAACAGATTCAAGATATGAGTATGGAAATCTAGCATGGAAGTCATGGTTCAAAACTAAGACAAGAAGTCATGGTCCAAATGAAAAATGCACAGGCTATGCAATAGGGAGAAGTACGGGAAGAGATCGTCAGGTATCTTCAGTAAATTTAGTCCAAGCTGCTTCAATTGGATTTCCTGATGGACCTAAACCAAGCAGCCTTAATAGATAATTTGATTATCATAGATGATTAAGAATCCACCTTGGTTTAAATTTTGTTGAATTCCTGTCAATTGCTATCACATATATGCCTATTCCATAAATTGTATCCTTATGGATTTTTTTGGACTCTGGAGCCTTGCAGTAGGATAGAGACAATCAACATGATCAAACTAGTTTAGTTACAAAATATTATGCTACATTTTTCTACAGAAAGTTATGGATGTACCTTTGATGTGGTTCAATAGCATTTTTCCAATTCAAATTACGTTGTTATTTAAAAATAATAATATCCGAAATACTTATATTTATATCAATGATTCAAAACCTAGATTTTTAGGTTCATCATCAAGACAGAAGTCCAAACCTTTCAAACCAGAATATCTTAGTTTCAAACTAGGATTCTTAGTTTTGAACCCTGACTTCCTGTCCTAATGATGAACCAAGGTTATGGATATTCTATAATATGGTGTTGAGAAAACAGTCTCGGTTTAATCATTACTAGTATGATGTTGGTAATATTTTTCAGTCATTCTTCAAAATGTTCTTGGAATTTTAGCAACCTTTATTTCTTCCTTGGTTCATATCCTTGATGTTTAGTGACTGGATTAGGATCAAAGTTATGGGAATTGACCCTAGGCATACCCACATTCATACTTTAATCACCCTATGACCACAGAATTGTTGATCCTGATTGGATTCTAGAGAACTTTCCATCTTTTAATCTGATTTCTTTAGGTTTGTATGACTGCTGAGTGGATTAGCATAATTGCCTATGGTTTTAGTGGAATTGTATCTTGTTGAATGAAATGATTCCCCAAGGTCAGAATTATTTTCGTCTATAGGAACAATTCCATGCATGACTTAAAAATCAGAACAATATGGTTTAAGCATGGAATGGACCAACACAGGGTTTACCTAAAGGCTAAAACCTAAACCTAAACACCTTCATTTCACTTACCTATTAGCATTACTTTTGTTTTAATGTCACCTGCACTTATCAATATCAATTACTCTTACTGGCACATTGATTCCTCTTACCAACACAATGATTTCACATCCCATTACCATATTTGCATTGCAAAGAGGGGAGGGACTAGTAATAGTGAATTTGCTTAGGCTACGATGATTTCACTTACCATAGTTTTAACAAGGAAGAGAGTACAACCTATTTTTACATAGTTTAGATATAGGTCCTTCTAATATTGATATGACATGGTACTCTGTTTACCATGAGCTTGTTTATTTCAGTTTTCTAAGAAGGGTTATTATTCTTAATGCATTCACCTTTTCGAGGATTCAAAATTTTGTCTCAGGTCCTTGCACAACCACCCTATACCATTTTAATTTTAAATGATTTAAATTAAGCACATGTAAGTCATATGTAGAAATCCTTACAGGACCAATGTGACTCTAAATGATAACTATGGCGGTACACACTACAGTTGCATTATTTACTGCCTAGGTGCCTTAAGCAATTTTTGTTTCTATTTCCAATATCAATCTGCTTTCAATTCCAGCAAAATAAAACAGAAAATAGCTATGAATCATATTGGCGAATTATCATAACTGTTATCAAAGTTAAAGGTACAACATTCAAGCTTGTTCCCTTTGACGATAATCTGATCAAAGATGTAGTATCTGGTTTACAGCAAATACAAGTAGATAGGCTTGATCCCACATATTGTTGATGGAAAATGTTGGACAGAGTTGTGACATGTCAAATGAATGAGAACACCCAAATAGATTTGAAGAAGAGAAAAAGGAAGCAAGGTTTGAGCCAATATAGAAGAAGCCATTTTTAAAAAAAAAAATTAATTGGGTCAATTTGAGTTATAACAAATACTGTAGCATTTCCCTCCTTGCTGTATGGCATGGCTCTATAGTTTGCACATGGATATAAAGCAGCTGAAATATAACAAGGTTTGTTATGGTTGTCGCTTTGTACAAAAGGTTTATTTTTAGTAGGGTTGTTACTAGGTTTGCACAGTGACCAATATACTGATGAATTGTTTATAACTAACATCCATTGTTTGCAAACCTATGCACTGATTTTGTGGTTACTACAAACTGCATTTGCATAATTTTGGAAAACTTTGGAATATCAAATTAATTGATCTAGGAGATCTTGTTCCCAAATAAATTTAATAGCTAAGATTACCATCTCAAACATATTTACACCCGTGAACATGATTGATGGACCTGCACATGATATTTCAATGCCTTCCTTAATGGAATTGTCTAGTATGGTCTTTGAATACTTTAAGTGAAAGCCTTTTATCTTCTTAGAGGAAATAATTTTGGAAATATTGTAATGCTATCTCATGCACAAACTATGAGGGATCAGTTCTATAGAAGGGAAAGGACTCATGCATCCTGTAAGCTTTTGGGTATTATGCGAATCATCATAACTGTTCTGAAAGTTAAAGGTACAACATTCAAGCTTGTTCCCTTCGGCGGTAATCTGATCAAAGATGTAGTGTCTGGTTTACACCAAATACAAGTAGATATGCTTGATCCCACATATTTTTGATGGCAAATGTTGGACAGAGTTGTGCCGTCAAATGAATGAGAACACCCAAATAGATTTGAAGAAGAGAAAAAGGCAGCAGAGTTTGAGCCAATGTAGAAGAAGTGTTAAAATTTAGATAACCACGGTGTTCTATGCTTGATGCAATTTTACTTCAATATTTCTTAGGCCCGATACAAAATATCAATCACATAAACATGAAAGTAAAATGTAGATAGAACACAATAATAGATCAATAGAAGAAAAGCCAAAAAATAGATCAGTTTTACAATTCCTTTTGTCTAGCAAAGATATGAGATATTGTTGCGTTACGACAGTCAATAGGATGCTTCAACCAGCAAAGTATTTCTTGGTCAACCAATCTTCCATGTGTCACACCCACAGCCCTCAAAGGAATCTCATCACAAGTCAACGCTAGTGAACCCAAAGTCAACGCAAGCAGCAATAGAAAAGTCAACACAACAGATTAGGGCTTCAGTCAAACATCCTAGAATTCCTCGATTTTAGTGCCCAATAGTATGGCCTCCTAAAATCGGACTTTTCGTAGAAGTTGGAGGTCAAATGACCAAGGTTTTACCATGATCAACGCTGCTCAATGCTGCAGCAAAAGGCCCTAAACAGATCCACATAAAACAACAGCTACGCTCCACACGTGTGAGGAGAAAAATGCCTCGAAAGGCTAATGAACCAATTAGATCACAATGAGAGAATGTGTAATGAGTTGATGATGAAATGACCTCCAAGTCTCTCTAATTTATATCCATCAATGAGGGTGTGTGACACATCTATTAGGCATGTGAGCCTACATTACAAATCTGGTCGACCTTGCACATGTGGAAAATAAATTCAAAATAAATGTTTTGCTCATCCGATCAAGATGATCTTTAGATCAATCTTGCACCTCTCCGAAAGAGGAATCCAAAAAAAATATGACCATCGTCATATGAGCATTGCAACATGGAGTTTGGACCTAGTTTCCCAAAATTAACACTCCCTCTCAACTAGGGAGAACTCCATCTGTCCACAAGTGCCATCCATCAGTACCATCATATACTTTCACCAAACATCGTGCGTCATTCTACCGTAACTTTCTTTGTTGGCTCTTTCTCAGATAGAACAAGAGGTGAGTCACAAAGACATCACACTCAGTTAACCCGAAGTCAGCTTAGAGGTAAAAACCTCTCTTGGACTCAAAAATAGTTTCATACTAACTCGAAGTTAGTTTACTGACTCGAAGTCAGTTTAGAGGTAAGAACCTCATCATACTTGATCCTAGATCAAGGTGTTGGACACGTGCCATCCTAGACATAGAGAGTACGACAATATTTGATGCGTCCATCGGTCTTGATATTGGTCTCTATCCACATTTCCCACCTCATTAGCCAAATGAGAGGTACTTCCCATGAGTCTGAAACTCCATGGGCAGGATGCATGCGGGGCACATATCAAAGAGAGGCGAACCAACTCAATATCATAACAGTGGGGTAGAAGCACAACAAGTTCCGGCAAGCCTAGCCCTGTATGTGCTTATAGCTCCAAGAAGCTATCCCCAAGCCCCCTGGAGCTCCCAGAGCTCATAGTCCAACTCAATCAGGACCCTCAGAATAAGGTCTTTCCACGATTCCAAGCTTCTCACAGAAGGTTAAGAACTTGACCTTCCCTAGGGGCTTCGTGAGAATATCTGCGACATGCTCATTAGTTCCTATATGATTGAGCCTTACTGTGCCTCGCTATACCATATCCCGGATAATGTGGTACCTGATATAAATATGCTTGGATCGATCGTGGAACACAAGATTCTTAGAAAGTCAAATCTCACTCTGGTTATCACAAAGGATAATGGTGGTATCTAGCACATGCCCAAAAATCTCACTGAAGAGCTTTCACAACCAAACAGCTTCACAACAGGCCATACTCGCTGCAATGTATTCGGCCACAATGATGCTTAAAGCCACTGACTTCTGCTTCCTGCTCATCCAAGATATCGAAGTAGAACCCAAGGTGAAGCAACATCCAGATGTGCTCTTGCGATCCACCACACTGCCAACCCAATCAACATCAGTATATCCATGGGGTCTCAAACTCTCGACAATGTATCTCAGCCCATGGTTTATTGTGCCCCAAATATATCTCAACATATTCTTGGCACCAATGCAATGAATATGATGAGGATCAACCATATGTTGACTCAAAGTGTTCACTGCAAAACATGCATCCGGACGGGTGTTCACTAAGAACATCAGGGCCCCCACGATTTGTTGATATTCGGTAGGATTTGCTGGCACAAGCCCAACAACTTTTCCACTCAACTTAAATTTGAGTTCCATTGGTGTAGACACAGATTTATAGTCCACCATACCAAATCTCTCCAACAGCTTTACGACATATTTTCCTTGAGAAAGGAAAATCTCGCCTGGCCTCTGCCAAACCTCCAAGCCTAGGAATTAGTGCATCAGTCTTAGGTATTTCATCTCAAACTCGAAAGCTAGCTACCTCTTACACTGATGAATGAGAGGGTCAGTACCTGTCAGGAAGAGATTGTCCACATAGAGAACCAAAATGAGAGGCCTTTCTCTATCAACCTTAAAATAAAGGTTCGGATCAACATTACTTCGAGTGAATCCCAGCTTCATCAAGTAGCTATCTATCCTCTCGTACCAAGCCTTAGGGGCTTGCTTCAACCCATAGAGGGCTTTCTTCAACCTGCATACATGGGTGTCTCTATCTTGGACTTCGAACCTCAGAGGTTTCTCCACATACACCTCTTCCTTTATATAACCATGCAGAATAGCGGTCTTCACATCCATCTGATGGAGACTCTATCCTTGCATTGCAGCAAGGGAAATAATAGATCAGATGGTGGTGTAGCCAGCCACAGGTGAAAATATATCATCATAATCTATGCCTTCTTTTTGAGAGAAGCCTCGGGCAACAAATATTTCCTTGTACTTTTCAGCACTTCCATCAGATCCATGCTTGATCTTATAGAGCCATTTCGAGGTGACAACAGATTTGTCCTCCGGTCTTGGGACCACTTTCTGGACATCATTTTTCATAATGTACTCATATTCTTCGTGCATAGCATCCTTCCAAACTTGATGCTTTATGACTTCTTCAAATGATCTAGGCTCAGATTGTTATATCGTACTCATGGCTGCTAGATACCCTTGGTATCTCTTCGGCTTCTTCCTTTCACTAAATGTCCCCCTTGGGGCAATATGTCTCTTGGCATCTATGAGAGTATCTCGAAGCTGTGAGGGTATTCTCTTATTTGAAGGAGGTGGATCAATGGGATCCATACGTCCTTCAACATCTGGCATCAGGTCATCCTTCGGTTCTTCCTGCTTCCCTGCTTCTTCATCTTCTTTGTCTTCCTTGAAGCTAGGAAGATTTCTCACTTTCTTGAGGGCAACATCTTCATCGAAGGTGACATTGTGGCATATCTCCACTTCTCTTTGACCATGCACCTAGATTATATATGCCTTCAAAGTTTCACTGTAGCCCACAAACATTCCCTTCTTTCCAGAAGCATTCAACTTGCTTCTCTTTTCTTTCGGCACATGAAAGTAAACAGGACAACCAAAAAATCTAAAATGAGAAACATCAGGTTTCTTACCAGAGAAGACTTCTTCGGGAGTTTTGGAGTCCAGAGCGGAATGCGCACATCTATTTTTAACATACACAACAGTGTTCACAGATTCTCCCCATAGAAACTTCGGAAGACCTTGATCACATAGCATGGCGCGAGTAGCTTCCACAATGGTCCTGTTCTTTCTTTCAGCAACACCATTTTTCTCAAGAGTGTACGCAGTTGTGGTCTCCCTCTTAATGCCAACTTCTCTACAAAAGTCATTAAACTCATTTGACTCATACTCAGTCCCATTGTCAGTCCTCAAAACTTTGATTTTCTTCGCAGTTTGATTTTCCACCAAGGCCTTGAAGGTACAAAACCATTTGAATTCTTCGTCCTTCTTCTTCAAAAAATATATCTAGGACTTGCGGGAGAAGTCCTCTCTAAAAGTCATGTAATAGGAACATCCTCCCAAGTATTTAACGAGAAGCATACCACATAAGTCAGAATGTATCAACTGCAAGATATCAGTTGTCTTTGTGACACTTGAGGGGAATGGTCCCCTTGTATGCTTCCCTTCGGCACAATCTTGACATATACCTTCATGATCATCTCTAAATTCAGGCATCCTTGTCACCACCTTCCTTGCTTCGGGAAGGGCTTTGTAATGAAGGTGTGCAAACCTCCAGTGCCATAACTCTGTTTGAAGAGTTGTATCACATGTCATAGCCCCCAATGGGCTTCCTCCAACCTGGTAGAGTGTATCAACTCTAAAACCAATAGAAAGAGATTCCTTGAAGTTCTTCTTCCAGATAAGTACCTTTCCATAAACGAATGCCACCTTGAACCCTTTGTCTTCCATTTCTGAAATTGACACAAGGTTCTTCTTCAAATTAGGTACATACAACACATCTTGTAATCAGAGGACTTGACCTTGAGATGGATGGAGGGTCACAATCTATGTCCCTTTCACGGGATAGGTGGAATTATCTACAAGGATAATTTCTAGATTAGTATCCTTCTCAACCAAATTAGAAAGGGCTTCTTTATAACCAGTGAGGTGCCTTGAATCACCACTATTAATCAACCAGACATCCAGGGTGTCAGGTGGAGATGCAGCAAAGAGGGCAGATACAAGAATAAATTCATTTCTCTTATTATTAACAACATTGGACTCATCGTACTTGGAATTTCTTGACCTCTTGAAAGGTTGCCCATTTCCACTATGATCAGAGGGAGCTTTCCTTTTTCCTTGGAACTTGTTGTTCCTGCCATTCCTTCTTGAGTTGTTGTTGTCATCATCCCTGGGAGAGTCCTTTCTATTAGGGCACTCTCTTGCATAGTGACCAAACTTGTTACAAGTGTAACATCTTCCCTTCCTTCCTTTGGGCCCCACTCTACCATGGTTTTGATTTCCCGAGCCACCATGGTTCTTGTTTGCATGAGTGGCAAAGGCAGTAGGGTCACTTCCATTACCATTAGACGCATACTCCATCATTCTTGTTTCCTCTTGAGTGCATCTCGTCAATATTTCATCAAAATCAGGAATCACATTATTATTAAGAATAGTGGTATTGAATACATGCCAATCACGGGGGAGACATCCAAGTGCAATAAGAACCATCTCTTGATCAGATATTGCTTCCACAATAGCTAGGAGCTTATTCCTGATTTCAGCGAACCTCATAAAATAGGATTGAATAGATTCATCCTTACCCTTATTGATATTCTTCAATCGATTCTTGAAGAAGAGGATTTGATTAACATTGCTAGCCCTGAACATGCTCACCAGCTTATCATACATCTCCTTAGATGTCTTCAGCTCAGAAATGTAAGCAACCAAGTGCTTATGAATAGAATCCCAGATAATCATCTTTTCTTCGATTTCCCCTTTTCTATACTTTGTCTTCATGGCAATAGCTGAATTTGATGGAGGCTCTTGAATCTTCTCCTACACATAGTCCATGACATCTTGGTCTTTTAGCACAAAATGGCTAATTAGTTACTAAAAAATGTATGCTACTGTTACATTTGGAGGATGTTACTATTGATGCGCCCAAGGCTCCTGAGTTCCTTGGTCATGTAGGCTCAAAATCCACTAAGCTGATTCCATTTCATTAGAACAATTTAGCATCCTTCCTGGGAAACAAATCCATTATCAAATAAGAGTTGCCGAAGAAGGAGTTTATAAAATGAAACCAAAAAATTACAAGCAATGTTAGTGAGTTTGTCTTTCCAAGGAATATGATAGGGAAAACTGGTTTTATTTAGGGCTGCTCATCCATATAGGGTTCAATGTGCAATTGGCTAACTAGATAATGAATTGTCTTTCCTCAATATATGTTCAATTCTAATTAATGGCTTAGCCTATTCTTCTATCATGCCTACAAGAGACCATGGGTAGGTATGACTAATGGCTCCTCTGCCATTTTTATTGTAGAGTAGGTGGTCTCAATAGAGTTATAACAGAGTAAAATATAACTATAAGCTTGACAACTATACAAATAGGAATTGCCCTAAAATTGACATATTTACTCTTTGTTGTTTATGTTTTTCTTTTGGGTGATAGGACCAAGGCAGATGCAATTATGTTGAAGGACCCCACCCTTGAAGAACTGAAATTCCTACCTTAAAACCTACCAACAACTGAGAAGCTACAAGAATCAACACAATCTTTGATTTGAACCTAAAGTATTATTATCTCCGAGTATTTTCCTAATCACAATGTCCAGTAGATTCCCCTCATGGATTATTTCTCTCATTCTATTTATTAGTAAAATCCACAAAATGTATCCCTACATTTGAATCTTGGGAAAAAAACATATAATTGTTATCATTTAAATTATCCATATCTCTTGGAGCCCAAAAATCCATTGCTTTGGATAATCTTTATTTATAACCTCAAATGCAACCCTATTATAAGTTGAAGGACCATTATGTCCTCTTGAGTCTTGACAAAGTATGATGGAATGAAATTGGGTGAAGACCAGATCCAGGTTTACCATGTCAGAACCTAGGTTCATTGAGATGACGACCTTGGTTTGGAGATATCCACCATACAAACTAGGACCACCCATACTTATTGTCGCCATCTCTCTTTAATCCTCAAGATTAACATATTGAGGACCTATAACCAGTGGAGGGCCATGGTAGTCATTGCAATGTAATTTATTAGAATACATGCCATTTCTTATTATGAGATTTACCACATTCGAAAATGGCATCGTTCACATCATTTTGAAGAAGTCTACAAATTAGGTCAACATTTTTTTTTTTCACATTTACGACTTCCCTCACATTTGTTTGTTCTTGAAGCTCGAGCACTTTCATAACAAAAATAGGCAAAGTCGAACAACAAAAATGGTCCACTCTCTTTTCATTTTCTAATACTATAATTAAGTTTTATTAGAGACACTGTTTTTTTGTTTGTTTTAGTTAGAAAAGGGTTTGCTCTTGGTTTTATGTGACTTTCAATTTATCATATGTAGCATGTTGAGAAATGGGAAAGAATAACGTGACATTTATCTTGCAGAAATTGATGTTGAATAAAAAGATACATAGTTTAACCAAGCTACAATTCACTTTGGTAAAGGCGGAGGAACATCTTAAAAACTGCTTAAGAATACACAATATACAAAATTTGACCATAAGTAATATATGCATTTTTATTTTGTATATATGTTCTTTTTTCTACCCAAGATATCACAACAAGAAAAATATTGATATTGTAGAAATTGTTTGAGGACTTCATTGATGTCGATTTTTCTGATGTCCTATTTTATTGACACTTTCTCATATGTCATGAAGGCTTTAAATATGAATTAATATGTTCATGAAACAAATCAGAATCAAATTTTATAGATATAAAAGATAAAAACAAATGTTTTTTTTTTTTTTTTTAAATTGTTACTTGACTCTGCTGTGGGCAGGTTACAAGAAATGTGATTGGAAAAAGGATGGGGGAGATGATGCATATCACGTCTTGGATATTTTTCATTCGCTGTTAGAGATTGCTTAGACACCTAAGCCATCAACTTTGGAAATGTTTCTATTAGGAATTCCTATGGTTTTAAATGTTGTGATTATTTCACCTCATGGTTATTTTGGGCAAGCAAATGTTTTAGGAATGCCGGACATGACATCGGTGGACAGGTAAACAAAATTTTTATAATTGCAATTTCCATTCCATGATATCCTCTCTTTATTATTTGATTGTATTTTGGACGTTTCTTTTGATTTTGTTTTATCTTTTAACTATGAAATTGAAAATACTTAGTATCATGTCCATCTAAACAACAACCAAAGCTTGAAGATGAAATTAATATTACACTATATTGATTGGAATCCTTATAGCTATTATGTGTTAAAATATTTTCATGACTATCAGAAAAAGCTACTTTCATGTTGTTTATATACCTAACTAAGTTCACGAGTTATAAAATTAAATGTTGTTGTGAATAAAACGACAAGGATTAAACATCACACCTCAGATTATTTGTTTTCACAAGCTATCTACAGCTTGAATTTTTTAGCAGATAACTTAGTTGACATGATTGTTCCTAAGCTTTCCTTGAAAGTTGAATACTAAGTTACTAAGGTGTTCTTTTCTATATATGGTGACATTTTATTTGCTTTGTTTATACAGGTTATCTGGCCACATTATAGTGGCAATTATCGCCCCAATGAAGAAAAATTGTTCGAGTTTCTTACTTGTATGGGGAAAAATGGCTTTGACATTGCTGATGTTGAGGTATATGTCGTATAAACTATTTATAGTATAATTTAGTTTATATTCTAGTGTTAATTGTCTTTCATGTTTTAAACTCTACATTTTATCTTCTTTTGTTTTCAGAAAATGAACTCAATATTGATGGTAAGAAGCATGAATTGAAAAAAGAGGGGAGCAATAACATTGGAGCGATAAATGCAAAAAGAGAGAGATGAGAACTGGTCTGGTGATACTTTTACAGCCAATATCTCGCATAAGACACACATATAAAGACTGATGGTCAAGTCTTTAGAGTTGGTGAATTCATCTGCAATGCCTTGAAAACACAACGATAATGTTTTGAAGTGATGAAACTTCATTTCATGTGTTAATTGTTGTCCAACCAATATTAAGTTGGAAAATCATATTGTAATACTTTAACATTTCATATAATATAATTTATGTGGTGGAAATTATTTATAGTTGCACTTGATATTGTTTAGTATTGTAATTAAAATATGAGACTTTGTGTTTTCATATTAGATGAACATGCACATTGTATGACATTTGTTAAATCATACAAATTAATTTATGTTGATTAATAATGAACACAAAATCAATTTAAAACTACTAAATTAGTATTTTATATTGATTAATGATGAACACAAATAAAATGAATATACGACTAAATTAGTCATTTATAATGATTATTAATGAAAGTAAATGAAATGAATATAAACTACTAGATGAGTCGTTTATATAATGAATAAATGACTATTGCAAATGATAAATTTGTGATTACAAATGACGACTAAATTTTGCATATATACGACTATTAGTAGCTAATTTACAGTATTTTATAACATGACTAAAATTTAGTCATATTTCTTCGGTCATTAATTGGTTTCAAATGATGACTAAAATTTGCATATATATGACTATTAGTAGCTAATTTACAGTATCTTATAACACGACAAACATTTTGGTCATATTTCTTTGGTCATTAATTGGTTCTCGGGTGATCATATAGTAATATATTTTGTTGTATATTTGGTCATTAATTGTGACAATTAATGACCAAATCAAAGATTAAATCAATGACCAAATCAATGACTAAATCAATGATAAAATCAATGACTAAATTAGTGACTAAATTAATGACCAAATTAATGACCAAATATACTATTAGACAACAAAATTAAGATAACCAATTAATGACTAAGCTAAAAACGACCAAAAGTTGGTCGCGTTATAAGATACTGTAAATTAGCTACTATTGGTCACCGACCGAAAAATAGTCATTTATATGCAAATTTTAGTCGTATTTTTAGTAACTAATTAGCAATTTTGTACTAGTGTATGATATACTTCATTGGAACGAAAGTACATGTCAAACACTCGAGTTGGAGAAGAAGGCCCAAATTGGAGTCAGGAGCAACAAATTGTATAAGCTGGAGTTAGAATCTCCAAGCAACAAATTGTATAAGCTGGAGTTAGAATCTCCAATGGCACTGATAAGCAACAGTGGTGAAAAATATTTGAATGTGCTATGGCACAAAAGGATGGGGCACTTACACCATGGGGCTTTAATAATTCTTAGAGAAACTGTCACAGGAGTTCCAGAATCAAGCACCAAACGGGATGATGTTTGCAGAGGGTGCGTACTAGGCAAGTACGCCAAAGCAACTTACTCTAGAAGTAACAAAAGGGCAAAGAGTGTTTTGGGGCTAATACACTCAAATATCTGCTGACCAATGTCGACGAGAGCTCTTAGTGGTGCCAAATACTTTTTCACCTTCATTGATGACCATTCCAGGAAAACTTGGATCTACTTTCTAAAGACCAAGGATGAGGTCTTTGATCGATTCAAAGAGCTTAAGGCTCTGGTTGAGAATCTGACAGGGAAGAGGATAAAAGTTTTGCGTTCAGACAAAGGTGGAGAATATATCGATAAAGACTTCACTGAGTTCTACGCAAGGTTAGGCATCAAAAGAGAATGGACCGTTCCATATAATTCAGAGCAGAATGGGGTTGCAGTAAGGAAGAACAAAACTATTTTTGAAGCAGCGAGGGCAATGTTGTATGATCAGGACATGCCTAAATTTCTATGGGCAGAAGCATGCAACGCAACTGTGTATGTTCAGAACAGGATTTCTCACAAGGCACTAGGTAAGATTACACCGGAAAGTGTCTTCACTGGAAGGAAGACAGAAGTGAGTCATTTCAGGATCTTTGGAAGTTTGGCATACTGCCATATTCCTGAAGAAAAGAGGAAGAAGTTGGATCAGACTATAGAAAAAGGATATCTGGTGGGATATAGCGAGAATGCTAAGGCATATAGAATCTACATTCCTAAATAGTAGAAAGATCATAGTACGACAGGATGTAAAGTTCGTGGAGGACAAAGCTTTTAGGAAATCCCGGGAGATGCCTTCCGAAACGCAGTCAGAGGATGATCCATTGGTCCAGCCACTTCGACCAGCCGAAACTAGCATCAGTACTTCTCCAAGGCATACGAATCCAGAGGTATTACTTCAAGAAGATTCACAGGAGGAGGAGCAGGTAGATCCACCCATTACCAGCGGAAGAACGAGCCGAGAACTGCGAAATATTCTGAGAGACACAGAGGAATTCATCAGAGCTCCTAGAAACGAGAAGAGGTCGTGTAGACAACCTAACAGGTACCAAGCTTTGGTGGCTCAGGTTGGAGAACCCTCTAGTTTCCAGGAGGCAGCTCAACATCAGGTATGGGTAGATGCAATGGTGGAAGAATACAGTTCCATAATGACCAATGATGTTTGGGAAGTGGTACCTAGGCCTCATGACAGATCGGTTGTAGGTTCGAGATGGATCTACAAGATCAAATATGTTGTAGATGGCAGCGTGGAAAATTACAAAACCAGGTTTGTGGCTAAGGGGTATGCTCAGAAGGAAGGAATAGACTACGAGGAAACCTTCGCCCCAGTAGCCAAGTATACTTCTATCAGATCCATGATATCCCTTGTAGCGCAGATGGGTTAGGAGATTCACCAGATGGACGTCAAGACTGCTTTCTTGAATGGGGTGATAGAGGAAAAAGTATACATTGAACAACCAGAGGGCTTTGAGACACATGAGTAGAAGACTTATGTATGCAGGCTTAATAAAGCCTTGTATGGACTTAAACATGCAGCTAGAGCTTGGTACGATGGGATTGATGGTTACCTGCAGAAGATGGGATTTGTCAAGAGTGACGTAGATCCTAATCTCTACTATTTGACAGTAGGGAATGAGCCTCTGATTCTGGTATTATACGTAGATTACCTATTCCTAAAAGGTTCATCTAGGCTCATCAAGGATCACAAGGAGAACCTAGCTACATAATTCGACATGAAGGATTTGGGATTGATGCATTATTTTCTGGGGTTGTATCTTTGGTAGCAGAAGGGTGAAATCTTCCTTGGACAAGGAAGGTATGCTACAAAAATTCTGAAGAGGTTCAGAATGCAGGACTGTAGACCCATGGTTACTCCAATGATCACTAACTCTAAAGAAGATTGATGCATCTGAGGATAAAGAAGTTGATCCCACCTTGTACAAACAAATCATAGGATCCCTGATGTATCTGGCTAACACGAGGCCAGATATTTGTTATGCAGTCAACACCCTCATTTAGTTCATGGTGGAACCAAAGAGGGCGCACTGGGAAACATGCAAGCATGTTCTCAGATACATATGAGGGACAATCGAGCATGGATTAAAGTACACCCAAGGCAATGACATCAAACTGAGTGGGTTCACTAACGCCGATTGGGCTGGAAGTTCGGTAGATTGGAAAATTACCATTGGGTACTGTTTCAACATTGGATCAGGAATGGATTCTTGGTGCAGTAGGAAACAAAAGTTCATGGCTCTGAGCTTAGTTGAGGCGGAATATATGGCAGCCAACACAACTTCGTGTGAATCCATATGGCTGAGTAAGCTGCTTGTGAATCTATTCAGGAGAAGGATGGAAGCAACCAATATTTTATGTGATAACTAGAATTGCATCAAGCTCTCTAAGAATCTCGTGTTTCATGATCGGTCGAAGCACATTGACATCAGGTGTCACTTTATCAGAGACTGTGTCGAGGGGGGAGCAGTACAATTACAGTACACTCCGATAGGAGAATAGGTGGCAGACATCCTCACTAAGGCTCTAGGAAGAACAAAGTTTGTTTAATTCAGGGAGAAGTTGGGGATGATTAAGAATTCGTTTCAATATCAGAAACAGATAGGTGCAGTAATTAAGAGGGAGTTGCAGTACAGATGAGACAGTGATAGTGGTAGTATCATGGGTAGCAGTACGGATAGCAACAGCGCAATAGATGAGGGGTAGTAGACCAAGCATCAACAATGCAGAGGACCGATGTCGTGGATCAGGGTGATGCTTCTAGTGGGAAGTATTGCTAGAGGGAGTGTTGATTTTTGGGTAGTATAGGATGTGTTCTAGCTTTGAAATTTTGTGGAGGGGCTAGTACACATGAGATCTCCAAGACCCAAAAATTGTTTGAAGAAATTCCACACGGAATTCAAGTTATACAAATAATTAATTATTTTTAATGAAGTCTAAGTTAAAACTTAGGGAATTAAAATAATTAAAGTGAATTAACTTAAATGTGGGTGAGAAGCTTCTAAGTGACGAGGATCAAGTCTGTTTTAATCGTAGCCATTGATTAAAGATTATATCACGACCGTTGATTTATCAACAAGAAAAGTATAAATGAAGACTTGTGGGTCTGTTGAAGATAAGCCAGGAAAATACTTAGTAACCCGAGGGAAATCGATTCTTCAGAATTTAGATTTCAATTTCAGAGGGAGAGTTGCAGGGTGAAGAAGGAAGAGGGTTTCAACATCAGTCAGAGGTCGAGGAAGAAGGACGCAGAGGGGCAGCGTAGAGGGACAATGCAGAAGGACAACGTAGAGAGGTAGTACAGATGAGGACGCAGTCCCTGTGCAGAGGATCACACACAGGTGACACAGTGGAGGCCAGAGAGCCTCTTGGGTGTCATAATTTCTCCGAAGGTTGGGAGAAAATGATCTCAAGTGTTTTCTTGAAATTTTCTCTGTTATTCTTCCAATCATTCCTTGGAAAGAGATTGTTGCTGAAGATTAATAAATAAACCCTCATCTTCTGCACCAATTTTCCTGCATTGGGTTTTTCCGTGGACAATTGTCCAAAAATATCTGTGTTGATGTGATTGATTCTTGTTCTTATATTTCATTGTTCTTTTCTCTATGAAATTATGTGATAACTGCAGTAGTATTTATTTTGATGTTTACTGAAGGGTTATTGTAAATAAATTATTGTGGAAAATAAGTAGGAAAAATAAATCAGTCGCTGCAGTCAAATTTCAGATTTGAAATTTTACACCTCCTCCTCTAGACAATAACACAACATGTCATCCAACTTTTCTTTTGGTGCTTCTTGTATGCAATCCTCTATCTTGAGCTTCCTCCATTCGACCTCGATTGCTAGGTGAGAGAGAGATCTAGATCCAATAGACTACAAGATATATTGCTCATTTCCAACCTCCACTCAATGTATCACTTCCTTCTGATCAAGGCACCAAGAGATAGATGGTTAGTGGCTTGAGCCTCATCTATATCTTAGTACAACCTCAGAGAGCCACCGACACTTCATAGAGGCCTTAAAAAACGTAGTCAGTCCAAACCTCACACCAACGGTTAGTGGAGATCATCCCAACTCCAATAGTGTGCCTCCTCCTCTAGACAATAGCACATGTCATCCAACTCTTCTTTCGGTGCTTCTTATATGAAATACTATATATTGAGCATCCTCCATTCGAACTTGGATGCTAGGAGAGAGAAATCTAGATCCAACAAACCGCAAGGTACATTGCTTAATTCATATCTCGATCTTCCATTTCTTGCATCTACCTGTTAATTTTTCTCTTAGGGCTATATTGTTCTTTGCTTAAGATAATTGCATTACATCATTTACATTGAATTCACCCCACAACAATAAACATCATTACTTGATATGCAATTATGCACAACACAAGAAAAGAAAGTACACATAAAGACACTAGGATTAGTCGGAGACCAGGGAAAAACACCACAAGGAGGAAAACGCTTAATCAAATCTTCTTCTTCTATCAGATTTCATCAATTGTACAACTGAGATACAAAGTACAAATGTCATCGGGGTACCTATGACTTATTCACAAATTAGTTTGTGAACAAGTATTATTGCCAATGTAAAATACTGTCATGAGTAACCTGCCAAACTAATATTAGGGCTGCAACATATGAATACTATATCTGTAAAAATGCCATACATACGTCAATAATGATGTCAAGACTCACCATACTGCCATAGTTGCAAGTCTAACCATACTACTGTGTTGAATATACTATCAAATCAATACAATGAGCCAAATCACCATTGCCTCATCTCTGCATAAGCAGGGATTAGGGTTTCACTAATTCTCAAGCATATGTATGCAACACCGTTATGAGATATACCACTGTGAAGAGACTATACATACCATACTACAATGCATTCTAGGCCATACCATATATGCTCCCAATACTGTACTGCATATGTTGTCATCTTTGTTAACATGTTTGGCTTATTAGCAAAAGCAATGTCATGTCATCAAATCTAAATATATTGCATCTTAGATTAGCCGAGATCATTGTGACATTGAGAGACCTCGGTCCAAGACCACTGTAACAAGATACATGTTGCACATAACATGCTGAAGCGAATATTGTAACAAGATACATAACATGCTTAAGCGAATACTGTGACAAGATACACACAGGTCGAGTCCATAAAGCGAGAATATAGGATCATACCTCTGCGTGTAGTTCCTTGACAAAATCATGAACCATGGTTAAGCCTGTTATCGCTCAAACTAGTAGGGGTCCTAGGAGGGGTTCCTATAGAGAAACTACTAGGTCGAGGGAAACGATGGAGCGATAACCCACTGTGACCTCAGCTAAGGCTCCTTGCTCCTTACGAACTTTCGCCGATGGAAGGAGTCTCGATATATGAGGAATCACGAGAATGTATAGTCAATGATAAGATAAGGAAGTGATTCCTAGGCCTATTCACAAGAGAGACTCGTTCAGATGGGTTGCTTGCTTTAGAAGCAAGGTGATAAGCTCTCTAGGAAGGGCTAAGATGATCTTTGGGGCTAGGGTTTGAGAGTGTGTCTTGTCAAGGTGGTTCCTAGTCCTAAAGATCTTTATGGGAACCTAAAACTTTCATAGTCTTTGTGAAATTGGCGTTGACGGGTGGACACAGAGGCTGGCAAAGACTAAAACTAGGTCAAAGGTTACAAATTGATCACCAAGGAGAGCTTGACCTAATTATGGAGAAAACGATTGATGGACAAATCTTCACAGAAATAGAATACGATGATCCTAATGAGGTCACTAGCCAAGGGAAACCTAGACAGAAGATGATCCTTAAGGCTAGGGCTTGCGGTATCTTGAGATCCCATTGTCAAAATTTTGAAAATTGGGAGGGCCACTCTAGAGGAAACCTAATGCGATGAGGAAAAGAGATCAAAGTCTTTTTATGGATAGAACACGAGATAATTGATGCCTAGGTGACCTGGAGGCTAGGCCTACCAAGAGAAGGAGAATTGAAAGAGATAAGCTTTGAAGTGATACTTTGTAAAGTTAGTGCTTTGTCCTTTGGGAGAGATGGATTCGGAGAATTTATTGTTTTGGAAATAATTCACCTAATCGAGGAAGCCTTTAACAACTTTGCATGGCATTAGGCATGAAACCATTTGCTTCAAGGAATTTATACTTCGATTTGAAACAATTAATGACTTATCAAGATGCTTTAATATAAATAATCTCTAAAGACATTACCCATTCATGCATGGCCCAGAAGCATGATGCAACGTAAAGATCATCCCATTCTCAATTTGTATAGAAAAGCAGTGAAAATTTGGAACTTGGCCATAATGAAAATCCCAACAAGCATTCATGTGAGCAAAAGTAAATGACATAAGAATAAGCATAGAAAGAGAACTTACATGTACAAAAGGGGTATATCCAATCATCGAAATTGTACAGTATGAAGCTCCAGAAGACAAGAGAGATCCAAACATCAAAATTCATCCACTATCATCCAAAACCGTCCTCCAAAAGGACAACGAAAATCTTCTGAGCTAATAACCCAATCCAAGTGATGATGATCAAAATACAGATCATCTCATACATTTATACAATCTTTAATGGGACAATTTGCTAAATTTGGCCTGTTGAGCTCCAAATAATAAAATAATGTAGTAATAACATCCATAGATGACAAAATGCAGTAGACAGCTCGAAAAAATATTAATAAACATCTCGAGGAGAAAAATAATCAATAAGTAGAGCTCATTGGGCCTTTGAGGAGGCCTATTGAAGTCTGAGAGTGTGCCATGATGTTAGAATGGACCTCAAACATGATGGACAAGGAAGGTTGGCCCCTTGTTTTTCAATCAAATCTGTGGTGCCGCCAGTGGTGGCTGGATTAATGCTGTATAAACCATACGTAAGGCCAGGATGATCTAATAAGCCCTCTATGGTGCTCTGTCTGGACCCCAGATCATGCACTTAAGTGTATGGTGCAAGTGTGGAGTTGGTGGGAGCACTTAGTCATTCAAGTACATGTCTCATCCAAAAGGTGGAACACGAGAAATCAATGAGTGGGGATCATAGTACTCTATGCTATGGAGGGTGCATGGCCTGCCAACGCTCACCCTACTAAGTGCCGTGCTGGCTCTCCCAGAGAGACCGGGACCCCTTATATAGGGAGACCAAGCCCCTAATGGAGACCCACAGAAATCCTACATAAGATCCAATTCGTCCCCTTGCCGTCCAACATAACAAATCCATCGAATAATCAAGTAAAAAGGAGCACAGTGATGCTGACAATGGGGCCTTCATGGTTGCATGCCTTCATAGTGGGCTTTGGCTGTCTGAGTGTCTCCAAGCTCCATCGGGGTTAATTAAGAACTCTATTAGGTGGTTTCAACCTTTAAAGGCAGGTGACAATATGTGTTGCTCTCTGTTGGTAGGTGGCACATGATATAGTAATGGAATAGAAGTGGGGATCGGGGAAACATCCAAACCCATGTCATGGTACAAGGAGTGGTATAATAAGGGAAGCCCACACTGTGGGAGCATGTGAGTGTAGAGGAGCAAATAGTGGTGCATGAGTTACCCGACCTTTGTTTCCATCCTTCTTGGATGCCTTTTTCCTTTCAGTTTTTGCTTCATAACGCTCGGGGCTCTAGGGGATAAGAGTATGACGTCTTAATATATAGCCGGTGGATACCCCCTTAGGTGGGGGCGTTCATGGAGGTTGTGAGACAACATGGGTTTCTTAATCTTTTGGAGGGTGTCATTTGAGGCCCATAAGACTGAAGACGATGGCCATGGATAAGGGAGGTAGGCTCATGTTTGGCTTTCTGAGCATGCTAATTTGTATGTCTAAAACCATCTTTTGCATTTTGTGCCATTTCCTATTGAGTGGCCAATTATGCTTTTCTTTTTCTTTTTAGCTACATCAACCTGGGAACTTTCGTTCCTGAGCCGACCTTAGGTGTGGACAAGGGAAATGGGCTAATCCTATGCCAGACCCCAGGATGGAAAAGAATGAATGGGGCTAAAACGAGTGGAAGGGCAGTGCGCGTTGTCGGGGCGAGACCACACACAACTGAGCAGGCCAGGATTTCAAAGTAGTGCCCGGCCAAAAGCTGATGGTGCGATGCAAAGATCACGGATTGGGACAAGGTTAACCATAGAATGAGTAGCAGAGACAGAATACGAGCTATCCCACTCTTTCCGCCAAATCCCTTCCCCAATCCGTTCCATGACAAGGAAAATTAGTGACTGCCAATGAAAATCCATACCTTTGGGTCGGGAAGCGGAACCTTCAACGTACAATCATAACATGGTGGGTGAGGGACCACATGGGCAGCTCCAGTGTAGAATGTGCTTTAAAAAATATCCCAGTGGTTGCAAGGGATTCTTGGTATAGTGAAGACCATCTAGGAGAAATTTTCTCCTATATACACCCACAAGTGGTGGGTAACAAAGCTTCCATGCGAGATTCTTAATGATTGTAATTGTAAAACCCATAGTATTAACCATGAAGACCCTTGAGGTGATCCTTGTAATTTAATTTTGTGTTACAAAACAAGATCATAAATACTTCATTAAGGTGATGCGATCATTGTTAGAGTCCATACGAATGTAAATCTGATCATAGTGTCTAGTCGAGTGTGTGTCTACATTATAGGGATCTTGACTATTTGTGTGAGACCCATAGAAAAGGTGAAGTATTAATATTCTTGAAATTTATAAAACCCGCTAAGCAGTATAACCCTTTGAGACTTACTATACAATAATCGACACGAGATCCATAGAAGTATAAGAATCTCATAGAATCATAGAATCTTTATAGAACAAAAATATCACATAGTGATTGCGAGTCTCTCCATAATTTGAGCAACCAAACATCATGGAGCCTCCATAGTAGCCTCGGACAACTATTTCAGCTTCAAGAGCAAAATTGCCCATATGAACCTCAAACATGATTTGATAATTTTGTTTGGAGAAATAGCCTATATCTATGTAATTTTTATGAATGAAGAGTTTTGTGTCTATCGGGGGCTCGTGACATTAGAAAATATGGAGCCAACACATTAGGAGAAATTCAAATTTTATTTAATTTTACTTGGATAAATTCTTACAACAATTTGAATTTAACCCTTGAGGCATGTTAGGATTTCTTCTTGGGGGCTTAGGGTTACCTTGGGAAATTACTCCCAAAGTTGCCCAAAATTCAACACTCCCTCTCAAGCCCAAGGAGCAATTTGCGATAACATCATAAGCCTTATCTCATCATAGAAACCTTATCTGAGAATACATATGAAGAAAACATTAATACCCATACATCATATTATTTCATACCAGAGTCAAATCTTGTGGCCTCCATCTCAACATAACTTGATTCCTTTGATCATCAATTGAACAATCTTGATCTAAAGAAAGAAAGAAGAAGAATTATCCTTAGTGGAGTTCATCTACGACCACATCATCATCATAGGAAGCTTGTCAATTTCTCTATAATCAATAGTGCATCATCTTTATCAACATCGTTTCGACACACCTCGCTTGTCTCTTTTTTTGAACAATCTAAATGCGAAGAATGACATCGAGAGATCGAGTAATCTGGAACAACATCGAGAGCCTTGCTCAACACAGGGCCATATCGAAGTCCCAAATATCGCAATGAAAGGCCACTACACACCCGGAATCATCACCATCGAGGGCATTGCTACCACTCGAATCCACCTGGGCTGTGGAGATGCCATTGTGAGATGTGGAGACCACGCTTATCCCCTGTGTCTCTCGCTGATCTTCCCATGTCCTCTTATCATCTCTGCTCATCTTCTTCGAAGGATCCCTCACTTCTACCACAATGTCTAAAGACAATAGGCAAGATACCCTATTCATAGGGATCTCTATCCCGAGTCACGATATGCATGTAGTTGAGATCAACTTACCGAGGGTGTAAGGATCACTCTACCGTATTGTCCTCGATCTTCCCATCTTGACCTTGAGATTACAGGCGTGAGCCACCGCCACACCCAACTTGAGTAGAGATTCGCCTACGCAAGGGGTAGGGATCACACTATCCCAGGCCTCATCACCATTGGCAAATGGGGAGAATTTATCCTGAAAGTGAGCAAGATGCTAACTGGGCACTGCTCGACTGGGGGAGATCCCACATCTCTACACACCCTATAGGTTAGAGGTCTCATCTGGGGGCCCACTGCCCCACCCTAGGAGCTCAACTAGGGGAAGAGCGGTGCTCGGTGTTTCGATCGACTTGGACCCCTTCTCCAGAGAGTTCCTCCATCAATCCATTTTGCTCTGCGAAGATTAAAATCATATCAAGTGCTTGCTGTCTGGTCTGGTATAAACGTCCAGCGAAGAGTTAGTTGCTGTTGCCACTCCTTATTTACCAAGAGCAACAATTCTCTGTGCCCTGTTACACGGAGATGTCAAATGTTAGAGCAAATATATAACATAAAAGAAAGAGAATACCCTATTCATCTTTTTCTCCCTCATGCGAGAGGCAATCTATAGCTTAAACTTGTCTCATATGAAAACATCATCTTAATCCATGAAGATGTCTCTATCCAAATACTACTGTATGATGATCTGACTCGTCTAACTTAGAGTACGCTGAGATCCATGGTACGTTTCTTATCACGGGATCAACAATCTAACGTAATAATCAACATCACAAGAAAACGCACATATGAGAGGTGGATACAATAATGTGGTAAACCAGTCGTGGCGACGAAATGTTAGCTCATAAAATCAATAATCAAAGGATAACATTCACAATATTGAAGTTCATTAATTCATGTTACGAGAAAGAAATTTCATTTTAACGTCAGCAAGGACTTCTAATCAGCCACCACAAATAAATATTAGGTACAAAGATCTCATCAAAGAAGGTCTCTCTCAGATAGAGAACTCTTCAAAATCACAAACCAATCAAACATCAACTGTATCTTATGTACCATGCATCAACCAAAATTATTGAATCATAAAGGCAAACTATGTAAAGTTCTTATATACATCCAAGTCGTAACCAAGTCATCATCGGGGTTATGCTTCATTGTCACATATGAACATGTTATTAAACTTCCGTCAAGGGTTAATTCGCCGTCACTTCTTTATTACATTTGTAATATTATATTGAGAGTCCTAACATCATCAAGTTATGGTATCCACTTGTCACATTGTCAAAATCATAACGTTTATGACTTATCAAGATAAAAAGTAGTCAAGTCTTTCAATCTTGTCTGTATTAATATAACATCAATGAAAATCAATTTATCCCATATAAAGTCAATGTTTCTGGCCTTTTATGATATTGAAGAAATTTCATGATCATATGACAAGTATTGTTTAATACATTCAAATGTGAGATACTTTCCAAAATGCAAAGGAGATTTTAGTCTATTAAGCATTTAAAATGAAGTGCACCAATATATCACATGTACCCATAGATCATACTTACTTTCATATGTATATGCATACATTCTAAATAATATAATCTGGGATCAATACCCCAAATTCACTTGCATTGAATAATATACTATACCTACCTTGTAATATTGAATCACCTCTAATAACGCTTATTTGATATTAGCAGTGTCATACTTGCAAAATGTAACTTCTGGATTTGGCTACTTTGACAACTTTTTCTACGCTTGTATTGGGTTTTCTTTTTCCTACAAGGGTTCTAATAGCACTAGCTTTTCTCTTCCTGCCACTAATACTAACATTTAGTTTCCAATTGATTCTCAAGAACATCACATATTCATTAGGAAGTTAAAAGTGTTCAAATAAACAGAAGTATTCATTCGGGAAGGACAAGCAATAGTAGACAATAAAGTAAGAACAATGTCATATAGAAATAACATAAGTCTAGGAGGTGCTTATCTTTAATGATATTTAAAGGATGTGATCAACTCCCTCTTAATCCAGACTCAAAGTTGTTATTTGCTTTAGGAAAATATATTAACTTTCTTATATAAACAATGAGTGGAGATATAACTTGAGCTAACTATAACGACCAATCCCAAACATATTATCTTCAACCCATTTTGAGAGTTACAACAGTTTGATATGTGCTGAAACAACTACTGCTAGGTTAGGGTTTTCAAAAGTTCAAGTATTCATCATAACGAGGTCCCTTTTTTTCAAAGATGCTTTATGGGCCATACTTCAGAACGCCCTAGCCACCAAACCCTAAATTCTCTTGTTAGATAAGGTTTCACAGTGTGAAAATTAGTTACTGGAATCCCTCTTGCGACAATTGATTATATTTCTTCTATTTGTTATTTTACTAAACAAATTTTTATGTATTATATGGGTAAAATATAGAATATTATGCTACAACCCTCACGGATAAATACGCGAAAACCTAAATACAGCACGGGAAATACTAGATGCACACACCGTAAGTACATAATTATTTTTGGACTAAGTCCACAGGAAAAACCCAACTTGGAAAACTGTGATTGCAACAAGCAAGGGGTTAATATTAAGTAATTAACCATCTGGTACAAATATTTGGATGCCCAGACTGGCTATCAATACATAAATCTTGACAAAACAATCTAGTGAAGAATTCTCACTTCCACAGGTGATACGCGCGATCTTAGCTACGAAAGAAGTTGCTTTTGTCAAACCCTCTGTATGACTCTTGTGTCACCCACACGGATACGCGTCACACAAGCTTAGAACACTGGATTTCTCCTTGCCTTTTATCTTTTGTTTCTGAAAGGCTGGTTCCTCCTAGCCTTTGGAAATTCTCTTGGCTTTTGGCAATTGAATCAACTGTCTCGGAAAGAATTGTGGATCTCTCCTCATGCCACGCAACTGCTGGCTTCTGCGCTACCTCTGGAACTACCACCTGCCATACACTCTATGCAGTTTAGGAAACGTTCCTCGTGCCACCATCACACCCCTCTCTCAACATAGCAGGCTCAACGGCTCTCTCTCGCTTAACTCAGTGCTACTATGGAAAATCAATCTTCCAACAGTTTGATCTCTCTCTCTAGTGTCTTCTCTAAGTGCTCATTGTGAGTTCACTTCATAACATAATTTATCGTTGGTTATCAGCGATACATGACAGATCTTAATCGTGGCTAAGATTAGCATGGACCCGATCACACCTTTATCTAGAAAGTTACTTGAGCTTAATTAATACACTTTTAATTAATCATATTTCCCTAGGTAGACTTAGGATATTAGCCAGTTAATTATTTTAGTTAAGTCACTTAAGTTGGAATTTCCCTTGTATGATTTAAGTCCCCAGAATACATGTGTCTTGTACCTCTTTAAAATGTCGGAAGCTAGAGCACATCAGATGCTACAAATCAACACTCCCTCTTAACAAAGGCCTTTCTAATCTTTTGCTAATCTCAAGGCAAGTTTGATCTCCTATAAATGTCTTCTCAGGGTATGGCAGGTTCCTTCATGTCATTTCTTGTTGAGACATCAACGACCATGACTAGATCTTAATGGAAGTATTAATTAACTGGACCTGGGTACCTTTATCTAGAAGATTCTCGACTTAATTAATACCTTTTAATTAATCATACTCCTAAGTGAACGGAGCTTGAAATATTACTTAGTTAATTATTTTAATTAGATATTCACAGGTGGAATTTCCCCAAACAATTTCTGGGTCTTGGAGAATACATGTGTCTTAACCTCTTTGCAAAATGTCGAGCTAGGAGACACATCAAGATACTTCTAAAAATCACTCTCTCTTAGCGAGGAATGTGCTCTAGTATTCTTGTACTGCAGTATCAATACTCTCGGCTCGGCACCACCTCTGTCTGGCTAACGATGTTTAGTCCCTCCAAAACATGTGCGCCTTTTGATTATGTGACTGCATGTGTGCCTCTGTGACCTTGCATCTTGTTTCCAACTATCACATCTGCATTGCAACTCTGTTATTCTTGCCACACTGCTTATCATGGCCAAATATATAAATACTGCTTCTTTCTTTCTGCTTGAGAGATGTCCATCCTCTTGAACCAACCTGTTCGGTACGTGTATTGTCACACGAGTCACATTGCTGCCTTCAGCCTCTCTGGCCTTCATTCCCCTTGCCCGCTCCACCTGCTTTGCTTCTTAGTCCTGCTCTGTCTTGGTCATTTGCTATTAGCTCTTGCATTTATCACTACGGCACTTGTGCTGCCAACTACCGTGGTCCATCTACTACTACTACTATGGGCTCACGTCGCAAAGGGTGATCCAAGAAGGTGGACTCCTCATGGATCCTACCCATCTGACTCTTTGGGGCTACAAAACCAAATCACCCCACCTCACCCACGGAAGTATATCATTGATTATGGCAAACTCTTCCTCTGAGTACGGGAATGACTGCTTGATGTTGCAGAGATGCAACTGCTGATCTTGCTTATCCTCTTTGTCCCTCTTTCTAAAGCGGACATTAACGTCTTGTAGTGACCAAGTTCACACTACATATGCTTGGCTGCTGATCTTTGACACACCCTTCTTTGTTCTGGGCAACTCTCTTTGATGCGAGGGCTACATTTATCCTCTTCCTTCACTTCCTTAGTACAGCTCTTCAACACTTAACGATGGTGTTCTTGAAATCACGTCTTATCTCCTCCTGTTGTAAATCCATCCATCTCATCTGGCAATGTTTCTCTTTAATCTTTGGATAAACACTTTCCATTCTGGAGGCTGAATTCGACTATTTCGCACCATCTCTAGGCTAAGGCGACCTATATTTCCAGCCAGTGCTTGAACATCTGAAATGGTGGAAAAATGGTCTATACGCTCCCCCTTACATATGGGTACATCTCGAGAAAAACACTACTCGGGGACATCATACCTCTCGGGCAGTCTAGTACGATGTGTGAGAGTCCCACATCTCTCTGGTCGTACCCCGTCGCTATGTAAACGCATGATCTCGAACTCCATCGAGAATCTCACTCTTCGCCTTAGACATTTCTTTCTTGTATGTGTTGTCTTTGATATGATCAATGAGACAACACCATGTTATCGATGTAAACTTTGATTGTATTCATCGAAGGAGGGAATTGCGCCTTCTGAATCACATAATTAGATGCTCGAGTCAACCAATCAACGTCTCTTAGCCCCCACGATGCCATCTTGCCAAACAAAGTCGAACTCTACCTCTTCATACTACGCGGTACCAACGGCTGGCTTTACGCACTCCACCTTTAAGTGGGTAAATATCAAAGACAGAAAAAATCTCATACGGGATATTATTCTTGGGGGAAAAAATCGGGAAAAAATGTTAAAAATTGGGAAAAAATCGGCACATACAAAAATATTCATTTTTTAATTTTTTTAATATCTGGCATATCTCTGACATAAAATAAATGCATTTCGACACATATAAATATGAAAAAAAACTAATATATAAGATATATTACTCTCTATCTCATCTTTATGTCCAAGTGCTGGTATCACACATAGCCAGATCTGTCTTAGATACTAAGTCAGTCTCGCTCAACCTCAAAAATATCAACAAAATATAATAATGTATTCTATATCATGAGTCAAATATTATATACAAAGAATACACCAAATAACCTATACTACCGATTTCCCTCTGCCCTCTGCGAAAATACATGACTTTCCTTCTAGACGAGAAGAAGTTGACGGGGATGGCAGTAGGACTGTGTGCTCCGAGATCACAAACACTAGGGCATTAAAAGGAGAAGTGCCGTCCTCTAGGTAACGGGGGTAGGTGGTGTCACCTCCTCCTCCTATTGTTGCTCCTCCTCCTCCTATTGTTGCTCTTCTCCTCTTCCTCATGAAACTCATCATTGATTCTCCAGCTACTAGAAATGGGGATCATCAACAAGAGAGATACATAAACATCATCTAGCTCAAGGTCTTGGACAGATTGCTCAACCTTAAAATGTGGTAGAAAAAAGATTAACATGCCTAACAAATTGGTTTTCCTTTGAGTCGAGGGTACATTCTTGTTAAGGCCACGATAGGGAGTTCAGCAATCAATACCTGTATCAACAAAGTTCAACCAATCAATGCCATAACATAGAGTTCTTAAAAGGACTTCATACTCTTGATCAAATGCCAAGTCTCATACCCTTACACATAATAGAATCAGAAATGGAAACAATACGAAATCCCCAAACCACTTAGAGCCACGAAAACATTAGTACATAAATTTTTGAGTGAAATCTAAATTAGTTTTCTCCATATGAAATCAATGAAGATCGAAACCCCTCTTAAACATCTGAGTCATTTCATGGTAATGTTAAGTAAGTAAAAAGGAAAAATAGAAAATAAAGGAAATATCCTTTGCTGTAAATTCTAACGTACACGCAGGCATAACGAGGGTGTGTGAGAAAATAAGGAGGCTGCAAAAATGACAAAAAAAATCTGAATTTTTGAACTTATAGGGTTGCTATTTGATGGGCCCACGATTTTTGCAAAATAATCGCGATTTTTTCGTAATTATCGCGATAATATCGCGCTAACGATAATTTTAAAAAATAAATCGAAATTATACGAATATAATCGGCGACTGAAAAACTCGCGAGATTTTTTTTTCAAAAAATGTAATTTTTCATCTTTGGTAAATATCTCGGCTATTGTTTTCTGCGTGGAAAATTAAATTTCTTGGCTAGAAGTTCTCGGGGACAAAATTCCCTCGGTGTGCTCTTTTCCTTAAAATTAATTGTTGCATAACTCTTGTTGCATTCTTGCGTCGGTGGCAGTATGCTACGCAGAAAAATCTCATGTTCTTGCTCTCTCGCCTTGAAAAAAAATAATATGGGTTGTTGAAAACTTCTATGTTTTGTTGGAAGTTTTGTTCTCTGTTGGCTATCGGGGAAAGCCCAGGATTTTCCTCACTTCTTTCTTTGGATAATGGATTCACATGAGACTCTGCATTGTTTCAGGCTGCTTGCTTACATTAGTGCTTCGAAGCTCCCTCTTTCCTTTTAGGCCGGCTCTTCACTTCTATACGCACAAGTACCATGTGAAAATTAATTTATAGAATCTCACATAATGGCCCGATTGAATTTCTTCTATTTGTTGTTTTTAGAACAAATTATTTATCGTGTACTAAATTAAATAATAAAATCAATATATAAAACTTGCAATAATCTGCAGAAAATAAAAATAGCGCGGAAAGACTAGATACTGCACATAGTGCACATTTGTACTTATGGACTAAGTCCTCGGAAAAGGCAACTTAGGAGAATGGGTGCAACAATGAGGGTTCAATATTAGTAGTAGCAAATGCAGTACAAATCTTTGGATGCCTAGACTAGCTGTCCAATACAGAGGAAATAATTGACCAAACAATCTAGTAGAAAAATTCTCTTTCTCTTCCATATGATCAGTTTATTATGGTGACACTAAACTTTGAAAGAGGCACTTTCTTGCCTACCTTGCGATCAGTAGTAATCTTAAGTAACGATTTTGTGTCCCCAGTGGGGAGCACTTGTTCTTCTCACCTTTTGACCTTCATTGCTGAGCGGACCCTCTGGCCTCGGGAGATTCTCCCGGCTTTAGTGAATTAGCTACCGTCTCCCAACAAAGTGTGCATCTCTCTCACACACACACAGAAACATTGCGCAACCTCTGCATGGCCTCTCCTGCATTGCCTCTACGTGGAATTCTTTCTCCTTTATACACTACGGATACGACGATTTCCTTTTGGCCTTAATATCACTTGCCCCTCTCTCACTGCAACAAGCTCATTAGCTCTCTCTCAGAGGCAACTCCTTCGACTACTTTGGAAAGTAGTTTGCAACAAGTTCCCGATCTCTCTCTTGGAGTGTGTTCTCTAAGTGCTCATCAGGTTTCCTTCTTATAATCTCTTGTTGGGAGACATCAACGACCATGATTAAATCTAATTGATGGCTAAGATTAACTTGGACTTGATCATAGCCTTTATGTGAAGATTCACCCGACTTAATTAATACCTTTTAATTAATGTGACACCTTAGTTTAGACTTGGAAATATTTAAAATTGATGTATTTTTAGTCAGTCACTTGTGGCTCTTGGAGAGATACACGTGTCTTGACCTCTTTGCAAAATCTCAAGGCTAGGCACATTCGATGCTACAAAAATCAACATAGGGTTCCTTCAAACCCAACGTTCTTTTTAGTCTCACATGCTACTTGTACATGTGATGTCTTCATAGGTGATATCATGACTTTTCTTGACCCGGCCTACAGAATATCATGTTAATTTTTTGAGGCTATGCTCTTTGTTTAAGATAATTACATGACATCATTCCCAGTGAATTCACCCTGACATTTATAACATCATTACTTCACTTGTATACAGTATAGCACAACACAAAGCCATTACCACATGAAGACACTAAGTTGTGAGCCGAGAGACAAGGCAAAACCCCACAAGGAGAAAACCGTTAATCAATTCTTCTTCTTCTATTAGATTTGTCAATTTATTTTAAACAGAGATACAAAAGTAAAAATGTCTGTCAGCAACCTATGACCCAATTTCACAACTTAGTTTGTGAATAGTCACTGTCTCCAATATAAAAACTATCATGAGTAACATAGCAATCTTAATAATGAGGCTGCATTATATGAATACCATCTTTGTAAAAATGCCATACATATATCAATCATGATGTGAGACTTACCATATGCTGCCATAGTAGCAGAATAACTTCTACTATTATGTTGAAATATATTAGCCAAATCAATACAGGCAAATCACATGCCTCATCTGCATAACACATGGATTAAATTCACCAATATAAACATATATATGTATGCATCCTTTATTATAAAGATATACCAACGTACGAGACTATACATACCACACACTACAATGCATTCACAAACCAACACCATATATGCTCCCAATAATGTACTACATACGGCACATAAATGATCTGTAACATATACATCTTGCCGATACCATTAGGATATCGGTCATCTTTTTAACATGTTTGTCTTATTACTTGGCAGTGTCATGTCATCAAATCTAAGTGTATGCCAACTTAGATTAGTTGAGACCATTGTGACATTGAGAACCTACGGTCCAAGACCACTTGTAACAAGATACACTTGCACAACATATATAACATGTTGAGCGAATATTGTAACAAGATATATACATGTTGCGCACTTAACACCCCATTAGAGCGATATATTGTAACCAAGATGCGTCTTTACCACATAACATGTTAGGCAGATCATGACAAGATATACATGTTACATAACTTTTGTGGAAGCGAATATTTTGTAACAGATATACCTGTAATATTTAGACGAATACTATAACAAGATACATATAAAGTTGAGTCCATAAGCGAGAATATGGATCATATACCTCTACGTATAAGTTTATAGAAAATCTTGAGACCATGGTTGAAAGCCTCATACGGTCTAATGATTGTAAACCCATAGTATCAACATTGTACATGAGTGATCGATATAATTTAATTTTATTTGCAAGTCATCACAGTCATCGTAGGTGATGCTCTCATTGTTAGAGAGTCCATGAATGTAAACAGATCATAGTGTAAATTGATGCATGCATCCCTTATTGTAGGTGATCTTTGCTTAATGCTATATAAGGCCACAAAAAAGGGTGATATTCAAGGTTGCTTGAAAACGTGTAAACTCATTGGCAGTATGACCTTGAGACCCTCTGTGTGTGCGAGTGTGAGATCATAGAAGTACTAATATACGTGGAGACCAAGTGATAAGTCTGAGCTAGGTCATTAGAAATTGAATACGTATAAAGAACAAATATGAAGGTAGCCCACTGCAAGGTCTCTCCTATAATTGGCTACAACTAGAACATCTGTCACGACCTCCATAGTAGCCTCGGACCAACCTAACACGAAAATCCATAACGGTGGATGCTATGTGAACCTCAGAAACTTTGGTCTGATGGTACTTTCATTTGGAGAAATAGCCCATATCTATACTTAATTTTATAGAAAGTTGTTTCTATTGAGTCTGGCAGGCATTAGAAAACACAGGTCGACTTACATGCGGGAGGGAGGTAAGAATTTTGATTTGACACCACACACTGAATAAATTCTTCTTCCAACAATTTTGGATACTCCCTTAGGTCGACTTCTCCTAGCTTGAGCCAACCGGTATTAGAAGAATAAGTGCTTTTACTTGACTCAAGTCAATATTTTCTTTATTTACCGAGGCCAAATGGGACTATAATACTGCACTAACACAAAATTGCTTCTTTATCATGAGAAAATTATAAGCAGAAAGAACATGATTTTGACCTAGACTTGATCATGAAACCCATGCTTTGAATAGAATAAGTGTTATCTTTCTTTATACAAAATATACGGTGTCACCTTTTATAAAGGTCATTGTAGAGAAAACAGACCTAGTTACATATAATGTACTTCTCAATAAATTTTGCTAAGGGAAGAACTACAATTTTGCAATTTTGAAATACATACAGTGTTTTGGCACCAACTTAAGAGCCCAGTTAAACATTTGAGTTGGTGGGTCAGGCCACCACATGAAATACACACCCCTTGAAGGAAAAATCCAGTTTGGCTAAGGAGGTTGAAATATTTGTTGGAGGGACCCATGAGAGGAAGGTAATAAATATAAATAGGAGGAGAACAATAACTGGGACCTTTGGGCGTTTATTTACCATTGTTGCTCAAAGCCTTGACCTAATGCCAGTGCCTAATTGCTGCAAAAGAGTTTAAAGGGGAAATCTCACCTCTTCTTCGTTAGACACAGTGCCACCTAGTGTTGTGCCTTTTGGAGAGCTAGGGGCGATTCAGAGTGTCTGAATTGCCTTAGCTTCATCTTGGATCTGAAGAAACCTGGTCTTGTGGGAGGATATTCTAGGAGGTACTGAGGTTGGGGCTAAAAACTATTATAGGCAGTTACCAACGGTGTGGAGAAATTAGAGTGAAGTGTGTGTGTGTGGATGAAGACTGCAATCTGTGATGGCAGTAATTGTTCATTGTATCATTCAACAATGGAGACCCCAATTTGATGAGAGAAGCAGTTGTGGGATTTGAGGCACATTTAAGTTCTGGGGTGAGAAAGGTGGATAGAGAATTTCTCAGGCCTTTTTGAGGGTAACAGGAAACTATTTCTATGGGCCGTGATTTTTTGGTAGTGGAGGAGTCGTGAAGATGAGGTGATTTTGGTAAGAACTGAACAAAGCCTCTTTGTCTTTTTTGGGTTTTTTGGTGGAGAGACTAGATTAATATGGTGCAGAATTTTAGGCGGGTTTTGAGCCTAGCAGAAGTTCTTTGTCGGTAGTGAAAAAATTCAGGAGCCGGCGCAACCTTTTGCTGGGGGGGGGGTGAATACTTTGTCATCAAAACAAAATTTTCTCACTAGGAACGTCTGATTGCCTTGGCAAGCTTAGGGTGCATTCATTTCATGCATTGTACTCATATATAATAAAATTGCTGAATTTTGTGCAGTTCTTGTGAAATTCTGAGTGTTTAATAGGTGTGGCGATTTTGTTTGCATGTGTATTTTGCTTAATATGTTTGTTATGTTCATGGGCAGGATGGGAAGCGGGATTGTGTTGAGAGAATATCATGCCCCAAACGATCTCTGCTCATGTGGATAGAGCGATTGTGGCATGAGGACATAGAGTGGGAAGTAGACTTAGGATTTGAGAGACAGACAATACTTGTACGTCTTGTTATGTGGCATGTTTGTATGAAAGCCTGGACACTGAGAGAATTCCTCTAATGTAGACACTGGATAAGTTTGGTACCACTATTGAGGTGCAAAGGAGAGTGTCACGCATTCAATACCATTCCTACGAGCACCGCTTCCATAAGGACGAATTGAGAGAAGCGATACAAGAGGCTGGTAGTTGGGCATATCGAGGCCTAGTTCGAGTCCCTTTGCTTCTTCTCATGGTGTTGGTAGAGAGGACAAAGCTCTGCACCATGTATGGCTTATAGGGCTCTCCTTAGAATGCGGAAGAATAGATACCTTGTCTGCGCATTGATGAGGCGATGAATGAGGCTTTAAAGGAAAATGCTTCTCTGCAAAGATAGATGCGTTTGGGGAATCACTGGGTAGGGTGAGGGAGCGAGACATCCCTGCAGACTTCACCTTTTGTTGTCCTGTGGACCTTGAGTTTTTGATGATGCCCTTTGTGGCTAACGCGGTCAAATACATTTCAATCTGTGAACACATGTGTTCTGTAAGGGTAGTTGTGACATTTTTGTCATATAGCCGTTGATGACTTTCTTGTGGCAGGGACTTGGGAAGGCACCTCAACTGCTTGGAGGAAATGTTGCGCATACTTGAGGAGCAACTGTTGTATGCGGAAGTGTCCAAATGTTGATTTAGGTTTTAATTTGGCGGAATGTTGTGCCAGCATGTGATAGGAAGATGGTGAAGGTACACCCGGGGAAATGAGGCCATCTTGGATTGCTTCTCATGGAAATATTTGGGCGAGGTGGAGGATTCTTGGGCATTGCACGATACTACGAGGATATTTGTGAGAGGATTCTCACAACCCCTCGATGGGTAGGCCTTTGAGTGGACACGAGTATGGAGTAGGCAGGCTTTTGAAAAGTAGTTATTGACTTAATGCTCCTTGTTTGGCTTTGCAGTTGCATGACCATTTGTCTTGGAGTCTAATTTTTGTGGTGAGAGTTGGAGCCATATTGACACGGGGAGTCCTGTATTTGGGAGCGAGAAGTGCTGCCCCATGAGCGATTGTACTCTATTTATGAGAAAGAAGATACGTAGTGATGTGTTGTGAGTTTAGGCAGAGTATTTGGTGGGCAATGGTTGAGGGTAGAAGGTTGACCACAACATTTTCTGTTTTTAGAGCGATAGACATTAGAGGAGGCGGCGAGAAGTGGGTAGGTAAAATCCAAGCATCTGACTTTGCGATTCAGGGGACGTCAAGGGCTTAAGCAGACACAGTAGCAGATGCACTTTCAGGGCCTACGACACTATCTTTGGTGGAGGCAATGCCCAAGATTCAGAGCTCAACTCCCGTTTGATGATAAAATAGCGAGCTTGTGAGATATTAGATGGCTCATGTGGGGTAATGGGTTTAGATTGATGGACAAGTGATATACTGCAGGATAGGATCAACACATTCTTTGGCAGGGTCTCCTTTGGGATAATATTATGCGAGGCAACTCATCATTCCCTCTAACAGGGCTGCAGTTATAGAGACATATCGTGCCATCGAGAGCGTTTTTATGGAGGGGTCTCAGGGTACCTTGAGCGGGTTCAAGGTCGTAGTCCTCGAGGTAATAAGGAGGCTATCACCGTGAGTAATTCATGCTCCCTATCCCTAAGAGAAGGAGAGTGTGTCCATGGAATTTATCTGGGCTCCCGGTTGCAGGGGCTGGGTGCATTTATGTTTTGGTGGAATAAATTATTGGTTGCTCATTGTATATATCCCTTTTAGATCTTTGCTCCTAGGTAAGCAAAGTTGTTCTTTAGAGGTATTACGACTACATGGTCTTCGGAGACAATAGTCGGTGATACGAGACAAGCTGATTTGTGGAGAGTTTTTGTGAGTTGTTAAGTTTGTGAGGACAAAAAGATTTTCTAACACTATTAGTTATCTTTTTCTATGGAATGAACGGACAGAATTGTGAACAAAGTAGCTGAAAGGCACTATGTAACTATGTGGTAAGAACAACAGAAGGAAGCGATGGTGGTGATAGCTTCACCTAGATATATTTGAAACACTATACCATATGTCAGTGGTATGTCTCCTTTCACGAGATCTTTATGGATATGATGCCTGCTTTCTCGACATGATTTTAGGTAAGCAAGGCTGAGGTAAAGAACGAGGTCCAAGAGAGCTGTGAGGATGTCCAGGGCTCTCAAGTTAATTACATAACGAACAGCAGAAAATGCTGTGACCGACCAGGTCTGTGGGTGGAAGGAAAGTTTGAGGTGGGGGACATGGTTACTTATGTGTCCAACCTTATCAAATGATCCATCTAGCTTCCCCGGAAGCGAAGGGGCAGAACCACTCCAAGCCCTATTTTGTGACTTACGGGGGGTGAGTCTCGGAGAAGGGTTGGGAGGTGGCATACAGGTGGAGCTACTCTGAAGTGAAATCCGTGTGTACTCACCATGCTGAAAAGGCTTTGGGATGAAACAGTTTGCAACAACCAGCAGGCACGCACTCCTTTGAACAGTAAAGGGCACCAAATCACATGTGAAGCATAGCAGGGAATGAGAGAGACAGGGGGATATTAAGGTACTTTGTCCAAATGAGAGGACTTGTGTGGTTGAGGATATAATACAGAGAGTGAGCAGATCTTGGCATTTTGCATTACTTTGGTTATGAGGATAAACAACATTTGGGGGGAGGATTGTATGTATTTAAGATTTTGAGGTGTTGGGTAACATGGGATGTGCTCTGTTTCTAAATTTTGTGGAGGACTAGGCCATAAAATATCTCTAAGACTGAGAAGCGATTTAAGTGCATCTGTTTAAGAGATATTTAGGTAATTAATCTTTTTAATTAGGGACCACTAAACTATAACTTAGGGAAAATTAAAAAATTAAAGTTAATTAAATTAAGCATGTGATGAAAATGACTTAGTCACACATGTCAAGCATCATTTCTAATCATAGTGGTCGTTAGAATTAAGTCATGATGGTGATGTTTCAATAAGAAAAGTATAAAGAAGAGGCTTGGGGTCGATTGGAGAACACCGGTGGCGGAGACAACTGGTAAAACTCGATTAGAGCGTGGTTGCTAAAATTTTAAGTGTTTGAGTAGGCAAGAATGGAAAAAGTGATGGCAAAGGGATGGTTGAGTACGCAGGCCAAGGGTGACAAGAGCGAAGTGGCAGTCACGACAATGCGAAGTGTTAACAATTACGGAGAGAAGCCACAACCTAGTAGAGGCAACACGCAGGAAACGGGGAATCGCGGGGGTTGACGTGGGGGAACAGCGTGAGGCTGAGGTTGTGATAGGCCCAGCCATGGCAGCGTGGGAGCAGCAGCCTAGCACAGGGGTGACCTTGGGACCTTCTGGCTAGCACGGGGTGCGGCATGAAGGGCTTCGGAAAGCGTGGCCGGGACACTAAGGCCGAAAAGTGAGGTTGCAAATCTTGTTTTGAGGGTGTGAATCGGTCGGTTTTTTAAATATATATATATATTATTGATACTAGGAATAATTGTAACGTTTTACCTTCTGTAGGGATAACAGAATGCAGATGCCCCAATTTTGTTGTATGAATTCATAATAATAAACCACTCAGTAGTAGGAAAGACGTGGAAATTTACAGTCTTTACACTTTATGCATAAATTATTCTTTGTTAATCTGGTTATGCTCCTCCCCTATGGAATAAGTTGATAGCCCAGGCAAAATTCAGGGTCAAAAATAAAACACATAACGGTCTCCGTAGTTGATCAAGACAAGTTCATGCACATGAACAAAGTGAGTTATTTTTGTGGAAAAATAGTCACTGAGAAAAACCCAATGCCAGAAAGCAGGTCTTAAATTTCTTTGAAGTTTTATTATTAATTTCTGAATACAAAAACAGCACAGTTCTGAATGAAAAAACACAGCGGAAAATAATGAGTCTGAGCTCTTTGTGTTTGATCTGGGAGCAAAATAATGACTAATCCACACTAAATGGGTTTACAAAACTCCCAGCAGGAGTGGGGGCTGAAAACCCTGGCCTTTGCAAGCCTGCAGAGCCCTGCAGCCTTAGCGCCCCTTTCCAGGAAGGGCTTGGATACACCTAGGCGGGTGACGTGGTCCTACACTACCCTTAGGGTCTGGTAACCACGAGGGTTTCTGTGACAAATCACGCCTCAGCAATTCTGCCTTGGCTTCCTCTGTGGCTGCAGTTCTTTGCCCTTGACTGTTGCTCTCTGCAGCACCTACTGCGTTGCCTCTGCGAAATTTGATCTCTGCCTCTTCTTGATTCTAGACTGGGATTGGGTCATAGCCATGCTAATTCTTGTCTGCTTGTGAAACACTTTGAGGAATTCTTGGCAAACACAGAATCTCAGCAAAAGCTTAGATGTTCTGACCTCACCAAGTAATGTTTTACATTATTTAAGCCTTTCCTTTATACTACTTTAATCGTTGAAATCAATGGCGCGTTAGATCTGTGAATAAATGGCTAAGGTCTACAAAGAAAACTTTGATGTGTGACTTAGTTAAATTTCATCACATATTTCCAAAAGGTGAGATTCACTTTGGTGTTAAGTTCCTAAGTTTTTAAATTTGGGCTCCATTAGCTCATTCATTAATTTAATATCTCTAAACAGATGAAATTTAAGTCAGGCTAGGTCTTATGATCAAATGTGCTAAGTTACATGAATCCATTTTGGGTCAAACCCTCCTATGGGTTGAAGCAAGCCTGGGGCTTGGTATAGAGAGGATAATTGGCTTCTTTACTTGATTAGACTTCACTGATAATATCTTGATTGACCTTTGTTTAAGGTTTGATAAAGAAAGGCCCTCCTAATTTCTAGTTCTCTATGTGATTGATCTCTTCCTGTAAATGTTTGACCCTCTCATTCATCAATGTAAGAGGAGCTAGCTTCCAAGTTTGAGATGAAAGACAGGGCCAGTCACACTATTTCTAGAGCTTGGAGGATCTGGCAGACCAAGTGATATTTTACCTTTCTCAAAGGAAAAATGTTGTGAGAATGCGAGAAATTTGGGTATAGGGTGAATTGCATGAAATGCAGTAGCAAACCTGAGATGAACTCCAACTTTAAAAATTTGTGTGGAATCATTTATTGGGCTTGGTGGAAATCCACAGTATCGACAACTCATAAAGGGTGCAGTCAGAGCTCTAAGTGAACTCTCATCGAAACATATGTTTGTGCTTTAGGTCCACATATGGTTGAGCCTCATCACATTCTTGGATTAGTGCCAAAGATATGAATATCTTCGGTGCACAATCAACTATGTGTTGAATATATGTTTGGAGTTGAGACTCCGTAGGATATACGATAGATGGGATGATGAGTGGTGGATCATAGGCACATTAGGATATTTGCTTCCTGTGATTTAACTGATATATCTTGGATGGTGAAGCAGAAGTTCAGTTCATAGACATAGTGAGGCAGTACATTAGGCAGAGTATGGCATGTTGTGAGTTGTTTGGCCCAGAAAACTCTCCAATGATTCTTTTGGACATGTCTTTGATCTAACTGGTATTATCCTTTGTGATAATGAGTGGGATAATCTTTATGGTTTCTGCAATCATTAGAATCAATCCATGTAGGTGACTGCCCCACATGGGACACTTAGTGCGTGAAGCCTTTATGGAAGCTCGATCATATAGGAAGCAGTCAGCAGTTGTGGATATTCTCAAGGAAAGCCTGGGGAGAGGTCAAAGTTCCTAACCTTGGTGAGAGGCTTGGAATGGAAAGACTAAGCCTAGCGGGGTCTGTAGTTGACTATGAGCTCTAGGAGCTAGGGAGACAGACAACTGTAAAGCTATAAGCACACACGGGCTAAAGCCTGGGCATATACATTCTTTGTCCCAAGTTATCTTGGTCTGCTGAAGGTTAGTTCACCTTCTCTTTTGTCTATTCACGCATGCATCCTACCGTGGAGTTTTGACTCATGAGGTACTCATTGTGTGGTGGAAGTGTGGATAGAGACCAGCTAATAAAGACAGATGGATATGAAGGTGTCGTCTTTCTACTTCTTCTTGGGGATAGCATTAATGCTGCCTTGATTTGGGATAAGTCCGATGATTCTTGCCTGGTAGCTTAGGGTGATAAAATGCTTAAGTTAATGTCATTTTTAGAGTCTGTAAAGTTTACCTCTAAAATGACTTAAGTTGACAAAGCTAACAAGGATTAAAAATGTCATGACTCTTTGAGTCTGTTGGGTTTACCTAAGTACAGTTGAGATGGTAGATGCAATCTGTGTGACTCACTCTAGTTTGTTTTCCGTTAGGCAACAAAACCATGTTATAATAGGGGCATGCTCTGGCTCCCATGATGATGACAGAAATGATGGTATTGATCATTGGATGGCAGGAGTGGATAGTGAGTTCTCCCCTAGTTGGGGGAGTCATTTGGCGGCTGGGTCAAACTCCATGTTACCTTTGCTCATATGATGATAAATTATATTTTTTGTTGGATTCCTCTTTGAAGGTTCAAAGGCCCGATCTTGAATATCACCTTGTTTTGAATAAATAGGAGGCTATATATTTTGATTTTATTTTTTACATGTACAGAATTTGTGGGTAGAGAAGCAGACCCTGTGTATTCCTGGCCCAACGAATGTGTCCATACACCCTCATCGTGGATATAATTGGAGAACTTGATGCTCATTTGCTCATCATCTCATCACACACATTCTTCCATGATCCCGATTGGTTAGTACAACCTAGAAGGGGCTTCTCTCTCCCATCGTAGATATGGATGTCGGAAATATGGATGATGCAGAAAATGGATCTTTGGAAATATGGATGTGGAAATATGGATCTAAAGATATAGGCAGTCTAAGAATATGGATGGTAATCCTGGATCTTGGAAATCTTTGTTGTTCACTATTTTAGGTATGTATGAGGTATGTCATACTGCCGAAGGAAGGTTGATCTTATGTGTATGATAAATATCAGGGAGGACTGGAAGAGATGGTTTGACTTGATAGTGCTGCTTTATGAGCATCATTGGCCATTGTAAACATTTCTCTTTACTCTTTGATGGACAGAAAATTATTAATTGATTTTATTATATTGTCTTATCTTAAATGGATATTATTATGTTCTAATGGCGACTGCTGAACGTTATGTGATTGCTTCTGTTTAGTTGACTGTGAAGATTAGATAAACCCAACTTTAAGCATGCATTATACCATGGTTATCTAAATTTAACCGCTTATCCAATCCTCAGACTCATTCAACATATGGCCTTTATTTATTTATAAAGACAATCATAGCGCGATAGAAGAATGATATGAACATTTATATGATTATAATATAAATTATTTGTCATTTTTTTAATCATAAGTATTTATCATTCAACCTCAAAGTATATATAATGAATGTCTCTTTAATGCTATCATTTTGTTGATGTTGAATGAAATAGGCAGGAAAAATAGAAAAGAAGCCTAGGCGAATATCATTTATCTGAATATATCATCTCAAACTCAGAGAAAAGATATATGACAGATTCAGCAGAGAGCGAAAGCAATTAAGGGTTTAAACTCTTAACATAAATAAAAAGGCATAAAATATTACTCTCTGGATTTCATTAAAGGACGAAAACATGAACGTAAACTTGAAACACATATCAACATAAACATATTCCAAAAACTTGTATCTCATTCATTAATATTTGAAATCTCTGAGTACAAAATTATAGTCTAAAGGTCCAAAACTCATAACCTTTCTTCTCTTGAATTGTTACATCAAATACAATAAAAAGCAGTTTGAAACTGCTATAACTGATCCTAACTACCTCAACTCCTGAGGACTTTGTAAACTATCTATTACCTACCCTCAAAATGTCTTATTACATTTACATCATCTTTGAAAGATTATAAAAATATAAAAATTGACACCCTAATCTATATGTTGAATGTGAATAGTTGACGATGTTGTTACATATCCTAGATCAGCTTCTAATTTGTCTTTCTTCGAAGTTGAAGGATATTTTGGCAAGTCTATCATCCAAACTCTATACTTCTTCCATATCTCTACTCTTTTCCTGGGTGAATGTATCATATTGTGATACTCTAACCTGAAAGCATTAATTCGGTTGTAGGATGGTCTTTCTGTAAATAGAGTTTTTACCAACCACAGCAACTGAAAATGTCTCTAAAGAAAGTTTATCATCGTTGCTTCCTTGAGTACCTGAGTCTTTTCATGTATATTATCAACTTTACTTTTTGTTAATACCAATACGTTTTCATAAGAATCTCATGACAACAAACCTCCTCCAAGTGCCTAGCATGAAGGTAAACCTGCTCTTGTTACTTTTTCCAATGACTTATCAAACTGACTTACTGCTTCTTTGATTTCTATCAACTTCTTTTCTGTGGCTTTCCTGTGATCATTCTTGACAATCATCTTATTAATCTCTACTGCATATAAGATTCTATCTTTAATCTCATTTTCCTCTAATTCTTGATCTGTTTTGGAATTAATAAAGTCAATGAATCTTTTTGCCCAAATATCCCTATTGATTGTCTTTTGTCTATCTGCCATTACTTGTTCTTAAAATTATCTAATAAGACTTTTCTCTTCTGCAACCACCATCAAAAAGTTCCAAATTGACTTCATTTCAGAAATGATATCATTCCAAATGATATCTTTCTCCTGAATTAAAGATATGTTCCCTTTCAATTTTTCTTTAAGGCTTTTGATCTCAGCATTAGCATTCTGACTGTCCATTTTGTGTTTACTGGCTTCATTTTATGCAGCTTGAATAATCTTCGTTGCAGTCTCTAGATCTGCTTGAGCCTTTTTCTGATCCCTTTCCGCCATCTGTAATTCAGTATTCAATTGAGCAATATGTGCTTGTGGATCTTCGTTACCTAAAGGAAAAACAAAAGAACAAGTATGATTATCAATATGATTTTGTAGTGATATTGCAGTTTGTTTTATTTTGGAGATTTCCTCCTCCTTTTGCATAAGATGTTGTAAAATATTTTCCTTCTCGTTCTCCACCTCTGCAACCTCTGCAGCCATTGAATGCTCTCCTATAGGTAATTTTAGCTTTTTCTTCAATGTAGATATCTCTGCTTCAGCACTTTGCAGAAGCTTCTGCATAGCAATCCTATCATTAGGGTCCACTCCAATCTTTACTATAATTTCTTCAGCTACTCATTATGAATTGTTAAAGCCCTAGAGTTGGCTTTCTCCAACTTTAACTGCTTAATTACTTTTCCAAGCATATTCTCTACTTTCATTTCCATTGCATTAGTCTTCGTCAGGTCATTTACAATCAACTGAACTGTTTGCATACGTAGGTTCACCTTATCCAACAATGGGATATTTTTAACATCTACAGTCACATTTACAGTATTGAAATTACTAGAGGAACCAATTGACATGTCAGTAGGGTGTGATAGGGAAATTCTGAATTGATATTTCTCAAGATCCATGGCAATAAAAAGCCTTGTTTGATCTGGAGCAATCTGATATTAGGCTTGGGCCTCCATACTGGCTTTCATCTTCTGGTTCCTCTCTAAAGTTTTGGAAAACATATATTTGATCAGCGATACTTGTTCATGAGAGGTCTCATGTCTTCTGGGTGAAGCAGGAAAATTTTGTTTCTCTCCCAATTGTAAATAAAAACCAGGCTGATTATATGCATGCTCTTCATTAAACTTTGTCCTTTTCTCAGCTCCCTGCTCCGCATCTTCTAAATCAACTATTATTTATTTACTCCTTTATTAGACTTTTCTGATATGATGGGATTCTGAATATTTGAACCTATTGAGCTCATTACACCTTTGCTTGCTATCTTCTCTAAATATGGCCAACTTTCATGAATGAAAGCTGAATATCCATTCTCAAATCTTCTATTGGAAATTACACTATGAGGGTCATAAGCCCAGCTTTCCCCTAATAGAAAATGCATCTCATCTAGAATTTTGGTAACCTCCTCAAATGCCTGTCTCATATTAAATATGAAAGGACCTACAGTTATGGGCAGTTTGAACATATGTCCCTTTTTCATGGGCACAAAGTGAACTTGATCAACATGCAGACTTTGTCGAATAAACTCCAAAGAAAATAGCCTCATGGGAACAAATACTGGAAGTCTACAAGGCTCAACACTTGCTCCATATAACCTAATTTCTAAATAATCCTAAAAAACAAACCAATCTCCAAATTTACAGTTTGCCCCTAAATGCATGAATTCTTGAGCTTTGGATAAAAAACAGGGGGGAGGAACTCCATTCAACACATTATATGCACTTGACATGAAATAACTGGAAAAATCAAATAGTCCAGTTTCATTTTGTTCCCTCCTCACTATATATGTCCAGAAAACTACAGATTGCCTCTTCTTATTCATATCCATAATATTCAGACCTAGATGCATAAATTCCTCCACATTTTGATATAAGTAGAAGTAAATTATTAATGAAGGAAAATTGAAAGAACCTGTTAATGATAGGCTCATTAGCTTTGAATTTACTGTTTCCTGCCAATAGGATGGAATATCTAGCACCATTCCTTGCTTCATCATCATGGCAAACATCCCCAACATTGACTTTTCCACCATTCTGTCATCATATTTACCCAAAATCTTTGCAATGTTGCTTAGAACCAGCTAAACCTCAGTATCAAAAATTTCCATAGGAAAATCCTTGTTGTCAAGCTGAAATTGCTGTATGTTAGGCTTTAGAAAATAAATAAGCTGACTGACGTCTTGACCTGCAAGGTTATCATAACATGCTACCAAAGAATCATCAGAGAATTGAACACATGACTCTGACTCAGGGTAACAAAGGGCTTGGCAGATTAACTGGGCAGATACTTGTAAAACATTCTCTCCTTGACAATTCATCACAAAACATTTTCTAGGATACATAACAAAAACCAACCAAGATATAAATTCAGGAAAAAGATGGGTTTTGGGGATACATGCAGACAGCAAACCAAAATTTACCATGGCAGCATAAACTCGAGAGGCTTTGTCATTCAGGAGACCCTGTCGGTAAAACGGAAGATGAACCAGGGAACAATTTGTATCTTGGATATCCCCCTCAGTATCCATGAGAGGGATATGACTAGCAGAACCTGACAGAGATGAACGCTTAGCCATAATTCATAACTACGATGACAGACGACTTACAAGGTGACTAAATTTTAATAAGGTGACAGAAAACTGAACAGGGCGCAACAAAAATCAATCACAAATATCCACTTAATCCAAACTGGCTTAGGGAAAAATGTGAATTTCACTTAAATAGGTGGTGTGGCTTTTTTAAAATTAAATGCTGACATGATGCGCCAATGAAATGCTGAGTTCATCTGACGTGGAGGACAACTATGAATAACTTAGCGCCTTACGTCACTATGGGGGGTATCGAGGTACGGAGAATTATCTTGGCTTGTGCCCTTGCATTCAATCTCCACTGCTCATCTGTGTCACTCCCGCGGTCAACTTGGTCAACTGCGGAGGCACACTTCATTTTAACTCGTGCGCTTGTTGTGCCTGCGAGTTGAGTCCTTTGATCGAGGTTGAAGAAGTCATCACATCCCGCTCAATAAAATAATCAAGCTTTAATCTTCAAGACAGGACCCACTCGTATAAAGTTTAAAATATTAAAACTTTCAACTCTAATGTGATGAACCAAAATATTTTAATGCTAAAGTATAAAGACCTTAATACTTTAACATGTTTTAACAATTTTTTATTTTGTATTTTCAAAATTGAAAATAAAAGGATATTGCAAATGATCCACAACATCTGGCTCCACCTGGGGATAGTGTTTTTTGCCACAAAACACTAAGAACCTACAGATCAGTGCCTTCACTTCGGGCATGGAGTCACATGATTCTTGATGAAAAATATACAATTAAGAAAACTGAATATGTACAATGATGAACCTGCTATTTTCAATGCTGGAAATAATGTTTCAAATACTGCCCATTAACAGGCAGTTCTACTGCTTCCCCATCAAGATTTTCCAGCATAAAAGTTTTATTTGATCTAAATTCAGTGATTTTGTAAGGACCATACCATAGAGGATAAAACTTACCATGTTTTCCCTTCTCCTCTCTCCTGGTATCCCATCTTAGTACCAGATACCCAGTTTGGAACATAATCTCCTTTGCCTTTCTGTCAAAAATGGACTTCATTTTCTCCTGATATGTGATCAAATTGTCTTTGACTTTATTTCTGCTTTCACTCAATTCTATCACCTTATTCAGCCTTCTTATCAATGCATTAGGTTCCTCTTGTGCTTCTTGAAGAAAATAAATTACTAGTTTTTCTAACTGAGTGGGAAACAAAGCTTGAGTACCATATACTAACTCATAAGGGGACTTACCAGTAGATCTTCTAGTAGTCATTCTCATTGCCCAGAGAGAAAATATCAACTTTGAGTCCCAATTCTTCTGGTTCTCATTAATTGTTTTCTTCAAGATCTTGAACAATGTCTTGTTAGATGACTCTGCTAATCCATTCCCTTGAGGATGATATGCTATGGAATGAGACAATATCACATTATAAGTTTGCTCCACCTGGGGATAGTATTTTTTGCCACGAAACACTAAGAACCTGCAGATCAGTGCCTTCACTTCGGGCATGGAGTCAGAAGATGCTTGATGAAAAATATACAATTAGGAAAACTAAATATGTACAATGATGAACTTGCTATTTTCAATGCTGGAAATAATGTTTCAAATACTGCCCATTAACAGGCAGTTATATTGCTTCCCCATCAATATTTTCCAGCATAAAAGTGTTATTTGTTCTAAATTTTGTCATTTTGTGAGGACCATACCATAGAGGATCAAACTTACCATGTTTTCCCTTCTCCTCTGTCCTGGTATCCCATCTTAGTACCATATCCCCAGTTTGGAACATAATCTCCTTTGATTTTTTGTCAAAAATGGACTTCATTTTCTCCTGATATGTGATCAAATTGTCTCTAACTTTATTTCTTCTTTCACTCAATTCTATTACCTTATTCAGCCTTCTTATCAGTGCATTAGGTTCCTCTTATGCTTCTTGAAGAAAATAAATTACTGGTTTTTCTAAATAAGTGGGAAAAAAAGCTTGAGTACCATATAATAACTCATAAGGGGACTTACCAGTAGATCCTCTAGTAGTCATTCCCACTGCCCAGAGAGCAAATATCAGCTTTGAGTCCCAATTCTTCTGGTTCTCATTAATTGTTTTCTTCAAGATCTTGACCAATGTCTTGTTAGATGACTCTACTAATCCATTCCCTTGAGGATGATATGTTTTGGAATGAGACAATATCACATTATAATTTTGACAAAAATTTATAAACCTAATTGAGTTGAATACCTGAGCATTTTTTGTGACAATTTTCACTAGACATTTAAACCTGCTGAAAATATTATCTTCCAAAACTTCATTACTACCAAATCATTTTCTTTTCTGGTAGGAATTGCCTCTAACCATTTTGTAAAATAATCAGTGGCAGTCAGAATCCACTTAAACTGCCCACTTGATGGTGGATTAATTTCTCCAATAAAATCTAATCCCCATTGTCTAAAGGGTTCTTCAATAAAAACAGGAAAAAGAGGTAAAGGAGCTAACCTTTTCTTTTCTGCACACAATTGGCATTTCTGACAACTTCTAACAACTCTGTATACATCAGCCAATAAAAAAGGCCAGTAGAAACCTAATTTAAGAATCTTATGAGTAGTTACTTTCCAACTGTAATGACCTCCACACAAACATTCATGATACTCCTTGATCACTTCCATTGATTCTCCTTCTGTCAAACATAGCAATAAGAAACCAGCAGGATTTTTCCAATATAACTTAGCATCAATTATAACATAAGGTTGAGCTTTAAGTTTTAGGGCTTTGTATTTTTCTCTATTGATTGAGGGAGGGCAAGAGAAAAAACATAAATAGTGAATAATATCCTTATGCGATTCTGAGCAGAGAAATTTGTACTTGATTGCTGACCTTGTTTTAATTTGATTGGTCTCCTCAACCACCTCATCTAATGGTGCAAGCAAATTAATTCCCAGAGTTTGGAAATTAGATTCTGTTAGCAATTTAGCTAATCTCTGTCCTTTGACTAACTTAGTAGGCTTAATGTTTGTTGTACATATCTACCCCTGCCTAGGAATTTTGGCCTGCTGCCCCATTCGAACCTATTTTAAACCTCCACCGTGGCTTAGAATCCTGATGCTCCCGCTTAACACTGTCATCCCCACTCAAAGATATGCTTGGCCAAAGTTTAAAAACCCATAGTTTAAATATTGGGCCAAGCCCCTAAGAGTTTAGCCCTTCCTGTTTGGACTTCCATATGTCCCGAGCCCGAAAACCACAAGCTAAAAGGAGAGGGGCTTATCGTTTTATATTTCGGGTGCAATGGCAGTCGTCCGATCAAATCCAATCAATGGAGCGGCGTTTGTTTTAGGTGGAGGGCCCCGCGCACAGAAAACCGGCGGTAAATCCTGCACCACTCCCACCGAGCCGGCGGTATTTACCACCGGGGCAGCAATTCCACTAAACATCTGCCGTGTGTCTTTGGTACGGGATCCAAAACCTCTTTCCCCGTGCATTAAAGTCTGAACAATCGCCAGGCAACGGAATTTGTTTGAACCATCATATCTGCTGATCTAGATCCGACGGCGGAGATCTTTTAAACTCGCTCTCCCGTTAATTCGTGCCCGGCGTACCCTGTGGCCCACCATCGTGTTGCCCCCCATCGACTTCCAGTCGTTCATTTATGAATCTTAATCCAACGGCAATCAATCTGTCTCCCTGTCCGTTGACTCTGCTGCCACGATGTCTTTCCACCAGTCCCCCGTACATCCACGTGTTTTGGCCTCATGCGTTCGTAATATTCCTCCACGCCCTATATATATATATGTGTGTGTGTTTATATGTTTTTATTCATATTTGTCGTTATTCCTTCCTCACGTCTAGACTGTGTCACGTAGAAAATCCGCATTTCATCTATTTGTCAAAACCTCCATTGTTTTTCTTCCACCACCCTGTGTGTTCCTATCTCCTGTTCATGTCCACGACGTCGTCTCCATCTCCACCTCCGCACCCCACACCCCTGATTCTGGTTTTTCTAATATGTTCATGGGTTTTGCAGGTTTCAAGGCAATAAGAAGGCACTTTAATTTATGGTCTCTGTTGCAGAGGCTAAGAGCATGTTGAAGGACGGCATTCTGCTGGCGAAATTTAAAGAAGAAGCCGAGGGTAGGTGTGTGAAATGACCATCATTAAAGAAAACGAAGATATGGACCTACAGAACCCTCCAGAGAAATTCTCCCTACATTAAAGATCCAGGATTCAAATCCGAAGTTAAGGGCTGATAGTACAGTACAGAATTGCAGACTATCTCAGGGTTCTTACAGCAGCAAATCTTACTCTCAGTAGAAGGCAGAGCACTATATATATTTTATTATTTGTGTCTTTCATATAAGGAGATTTTCATCTCCCAGCATTTATTTCTATAGACAGATTGTAAAGTACAGTCATTTATAGTTAGCCATTCATAGAAGAGGGCGCGAATGTTTTCCGCCATTTTATTCAAATTGAGTCATTAAATATGCTCCATCTACCTCCTCCTCTAGAATTCTCTATCTTTCCTATAAAGGCCCGAAAAGAAGACATTGTAAAGGTTCCAGATTTCTATCAGCAAACTGTGCAGTGAAAGGGTTTTGGTATACATTTTGTAATACTTCTGTATGAAGGTTCAGAGCCCGTAGGGTCTCAGTGAGGAGGAGTTATAACTGTAATGAGGATTCTGGTCTTTGGTATCTCACAGTATGTAATTTCTCTTATGTGTTAATACAATATCTCATTTCATGCTATTTATCTTCTTGTATCATGTTCTAGAATGTGAGTGGCTCACTAGTTTGCAGTAAGGATTCATCCTTGTTGATGCCCTTTCTGGAATTAGTCAAGCGCTTTAAATAGGCCTAGTCATGATATACTGTTCCACACTCATCTCTTCCATATTTTCTGCTATATTAGTTACTTGAGGAGGGTGCTTTTAAAATGCCATTGTCATATAAGGATTCATAGATTGATATGCCCTTATGTGGTTTTGTTGTGTATCTGGGTACCAGTCTCATGTTAACTAATATCTTCTCTGTGTTTCCTCACTGCACTCACTTCTTGATATTTGATTTCTGTGATATATTATTTGAACTGGCCCTCTTTACAGTAAGCTGTCTCTTAACTGTCTGATGCCTTTGTATTGGAGTTTTACATGATGTCCCTACACTACTCTTATCTTTGTGTCAGCTTCTGAGAGAGTTTGGTCCCATTCAAAACTTATTTCCTTGTTCAAACAAGAGATAGTGAGTGAGCACTTGGACTGACAATCCAATTTATATGAAGGACTCCTTGCTATATTAAGATGTCCTAGGCACTGGTCTATGGCAACTCTAGACTGTCTCTAGGGGGGTGACAAAATAGTCCACAACATCTTTCTGGCGTCGTTGCTAGGGATCGAATTCAAGAATATCAGTTTCCCTGGGTCTCGAAAAATTGTTTTCACTCTCTAATCAGGTGAGCACAAAGAGTTGAAGAGTTGCATATCTCTCACCTTGGCGACTCCACTGTTCTTTATTTGATAAATTTTATTGGTAGTCCTGGCTTCCCGAAAGCCACATTTGAGGTCAGATACATCCCAATCAAAGACACCTTACGTGTCTGACGCAGAGAAGATCATTCATAAAAGTGTTTGGAAAGAGAGGAAGTCGGTTCGTGCTGAAAACCCTGAATATTCCATTGAATATTATCCGCCCTCTTCTTCTCAAGAAGTTAGAATAGAAAATTCCGAGTCTTACTCAGAGACTCCACGTAGAGGAAGTGCCTGGATTGAAGAAGAATCTCATCCTGCTTTCGAGGCTGAAGAAATTAAAGAGGTCACAGAAGTAGTTGCTGTCAACCGTGAATTATTCCCATCTACACCTCAGGCTTCTATGCAATATATTCCCATTTTCATTCATATGCCACTTCCTCCTACTCCTCTCTTTTCATCTGTTTCTCAGACCATTGTACAACCCCCACCTCCTCCGATGGCCAATGTTCCTGCTTTTCTATTGAACAAATATGCTCCTCTGGCCTTACCCCAAGTGCTGAATGATATGCCACAGGATTATTTGAAGATTCTACCGAGATTTAATGGTGAAAATGAAGTTGATGCTCAGAAACATCTTGAGACTTTCTGCTCTTTTGCAGAGAACTTAAATGTTGAACACCTTGATGTGGTCCTGAGATTATTCGTGCATTCTTTGGAAGGGGAAGCCAGAAAATGGTTCAAGACATTGGGAAACCGTTCAATAACCACCTGGGATATCATGGAGAATACTTTCCTCAGAAAGTGGGGAGAAAAGAAATATCATGGTCAGTGTCTTACTGAGTTTAACACAATGAAGGGGTTTCAGAATTTATCAAAAGATTCAACAAGTTATATCTGAGCCTGCCTCTTGAGATGAAGCCCCATGAAGCTATTGCCAAGATAATTTTTATAGCAGCCTTTGATTTTGATTTTGGATTTTCCTTGAGAGAAAGAAAACCCGCTACATTGGATGATGCGCAATCAGATGCTCTGGAACTAGAAGCAAACTTTTCCTCCACTGGGAAACTAAAGGAAAAAATTGAACAAGATACTAGGAGGAGAGGCAAAGAAGAAGTTTCCACCTCTCATCAGGAAAAATATTCAGATAAAATGGATGAAATAAGCAAAATGATAAAGAAGATGGTCAAGCTTGAACTGGAAGCTAAAAATGCAGCTCCCAAGAACTATTACAATGCTCCAAACAGAGGATACAATCCTCAGTATAGAAGACCCCCATTGCAGATATTGCCGAGAGAAGTAAAAGAACAACAAGACCAGGTACCTCATCCCTTATACCTAGAAGGTCCAACAGATGACTCCACTGGAGATGCAGCTTATGGATTAGAAGATTCAAATCTGGCTTTTTCAAATACGGATGATATGGATTGTCCATTGCAAGACGAATACGAAGAAGCAGAGATTGATCATTATTGTAAGCAATTTTCTGATTTCATGCAAGCACAATTCAATGTCAAATATGATCTTAGATCTTCAAGGAAGAGGACCAGGACTCAAGATCAAGAAGAGGAGCCACCTCAGAAAGAAGCATCTTCTCAGAATGAATTAGCAACAAAGAGAAACGTAGAAAAAGGTAAGAATCTTCTAAACACTCCCTTGCAGCCTAATGATCAGAGTCCTTCTTCTTCAAAAACAGTCAGTCCTCCTAACGCTGAGCCAGTGTCAAAAGAAATTAAATCTCCAACTGAAAATAAGGAGTCAAAAGAAGTTGTGATAGAAAAGCCCTCACCTGCTTTCAATTTGCAAAAAGAACTTGAGAAGATTAAGATTCCAGTCCCCTTAACAGAATTATTAAAACAGCCTGTATACCAGTCTCAAGTCACTCCTTTTATGCTTCCTCCTGAAATACCTATTGCACCTGATAGTTTAAACCTTCAAGAATAAAGACCCATGGTAGTCTTTGGCCCACATGTCGAGGAGATAGACCCTTCTACTCCTCCTTTTTACGTGTCCCTAGTCATTCATGACCTGTTGTTACACAATTGTATGTTATATTCTGGGGCTTCCCATAATATTATGCCTCTGTCTGTCATGGAACAACTAGGACTGCAAATTACAAGACCATACAAAGATTTATATTCATTTGATTCTAAAAGAGTTAAATGCTTGGGAATGATTAAAGATTTAGTGGTCAATTTGGCCCAAATCCCAGCAAAGAGTGTGGTCATGGACATTGTGGTTGCTGATATCCTAGCCCGCTTTGGCATGTTGTTGTCAAGGTCCTGGGGTACAAAGATTGGGGGGTCAATTAAATTGGATTTAACATATGCTACTATCCCAATCTTTGGAGGTCAAGAAAGGAGGTTATACAGGGAGACTAGATTTGTTAAAATGGTAACTAAGGATGACTGCTCAGAGAATTCTCCAGTTTATAACAAAGAGGGAGACTTCTCATGTCTGATGTTAGAAGAAAATCAAAATTATGCTCATGAGCCCCTTTGTGGTCAAATTCAAGCTGAGCAGCCTAAAGGAGATCAGGAATCAGAAATTTGGACTTTGCATTTTGATGGAGCAAATTCAAGGGAAGGCAATGGAGCTGGGGTATTATTAATCTCTCCTACAGGGAAATGGGTGCCACTGTCCTTTAAATTGGAATATGAGGCTACAAACAATGTAGCCGAATATGAAGCACTATTGTTAGGACTGCAGACAGCCAGAAACATGGGCATCCAAAGTTTAAAATTATTGGGAGACTCTGAGCTGGTGGTAAGGCAGATCAAAAATCAATGCCAAACTAAGCATCCACGGTTGAGAGCATATAGAAATGAAGTATGTGACATGATAGAAAATTTCTTCTCAGCGTTTAACATACAGTTCATGCCCAGGGAGCAAAACAGAATAGCAGATTCTCTTGCCGTAGCTGCCAGTACGTTCCGTCCTCCTCAGAATCCACTTTTAAGATATGAAGTGGAGGTACATTACAGACCATCCATTCCAGATAATATTAAGCACTGGCAGGTTTTCGAAGATGATGAACAGATGAAGAGATTCATGGAGACAGTGGGAGAATTCTCCAATATGGAGATTGATGATAACGAGGAGGAAGAAGTCGAAAATATTGCAGAAAACAGATGGGAAGAAAGAATAGCAGGTAACAGAGTACTGCAGCTGAAAGGAAATGTTATACCTAGAGGGTTAGTACCTCTAGAAAGATTATTTAACAAGGATGACATTCAGTTGCAGCCAAACAAAGTAACAGAAGAAGATCAAGTGGGATATTTGAATCTGGGTACTTATGCTGATCCCAAAATTTTCAAATTATCTAAAAGAGTCCCAGACGAATATAAAGAAAAATATTTGAAGTTGTTTCAATCTTACAAGGATGTATTTGCTTGGTCCTATCAGGACCTAAAAACTTTTGATGTTAACATAATGCAACATAAAATTCCTTTGAGGGAAGATGCAAAGTATTATAAGCAGAAGCTCAAACAGATCAATCCTCTGTTGCTTCCCTCTATTGAAAAAGAAGTCAAGAAGCTACTGAAAGCCAAAATAATTGTACCACTAAGATACTCAGAATGGGTGGCAAACCTTGTTCCTGTTCGAAAGAAAAACGGAGAAATAAGGCCGTGTGTAGATTTCAGGAATTTAAATAAAGCATCTCTCAAAGATAATTATCCACTGCCTAAGATGGACCACATCCTGCAGAAAGTGGTGGGAGCATCCAGAATGTCAATGATGGATGGATTTTCTGGATATAATCAGGTAGCTGTATTTCCAAAGGACCAGAAGAAAACTGCATTTACTACACCATGGGGAACATTTATGTATGCTAGGATGCCATTTGGATTAATTAATGCAGGAGCTACTTTTCAAAGGGCAATGGACATAGCCTTTGTTGGAGAACAGGACAAGTTCCTGGTGGTATACCTTGATGATATCACAGTGTTTTCAAAGAATGATGATGAGCATATTGAACATCTAAGAAGAACTTTTGAAAAATGCAGAAGGTACGGCCTTTCTCTCAATCCTCAAAAGTCTTTGTTTGCATTAGATGAGGGAAAACTCTTAGGGCACATTGTAACTAAAGACGGTGTAAAAATAGACCCTAAGAGGGTAGAAGTAATAAACAGCATTCCTTTACCAAGGAATAAGAAGGAAGTACAGGTGTTTTTAGGCGGAATCAATTTTTTGAGAAGGTTTATTCCTAACTATGTTGAGATAATTAGGCATATAACTGATATGTTGAAAAAGGAGAATGAAGTAAAATGGTCCCAGGAGTCTAGAGATGCATTCACAAGGATAAAACAAGCATTTTCTGAAGCTCCTGTGCTAGCTGGACCAGATTACAACAAGCCATTTATGATCTTTTCATTTGCTTCACCTCATACGATTGCTGGAGTATTATTACAGAAAAATGAAGAGGGATATGAACAGCCTATAGCTTTCTTCAGTCAAGTGCTTTATGATGCTGAATTGAAATATAATATATTGGAGAAGCAGGCATATGCCCTGGTAAAGTCCCTTAAAGCTTTTAGAGTATATGTTTTGCAATCTCACATTACTGCATATGTTCCCACAGCAGCTGTCAAAGACATCCTTGTTCAGGGAGATAGCGAAGGTAGAAGAGGAAGATGGATTGCAAAAATACAGGAGTATGATTTGAACATAAGGCCTACTAAGTTGGTTAAAGGACAGCGACTTGCTAAGATGTTATCTGAATCAAATCATCAAGCTTTGGGCATTAATTTATCCATGATAGCAAATGAAGAATCCGAAAAAGAAGAAGAACAGCAAGGACTAGAGATGGCCACTCAAAAGGTACACATGAAATATCTAACTAGTCCTTGGTACAAAGAAATAGTTGAATACCTCTTAACACTTAGCTGTCCTCCGAGTTGTGATAAGGTGAAATACAGAGCCGTAAGAATGAAATCTCAAAAATACATAATTGCCAATGGACAGCTATATTAGAGAGACCCTTCAGGTATATTACCGTTATGCCTCATGGAAAATGAAGTGGAGAACATATTGACAGAATTCCATGAGGGAATATGCGGAGGCCATTACAGCTGGAGGGCTACAGCTCATAAAATCCTGAAGGCTGGTTTTTACTGGACAAAATTATATACAGATACTTTTTCTTGGGTCAGAGCATGTGACAAATGCCAAAGGTTCGCAGAAAGACAGAAATTAGCAGCTTTGCCCTTGATTCCTATTCATGTAAATGAACCATTTCAGAAGTGGGGATTAGATTTTATAGGAGAAATACATCCCCCATCAAGTGGCCAATATAAATGGATACTAACAGCCACATATTACTTTACGAAATGGGTGGAAGCCATACCTACAAGAAATGCTACAGATGCTGTGATAATGAAGTTTATGGAGGACAATATCATATCTAGGTTTGGCTGTCCCGCCAGGATTGTAACTGATAACGCACAGGCTTTCAGATCTGCTAGGTTTGTGAATTTTTGCCAAAGGTATAACATCATCCTAACTCACTCCACATCATACTATCCACAGGGAAACGGTCTAGCAGAATCTTCTAATAAAACCCTGGTGAGGGACCTGAAGAAAACAATCAGTGAAAACCAGAAGAACTGGGACTCTCAATTAAAGTTTGCTCTATGGGCGAATAGGATAACCAGCAAAAGAGCAACAGGTAAATCTCCTTATGAGCTGGTATATGGAAGAGCAGCTGTGTTTCCTGTGCAATTAGCTTTGCCAGTAGCATGCTTTATGCAGGAAATCCAGGAAGAACCAGATGACATGATCAGGAGGATTAATCAGCTGGTAGAGCTGGAGGAAACACGGAACCAGGTAGATCAGAGATTGATAGAATACCAAGAGAAAATGAAAAATGTGTTTGATCAGCATGCAAAAGATAGGAAATTTCAAGTTGGAGACCTGGTTCTCAGATGGGACGTTCGCAGAGCGGAGAAGGGAAAGCATGCTAAGTTTGATCCTCTGTGGTTTGGGCCATTCAAAATAGCGAAGTTAGGAAGAAACAACACTTTTTCTTTAGAAAACCTACAGGGTGATCGGTTGGATGCCCTGTGAATGGCCAATTTCTCAAGCCATATTTCCAATTCTGACCCAGGCTGGGAATGCCCGCTTGTATTATAATTGTATATAAGTAGTTTTAGTTTTTATTTTCGTAAAGAAAAATATGCTGGCAATTACCTGAAGAAGGAGCGCAGGGGAATTAGAAAACAGGATGAAATATTCAATGGTCTGCGTGTTCTCGACATGCTCGAGGACGAACATGTCATCCCTAGATGGAGCCGATGTTGTACATATCTACCCCTACCTAGGAATTTTGGCCTGCTGCCCCATTCGAACCTATTTTAAACCTCCACCGTGGCTTAGAATCCTGATGCTCCCGCTTAACACTGTCATCCCCACTCAAAAATATGCTTGGCCAAAGTTTAAAAACCCATAGTTTAAATATTGGGCCAAGCCCCTAAGAGTTTAGCCCTTCCTGTTTGGACTTCCATATGCCCCGAGCCCGAAAACCACAAGCTAAAAGGAGAGGGGCTTATCGTTTTATATTTCGGGTGCAATGGCAGTCGTCCGATCAAATCCAATCAACGGAGTGGCGTTTGTTTTAGGTCGAGGGCCCCGCGCGCAGAAAACCGGTGGTAAATCCTGCACCACTCCCACCGAGCCGACGGTATTTACCACCGGGGCATCGATTCCACTAAACATGTGTCGCGTGTCTTTGGTACAGGATCCAAAACCACTTTCCCCGTGCGTTAAAGTCTGAACAATCGCCGGGCAGCGGAATTTGTTTGAACCGTCAGATCTACTGATCTAGATCCGACGGCGGAGATCTTTTAAACTCGCTCTCCCATTAATTCGTGCCCGGCGTACCCTGTGGCCCACCATCGTGTTGCCCCCCATTGACTACCAGTCGTTTATTTATGAATCTTAATCCAACGGCCAGCAATCTATCTCCCCGTCCGTTGACTCTGCTGCCACGCTGTCTTTCCACCAGTCCCCCGTACATCCACGTGTTTTGGCCTCATGCGTCCGTAATATTCCTCCCCACCCTATATATATATGTGTGTGTGTGTGTGTGTGTGTGTGTGTGTGTGTGTGTTTATATGTTTTTATTCATATTTGTCGTTATTCCTTCCTCACGTGTTCCTATCTCCTGTTCGTGTCCACGACGTCGTCTCCATCTCCACCTCCGCACTCCACACCCCTGATTCTGGTTTTTCTAATATGTTCATGGGTTTTGCAGGTTTCAAGGCAATAAGAAGGTGCTTTAATTTATGGTCTATGTTGCATAGGCTAAGAGCATGTTGAAGGACGGCATTCTGCTGGCGAAATTTAAAGAAGAAGCCGAGGGTAGGTGTGTGAAATGACCATCATTAAAGAAAACGAAGATATGGACCTACAGAACCCTCCAGAGAAATTCGCCCTACATTAAAGATCCAGGATTCAAATCCAAAGTTAAGGGCTGATAGTACAGTATAGAATTGCAGACTATCTCAGGGTTCTTACGGCAGCAGATCTTACTCTCAGTAGAAGGCAGAGCACTGTATATATTTTATTATTTGTGTCTTTTATATAAGGAGATTTTCATCTCCCAGCATTTATTTCTATAGACAGATTGTAAAGTATAGTCATTTATAGTTAGCCATTCATAGAAGAGGGTGCGAATGTTTTCCGCCATTTTATTCAAATTGAGTCATTAAATATGCTCCATCTACCTCCTCCTCTAGAATTCTCTATCTTTCCTATAAAGGCCCGAAAAGAAGACATTGTAAAGGTTCCAGATTTCTATCAGCAAACTATGCAGTGAAAAGGTTTTGGTATACATTTTGTAATACTTCTGTATGAAGGTTCAGATCCCGTAGGGTCTCAGTGAGGAGGAGTTATAACTATAATGAGGATTCTGGTCTTTGGTATCTCACAGTATGTAATTTCTCTTATGTGTTAATACAATATCTCTTGCATGCTATTTGTCTTCTTGTATCATGTTCTAGAATGCGAGTGGCTCACTAGTTTGCAGTAAGGATTCATCCTTGTTGATCCTCTTTAAGATTAGTCGGCTTCACTAAATAGGCCTAGTCATGATATCTTTTATTTCCACGCTCATCTCTTCCATATTTTCTGCTATATTAGTTACTTGAGGAGGGTGCTTTTAAAACACCATTGTCATATAAGGATTCATAGATCGATATGCCCTTATGTGGTTCTGTTGTGTGTCTGGGTATCAGTCTCATGTTAACTAATATCTTCTCTATGTTTCCTCACTGCACTCACTTCCTGATATTTGATTTCTGTGATATATTATTTGAACTGGCCCTCTTTACAGTAAGTTGTCTCTTAACTGTCTGATTCCTTTGTATTGGAGTTTTACATGATTTCCCTACACTACTCTTATCTTTGTGTCAGCTTCTGTGAGAGTTTGGTCCCATTCAAAACTTATTTCGTTGTTCAAACAAGAGATAGTGAGTGAGCTCTTGGAATGACAATCCGATTTATATGAAGGACTCCTTGCTATATTAAGATGTCACAGGCAGTACATGGCAACTCTAGGCCTCTAGGGGGGTGAAAAAATGATCACAACAATGCTCAAATCATATTCTTGGATTTTGGCAATCCA
>JAXQQM020092345.1:0-103294 GCA_034641835.2 Pinus albicaulis | reverse complement strand
TAACCCAGCTTCACGTTTCCGCCCATAGCATTTTTTATAGCATTTTGACTAATGACATGAACTAACATTGTTCTGCTGCTAGTTTGCTTTTCATAGCTTTTGTTTAACTTCAGTCTTGCTTTGTACATTTCAGTTTTTCTTATCTGATTCAGTAGTTAAATTTAAATATATTAAGCTGCTCATAACGTCTTTAGTTGCCTCCGAAAGCCATAGCTGGACTGATGGTGAGGGACTGCATTATGAAATGTGTAGTTTAGTATTAGTTTCTTTTCTGCAAATTTAGATATATTAAGCTGCTCATAGCGTCTTCAGTTGCCTCCGAAAGCCACAACTGGACTGATGGTGAGGGACTGCATTATGAAATGTGTAGTTTAGTATTATTTTCTTTTCTGCAAATTTAGATATATTAAATCATGTATGACATCTTTAGTTGCCTCTGAAAGCCACAGCTGGACTGATGGCGATGGATTGAATCATGTGTGTATGGTTTAGTATTAGTTTACTTTCTGCAAATTAAATAATCAGTTACACAAGTTGTTTATGATTACTTCCGCAAGTCATAGCTGGTCTAATGATGAAGGGTCAGAAAATGAATTGATGTAATCTGATTTAGATTTATTTTGTTGCGATTTTGAATTTCCATAAGCATAGTTTCTTTTGTGTTCAGTTGGCAGCAAGAATAGTTTGGTTTCCATGTTCACTAGTTTCCTGTTTTGATTCATTAGATTAGCAGCACCTTTTCATTTCAGCAGTACACTTTTACTTTCTTTCAAGTCTTGTCATTGTAATTTTCAATTTACTTTTAAAGTTTCAAGATTGGTAAATCATTATAGGGGATATCACTTCCTTGAACAAATATAACCAAACTTGTTTTTCATTTTAGAATTTCCATTTTACCTTAGAAAGACCAAAAATGACAAAAGTTAAGAAATAGGTTATCTTGCACATATAGTGCGCCGCACTTCATCAGCTTACGATTCCCGGATTGACAAATTAAATGCAGCAATTTAGGACACACTAAATTGACCAAACACATGGATAGGCCAGCTTGAATTTTCTCACATGCCTTCAATCTCACGTAGACACTTATTTTTGGAACTCTTATACATTTACTATGTTAGTTTTCTAAGGCCTAAGATGGGAAAAATAAATAACAAGTGTGTGCAAGTAGCAACACACTTGACTAGATTGAACTTAGCCTAGTCTTATGGTGGATGTACATTTTAAGGGCTTCTTTCCTAATTCAAAATCGATAAAGATAAATAAACTAACTATTTCATTTGTCCTACAATTCCAATAGTGCACATGGAAAGATTCTATGTAAGTCTCTTTTGTTGCATATGGTAGGCCTCTAAATAGATTAAGCTTGTACTAGCATAATGCAAAAATGACCTGCAAGTCACCACTGTGTTTTGGTTTCTGAAGGCTACTGCATTATTGATTGATTAGTGAAGTATCAACCAATGAATAAGTTTCAACATTTGGAGAAGTCACAATATATATTATAATTTTGTCTTGCAGATTGGCCTCTTGACCAATTTTTTCTAGGAATGCCTCTTATGAAAAAATAATTTCTTTCCTAACAGGTTATGAGCCTCATGAAAATACCAGGTTCACTAGAAAATTTGAAGCAAATATATAATGGACGCATCATGCTACCACTACAAGCCATTGCAGAAAATAGAAACCAAGGTGAAAAAGCGTCTACAGCTACATTGTAGACGTGTTACAGTGAAAATACTTTCTTGAATGTCTATTCTCCAACATCCATAGCATTACCACAAATAATCATAGTTTGTATTTAACTCCAAATAATATACATTCCATTAAGACGCTGTCAATCATAGTTTTACCTTGTGGCAATGATTTTCCTTATGCCCTGCTCTCATTTTCAGTCAAAAACTAGATTTCCTATTCCTACTGTAATATGACCAACTATCAGACAACTATCTCACTGTATTTCTAGATAAAATGAGCAGTGTACCCAAATATTAAAGAAACTGAAAATGATATTATAGGGTAAGAAACTAAATAGGTAGTACGCATGATATGCTATTCCATAATTCACTACCTTTCCCATTTATAAAATAGTTTCTACAACAATTCTGTTGTATATTAGTTCTTTATGTTGCTATTTATTGAGATTTTGGCTCACACGGGGATTACAATAAGCCTTTCCACAGGAGATACATATGGCTTATGCAATTGGCATACCATTGTTGTCACTGTAACTAACATTTCATGATAAGAAGTTATAGTTGAAACATTGCATTTACTTGTTTTGGCTTCCTAATTGTTATGTATGGCATATATAATACCAGCTGTCCATTGGGATTCATATGTGACCAAATGAAAAAGGCTTTAACTGTTGCTAAATGAAAACATGTGACAGGCTAGGATTGGAGGGATTTTGTGCAAATTATAATGAAAAATAAAAAAGTGAAGGCGTGCACCTCCGGTGTTATGACAACATGGTTTCCTATTTATAATCTTCTAGAGTTATTATTATTTTATTTGTTCGTTTCTTTCTGACTGTTTCTCCCTAGTCAAGGTGTTTCTCAAGTTTGCCAGCTCTGAATTCTAACAATGCTGCTTGATGTCTTGTAGTGGAAACACCTCACATTTTAGCATAGGTCCAAGATCTAGTTCTGGTACAATAACACAAATTGTGGAAGATTTGGTAAGTGCCTACTACTGAAAGCGTTGCCACTGTGACCCAAGTGATATTTGGCCACAACTAGAAGGTTAGTGCATTGGGAAAAAGAGAATGTTGTGTGCGTTGATGCTGCACACAGGGCATCTTTTTACAAGCCCTTTTTCCCATCACGTGCAAGAGCAGTTTGCATCTGCAAGATGCACATAGCATTCTCTTTGCCCAATAAAATAACCTTCTAGTGTTGCATGAGCTTCTAGCCTCTTTAGACTAAGGAACTGTCCAGAACTTTTTCACTCTTGGTTCGTAGTTATCCTGTGAGTTTAGTCTGATTGCAAGACTTTTTCCTTCACATTCCTTGTCAATGTTTCTGCCATAACCTCAGAGCTACTCGGGTTTGGTGTTGTTCCCTAGATATCTCTTGGGGTCTGGACCAACCTCCTGATCTGCTGTCAGCATTTCTATACCTCCAGCAGGTATATCACTTATCACATGCATTTTTGTTTCTCCAAAATGTCATTACTCTCGCAAAAGTGTGCATTCTAATTTAAGATTCTTTCTCCCACAACTCAACATGCTTTGTGCAATGTGGTGCCGGTTGGGTGATTTTGATGGCTTCTACAAACTAGTTATTAGACAATGTTTCTAACCTCTTAGGAAGGAGCTACTTAGCGGTGGTTGCCTCTCTGATAATTGCTTGTATTGATTGTTCACTATTATATTGAAAAATTCATCGTCGGGGATTAATTTTTCAATTTTATCAAGTGTCTCTTTTATCATATTCAACACAAGATGGACTTTGCATGCACTGAGTTCATTGGAGCAAGGCTTTCTAGCTTGCCTTGAATATTGAAAGCAAGTTACAGAAGCGATCCCTAAATATGGAGCATCATTGACAACGATTGAAGCTCCACTCAGTGGATGTTTTCTAATCCCTCTTCTTATGCTCCTTCCCCTTGTCATCTTCATTTGTTTACAAGGCATGAAAAATATACCCATAAGTCTAAGTTTTAGCCCAAAAGAAATTGTAATGATAGTGGAAATGTTACAAGAATATTTTTATTATCACTAATGGTGTGCCCATTCTAATGAAGGATGTCTTAAGCAAAGAGTTCTCAACACATATTTTAGTTGCTGAGCAAAAGGAAGGAGAAGGTTAAAATGATTATAGTCAACAATCCCAGTTACATAAGTGGTTGTTGTGGACTTCCCAATCCATGGTGGGAATGCCTCTGCTACTAAGTACGGTAATTCTAACAATTCAAAAAAAATGGAAAAACAATTCTAAGCCCACAATTAGTCTTAATCATCACTTACTACTTCACTTTAGACAATGATGCTTTGTTTGTGCAAAATTGTTGCATTATAGTTAATGCTAGTGATAAAAATCTTATTTCACAAGATCATGTGACTTTTCTTAACTTTCCTTCAAAATGTTAACCTTGGTCTAAAATTTTAGGGCTGGATGAAGGATAAGGAACTAATGCAAGTTATGAAGGTCTGTCGATTCACTTTTGCTATTGACCACTCTTTGATAGTATTAAGTATGATGGCACTCTTGTTGATTTCTATGGTCTTATTCCTTGGAAGGTTTTATCAACACGATTGCCATGCAAGCTATTATACATTGTCTTGAAACTTCCCTATTTTTGCAGAGAAGTTAGTGTCATGCTAGTGATTAATTTGAAACTGTATTTTAGTGGAAAAATTCACTGTTTTTTGGTGGAATAGTTCATAATTTATTCTGATCTTTTTTTGCAAGTGTACTAGTCACGATGATAAACGTGTGTGGTTTACTTCAGAGGGTTCTCATTTCTTTCTAGATACGCTTTTCATGATTTTCTTTGAATACTTCTCTAGTGCTTTACCTTCATATTTTATCCCCTGCACAATTGCTCCCGAGGTCCATGTTGTTATGTTTATTGGCTGTTTCTGTAAAAACTTTTTCCCGAGGTTCTGCAAGGTAAATGAAAATGAAAAAAATACTATTTTACATATTGATATTTGTTCAAGGCATTCTTATGTGATACTTGAATTTCATAAATCTAGATTTCTATTTCGTTATCTATATCAATATATAAGAACATGCCCATGGATTGTTCATATTTCTCAAACTGTGAAGTTGTTCCTTTCCTGTTGCATGTTATTTTATATTGTTATGTTGTGATTCAAATTTCTAGTTGTGCTTTTCAGTTATTCTCCTACGTAGTACATGCTTTTTTAGATGAAATAAAAAGTTATTTTTATTGTCTTTTTATTATGTATATTGAACATATTATTTCTAGCAACTTTTGATCTGCCTAGATTTTCTATTCCTTCGATGTATCTTTGCACCTTTAGGGGAAATTGCTAGTTTAAAGTCTAATTATTTAAAGGGTGCTAGCTCAATGGAAGAGCACCTGCTTTACAGGCAGGAGGTTGGTGGTTCGATTCCATCGTACCCTGATATTCATAGGGAATGACGACGATCAGTTTTTGGTGATGGATGCTCTTTTGACCATCACTAATAAGCTTATGCTGACATTTTTCGACTCTCACCAAAATATGAAATGGTGACAGTCAACGAACGCCACCATATATACGCATCAATAGTGACGACCATTAAAGGTCTGTCACCATAAATCTTTCTTGTTGATATGAAATGGTGAGGGTCACTGTTTTCCATTATAGTCATTATTCATGACGGACCTTGATGTCACCAATGAGTTTAAGGTGACGGTCAAAGAACGTCGTCATATATATGCACCAATAGTGACGACCATGAAAGGTCCATCACAAAAAATCATCGTTGTTCATATGAAATGGTGACGGTCACTATCCATCATTATAATCAATATTCGTGACCGACCTTGAATGTCACCACAACACATACTTTTGGTGACCTGGCCATCGTCCGTCGCTATAAATAATTATTGGTGACGAACCTTGAATTTCACCACAACACCTATACTTTCAGCGACGCCACCTTTGGTGACGTTCAATTTTTGGTGACGAAGGCTCTTTTGACCCTCACCAATGAGCTTATGGTGACCATTTTCGCCCCTCACCAATGTCATTTTTCCTTGTAGTGATATAAGTGTAGAATTAGATATTTTCCTATTTTCAAAAGAAAAATAATATCAAGGGTTGCTAATCTAAATGCACCCAATGAAGAAAAAATGCTAGAAAAGTATGATGGGTAGGTAGAAGTTGAGTTGAAACAATCATATTTTGCAGATTTTTAAGTTCACTGCTTCAAGGAACAACAGAAAATTAAAAAATTGAAGAAAAGGACCCTGTCAAAGTGAGAAACGAAGGCACTGATCTGCTTATTCCAGAGATTTAATCCTTGGGGTTATTGACACCTCTTAAACAAGCTGCCCTCCCCAGCTGGAGGCACTATTATCCTCATGTATTCTACAGAGTTCACTAGGTGACTATTGATTTTCCACAAGCGGCTAAAGATAACATTATTGGCCTATCAGTTATCTTTAGAAATATCACTTCCTTCATTATCCTTATAGAATATTTTTCACTATATTTCATCTTTGATTTCTCAAACTTACCTTGCTACACTTAAAAGACTCACCATGGGCTTGTTTCTCTCATTTTCACCCTCCTTGCCTATCATCAATTTCATTCACTCAATTCCTCCTCTGAAAACCCTCTTTTCTCTCTAAAAACCCTTCAAAACTCCTTTCCTTCATCCTTTTCCTTTATTTTATCAAAACAATGTAAAATACCCTCTTTTACATTGTTTTAACTAAAATATTTAACCTGTCGGGACCACACCTTTATAAATAAAACTTATATATATATATATATATATATATATATAAACCTGAATTTTTGTTTTAAAACCAACCCTTTAAGTTTTTAAGCCCCCTCACCTTAAACCCTCACTCCCTCACGCTGACATGACCCTAATCCCACCTATTACATAGCCCCTCTCGTAATTATTTAAAGCCGCCTGCACATTATTTTAAACGCCTCATAAACCTTGCTCCTTACTTTATAAATCAGGCTCATCTGCTTGATTTATGAAAACCCTGGGCCCCAATTTCCACCAAAACTTGCGCTCCAATAAAACTCTGCCACTTGTACCTGAGCCCACCCTTTTGAAGTTACCCACAACTCCCAAAGCTTGTGATCACCATTGATCTACCTTCCTGAGATCCAATGGTTGATCGTGCATATTGCAAATAAATTAGCGTGGGGATTAAATAATCTCCAACCATGTGATATGCGTGGTATTCCTCTGCCATGCAGCGTTTTCTAAATGGAAATGCATGCCCGCCCCGAATACCCTTACCGCCTCCCAAATCGCGCGAAAACCACCTCCCAATTTTCGAAAACCGCTTTTCCTCCATGCCAAGATTCAAAAAAATCCATTCTCCATTCAAATATCTTGTCAGTTCCGCCTACAGAATCAAGCCCAAAACACCTTTCTCTACCCTCCGATAGCCCAAAAACCCACAAAAATGTAGTAAAATCCTCCCCGCAGGTTTTAAAGCTAATTGTTTGTTTTAGTGTGCAGATTTAATGGTGGAAATGCATAAAATGCATTCCAATGGTCCAAAAACATCCAATGAAATCTCTCGGTGACGATCCAAAGGTTTGATTTAAATTTGAAGGGACCAAAGGCCATATCTCAAGCTTAATCATCAATAAAACATGGTTATCGATGGTTATTAAAACCCTCCATCAACGAAGAATGCATCCCTGCACCAAAAAAAAATATAAGCAAAGGTGTAGTAAGAAGATAAAACAGTCAAAGGACTGTGATAAAGCAATGAAGATTAAAGGGCTAATCATGTATCAGACACAAATCATAAGGGTTAGCCAATAAAGCAAAAATTGAAGGATTAAAAGGTTAAGATAGAATATCACAAGGTTAATCAAAAGGATTAATAAAGTAAACAGAGATAAAGGCAGAATCAGAGAAAAGACAGTGAAACAGACAGTGAAAGGATAAATCAAAGTTTAAAGCCTAAAACAGAGTTCAATGATAAAACAGAGGCAGATTAAACCTAGAGAATAGATTTGAATGACTAAATCCAAGAAGTTAATTCTTCAAAGGATATTTTGCCACCTAAAACATGTTTTCTTTCAATAAAACATCAAACAGTTATTACAAACAGTCAGAGATATTTTTCATCTACCAGTAGTTACTGTAAACTTATTACAAAAAGCCTTAAATTCAAACATTTCACAGAAACTAACTCAGAAGTTAAGATAGGAGTTATTATTTCAGAGAAACACCTTCAGATATTTTTTCTTTGGGCCTTGCATGGTCTCAAAGGTCAAAAATCATTAACTCTGTAATAAATGACATTTTAAACCCTATATTAGCACCACCTCCTCATTTTGCAGATAAATACCACATATGAGTTTCATTTTTAGTATTGGTTAGTTGGTGGTTATTTGACTAATTTCTGCTTCAAAGCTAGTTGAGGATTGCTAGGTTGGATCAGAGAAAGCCCTGAGTTGCAGAGAGCTATTCTATATGCATTAATGTAACTGTTTTGATCATCAATAATACAAGCACGTTCACAAGATTCTTGAGCTACCTTAATGGTGAATTTTTCCTCATTTGTCATTGTTTTTCATATGTTTTCCATTTTGTCCATATTTCTCTGATAAAATAAAAGAAGTTTTAGAGTAGGATATGCTATCTTGGAACCCTATTTATGTCTTCATTATTTATCTTAATGCTTTCTTCTACAAGGTCTGATTGGAGAATTCTTAATTGCTCTCTAGTTCCATCTAGCTTGTTGCCTTAGAAATGATTTAATAGAGTCTAGCCAAAGAAGTCTATGTTGAGCCCTGTCCTTTGGTGTAGCTTGAAATATTATTTTAAGGCCTTCCTTTGAAGTATACTTAGTAGAGTCTAAACCAGGGAAGTCTATGGTATGCCCTATCCTCTGGTCTACCTCAAAATGTTGCTTTGAAGGTCTTTTGAGTGTTGAGTTAAAGACGATAGGTTTAGATTGCTCTTTAGTTGCTCTCACTATTATCTTAAATGTTTTCTTTTGTCTGAAAGTAGTCTTAGGACTGCTGGATTGTTGTCTTAAAGGTTTTCTTATTAATGTCTAGCCAAATAAGTCTATGGTATGCCATGTCCTATGATTTTCCTCAAACAGATACCTAAAAGGTTTTTCTTGTCTAAGTAGGGCTAGAATATTCTTAACTGACTATAGCTTTGCTACCTTCAGAACTTATTATTGTTTCATATCACAATCTATTCTAAGAGATCCACTTGATATTGTTAGCTTGCCCTAAGGAAACCCTTGCAAAGTTTATGAACAATTAAATCCTTTTATGACCCCATTTTCCAATGGATTAATGTTTTCTCATAGTCTATCCATGCAGCTGAACATCCCTTTAATTAGTCACACCATAGATCTCTCAATCTATCAATTAATTCAACCAAAGAAAATAAGTCCTTATAACTTCATAACTAGCCTAATATTATAAACAAGAGTATAAATATATATCATTTGAAAACACATAAATAGAGAGATCCCTCTATGAATCTAGGAAGCCAAAGTCCTAGGACTCCAAAGTGGTTCTGATGTTTCCCCTACAATGTTTGTTCTTGCCAATCTTGCAAATCACAGGGAACCAACAATATATATAGTTTTCCCAAATGAAACATCAAATTTTTATGCATGTGATAATCATTTTCTTCAACTTGATTCCCTTCACTCAAACTAGCATACACATATTGAAAATCAACATCATGTGCATATTGTTCTATGTAACTCTAATGTATAATAGGATCGTTTTTTAGTAAAGTAGAAGAACTCATAATCAGTCTCGAAAGAATATCAGCAACTTTATTGAAAATATCTTTCTTGTACCTTATAACCAATTGAAACTGTTGAAGAAATCCCATCACCTAAAATGTCGTGATTGCTACAATTTTGTTTGCGACTGCAAGTACTGTAAATGTTGGTGATCGGTATGTACAATCGTCTCTTTACCCATAAATTAGTGTTAACTCTTCTTGACGCTTTGTACCAACGCATACAGTTCTTTTTCATATGTAGGATAATTATTTACAGAACCATTGAATGTTTCAGAATGAAAAGCAATATGCTTATCATGCTGCAAAATAATTGTGCCCATGGCATAATCACTAGCATCAGTTTGAATCTCGAATGGTTGTCTCAAATTTGGTAATGCAAGGGCTGGAGCTAAACTAATATTATATTTTAAAGCTTTGAGAGCTTGTTATTTTTTTCCTCCCCATTGGAAGCCTTTCTTCACAGCTGTCATTTCATGCACAGGAGCTGTGATGGCATAAACGTTAGCAAAAAACTTTCTCCAATACTGAGTTTCACCAAAGAAAATTCTTACCCCAGTTACTATTTTGGGAGTGGGCCAATTCAAAATGGCTTCCACTTTAGAAGGATCAATTCTCAACTTGCCTTCTCCTACAATGTGTCCCAAATAAACCAAAGAAGTCTTTCCAAACTCACACTTTGACATCTTAAGAAACAATTTCTCTTTTCTCAAAACATCAAGCACTCTATTCACATGCAAGACATGTTCTTCTCTTGTTTTGCTGAAAATCAATATGTCATCTAAATACACAATCACAAATTCATTAATAAATGGACCTAAAACACTATCCATAACACACATGAAAATTTCTAGTGCATTACACAAACCAAATGGCATAACCAATCACTCAAAGAGTCCTTGTTTGGTTTTGAATGTAGTTTTCCATACATAGGCTTTCTGGAATTCTTACGTGATGATATTGACTTCGTAAATCTAACTTAGTGAAAAAAAATTCTTCTTTCAGCTGATCAAGCAACTCATTTATACTTGGGAGTAAGTATCGACTCTTTACCATTATCTTTTTCAAAGCTTTGAAGTCTACACACATGCGCCAAGTCCTGTCTTTCTTCGGAATTAAGACTATGGGTGAACCGCATGGCGAAGTTCTTGGCCTTATGAGTACTTTTTCCAACATATCCTTGATTTTCTTATTTATTTCAGCATTCTCTATTATCAACATACGATACATTCCGATGTTTGGAAGAGGAAAATCTTGCTACCATTGAATCTCATGTTGAATCTCCCTTTTTGGAGGCAATCTTGTTGGCTCCTGATACATCTCATGATGTGCATCAACTACATCATATAAATATGATTTCAACTTATGATCAAAATCCTCAAATGATTCATGATTATCATCATATTTAAGCTTAATCATTATAAGAGCAAAATTCTTACATGAATTCACCAGCCTCTTTACCTGCCCAACATTTACCATAGTAATGTTTGTCTTCTTGCGATGTGCTCTAACAATGTACTCCTTGCCATATTTGAATAAATGGTATTTGTTCTCATGGAGATGGAAGATCTCTTTCTTGTCATACATGTGAGGACTTCCCAACACAATACCTGTTATGTCAAGTAGAACCAAATCTAATTCAATTGTTTCAACAAAATGTGCAGTTATTGCAAACCATAATATACACTTCTTTGAAACCTGTAAATTTTCATCCTTATAAATCCAACCAAGTGGATATGGCTTTGGATGTGGTATGGTCTCAAGATTAAGTTTCTTGACCAATTCTTCAGAGATTAAGTTTTCTTGTGACCCACTGTCAAACAATGTGTCAATCTTAGTATGTTTGGATATGACCCTCACATGAAACAGTTTAATTCTTTCTTCTCCATTCGGAGCATGTATGTGAAAGTTTGATGTACTAGTACTAGGTTTAGTTTCAACTTATTTCCCATTTATGTTCTTCAATCCCATGGCTGTAATTTTAGATTCATTACCTGAATCCTCTCCTAAATAATGTTGAGTTGTAGCTGCAGTTTTCTGTTTCCCTTTGTTTTTGAAATATTTGGGCCTCTTTTCAGGATGTAATTTCCAACATTGATTTTAATTATGGCCTTATTTTCAACAATGTTTACAAACCACTTTTTCTCCCTCTTTCTTAATAAATGAATTATTTTCTTCTTTTACCTTTCGAGGTCTTCTCTTTGTTTTTCCCCTTAAAAGGCTTGTTCCTACCCTCATCAGAAATGTTTTTCCCTCTAACTTCTACATGTGTGGCTTGAACACATACTTCATCTAGACTTGTGGGGTTAAACATGAGGATAGTATGTTTTAGGTAGCTATGTAAGCCTCCTATGTACTTGAGCAAGGTATATTGACTCTGCAAATTTACCCCTAATAAGAGAGCTCTTCTCCTAAATTCTTGGGTGTATTCTTGCACATTTTGTCCTTTCAATTGTCCAAAGTTTTTCCGATTCATTATGGCTTTCTGCATATGAGTTAATGGATAAAACTATCATTTTATCGCAGAAATGAAATCATTCCATGATAGAAAAATCTTACCATGCTTCTTGATCTCCTCATTTGTCTTGGATTCCCACCAAACAAGTGATGCACCTTCCATTCTCAATGAAGCTAATTGGATTTTGGTATCATCATCTTGAAGGTTCTGGATTCTTAAATAGAACTCCAGTTGCCTAATCCAATTATCAAGATTTTTTGCATTGACTTCACCATTAAACATTGGCAATTCAAACTTAACATCAAGTTTTCGAAAAGGAATTTTACCAGTGTTCTTTGACTTGTGTGACTGATGTACTGAAAATGAAGTAGAGGATGATGAAAATGAGGGTGCGGATGGTGACTTTCCACTGCCTCCATTTCCTCCATTGCCCTTCTTTGACTTGTCTTCATCATTGTGACCTCTTGATGATCCCTGTCCTTTCTTGTGAAGTTTGGATCCTTCTCCTTCCAGTTTCTCATTCCCTTCTCGAAAAAGTATTCTAACCATCTCAGTCATGTCAAGGAATGCTTTCCTGAACACTCTTTCTTCCTCTTTGGGATCCACTTCTTCAGGGATTTCTTATTCCTTTGAATGCATGTTTAATTTCGCTTCTGCTTCCTTAGGAGGTGAAATAGGTGGTGGAGATTGTGGCAATCTCGCTCTCCTTTGTTGTGGCTCACTTTGAGACCCTCTTACTTCCACCAATTTGTGTTCTCCTCTCTTGAGCTTGAGCCTAGTAAGCATGTGAAACTTGCAAACAGTTAAACAAATCTTTGCACAAAACAACACCAGAGAATAAACTCTAGCTCTGATACTAACCTAATCTGAAAGGATTTTATTAGTTTGTTGTGGTAAGTGTCTTTTCAGTTATAAAACATGTGCATACTTGTATCCATAGTTTTCTTAAGTATTGAGGATTTTAACCATGAAATATAAGTGATTTTAGTGAATTAAAAGCACAAAATAAGAGTAAATAACACTGAACAATAGTGTATAACAGAGAATATTTGTTTTAAAATGTTAGTGATCTTCATGCTAATTTTGAAACGTATTGATGCAGCATCAACTTTTTTTTTTAGAGCGGTGATTTTCATGCTAATTTTGAAACGTATTGATGCAACATCAACCTTTTTTTTTTAGAGTGGTGATTTTCATGTTGGTATTAAAACACAAAACTTAGATATATATATATATATATATATATATATAAAACCAATAAAATTGTAAAAAAAAAACAAAATTAACTCGTAAAAATAAAAAATTTAAACAAAAAAAAAAAAAAAACAAAAACAAAAACAAAAATATTCGAAAATTATATCAAAAGAAATGACAAAATCTGAAAAAAAAACACATAATTTAAAAAAAAAAAAAAAAACAAACATCAAAAACATTTTTTTCTAAGTTATTAAAAAAATCCATATAATTAAAAAAAAAATTTAAAATAGAAAATTTAAAAATAATTTAAATTACAAAATTAAAATTTAGATTAAAAAAATAAAATACAAAAAAGAAAAAATTAAATTTAAAAATTTAAATTAAAAATAATAATAATAATAAGAAAACAAAAATACAAACTTTAAAGTTAACAAATTAAAACAAATTAAAAAAAAAAAAATAATAATTTAAAATTGAAAAAGAAAATTAAAATAAAAGAATTATAATAAAAAAAACCTATCATTAAAAAACAAAAAAAATGAAAAAAACCACGTGAAAATAATTAAAAAACAAATATCCATAAATTTGCAGTTTTTTTTAAATGAAACAATTTATAAATTTTAAAAATGAAAAAACAAATAAACTAAAAGATTTAAAAAAAAAAATTAAATTAAATTAAAATTTAATAAATTTAATGAATAAATTTTAAATTTTAAAAAATAATTAATCTAAAATATTAAATTTAAAAACAAAATAAATAAATAAAACAAAAAAATTAAAAGAAATTAAATTTAAAATAAAAAATTTGAATTAAAAAAAGAAAATCAAATTAAAAAAAAATATATTAAAAATTAAAAAAAATTAAAAAACAAAAGAATTTTTTGATCGTGGTGGCGCTGCCAGTTGTCCTCCCGCCCAGGCGGCGGCAGAGGCCGGCCGCCGGGCGGGCGGGGGGCTGTAGCCCCCTGCCTCCCCAGTAGCCGGCCTCCGCCGCCACCTAGGTGGGAGGCCGATTCCGGGAATCGCCCTCCCGCGGCGGGAGGCAGATTCCGGGAATCTTCCTCCCGCGGTAGGAGGCCGATTCTGGGAATCGCCCTCCCTCCGCGAGAGGCCGATTCCGGGAATTGCCCTCCCGCGGTGAGAGGCCGATTCCGGGAATCGCCCTCAGGCCGATTCTGGGAATCGCCCTCAGGCCGATTCCGGGAATCGCCCTCCTGCAGCACGAGGTTGATTCCGGGAATCGCCCTCCCGCCGTGGGAGGCCGATTCCAAGAATCGGCTTGAGGACAATTCCGGGAATCGCCCTCCCGCGTCGCGGGAGGGCGATTCCCGGAATCGACCTCTCGCCGTGGGAGGGAGATTCCCAGAATCGGCCTCAGGGCGATTCCCGGAATTGGCCTCCTGCAGCGGGAGGGCAATTCTCGGAATCGGCCTCCCGCCTAGCGGCCGGCCTCCGCTGTCACCTGGGCGGGAGGCCGATTGGCGGCGCCACCACAATAAAAAAATTCTTTTTTATTTTTTATTTTTTTAATTTTTAATATTTTTTAATTTTTTTAATTTGATTTTTTTTATATATATATATATATATATTTGAAATTTAATTATATATATATATATATATATATATATATATATATATTTGAAATTTAATTTGTTTTAATTTTTTTTTGTTTTAATTTTTTTTTTTTTAAATTTTATTAATTTTTTTGTTTTTAAATTTTTTTTTTTCTAAATTTTGTATTTTTTTTTTATTTAATTGATTTTTTTTTTTTAAATTTCATATATTTTTTTATTATTATTAAATTTTATGTTTAGTTTTTTCAATTATTAAATTTTATGTTTAGTTTTTTCATTTAATTTTTTAAAATTTAGTAAATTTTGTATTTTTATTTATTTATTTATTTGAATTTAATATTTTTTTTTAATTTTTTAATTTTTTAATTATTATTTTTTTAATTACATAAATTTTTTATATATTTTTTATTTCAATTAAAATTGTGTATTTAAAATTAGATTTTTTTTTTTAAAGTTAAACTTAATATTTTCAAATTAATTTGTTTTTTATTTTTTTTTATTTAATATATATTTTTTAATTTATTTTTTTCAATTTTTCAATTTTAATTGATTTTTAAAGTCTTTTAACTTTTTATTTTAACAATGTTTTTTTTTTTTTCTTTATATCTAAAATTTAATTTTTATGTCAAAATTTATTTGCTTATAAATTTTTTTTTTTTTTTAAATTTAATTTGTTATTTTAATATTAACATTTTTTTTAATTTAAGTTTATATATATATATATATATATATATATATATATATATATATATATATATATATATATATATATATATATATATATATATATATATATATATATATATATATATATATATATATATATATATATATATATATATATAAGTTAATTTAAATTTAATATATTTTTTAAATCTATTTGTTTTTTTAATATATGTTTCTTTAAATTTATTTTTTTATTTTAAAATTAATTAATTTCTTTTTTTTTTAATAAACATTTCCTTTTTCTTTTTTAAATTTAATTTCTATATTTAATTTTTTATAATTTCTTTCTTTTTTTAACTTGTTTTTCTTTTTAATTTAATATTTTTATTTTGTTTTTATTTTTATTTTTCTATTTCTATATATTTTAAAATTTTAATCTTTAAATTTTTTTTTAATTTTTAATTTTAATTTTTTTCTTAAATTTTAGGTTTTTTAATGTTTGAATTAAATTTTTATTTTTTTATTCCTATATATTTTTAAATTTTAAGCTTTAAAATGTTTTTATTTTTTAAATTTATTTATTTTTCTTAAATTTTAGGTTTTTTTTTAATGTTTGAATTTTAAAAATTAAAAAATGTTATTTCTATTTTTAAAAATGTCAAAAATATGACAATTTTTTTTTTTGGTTATTCCAGCGTCAACTGGTTTTGTTTTGAGGGTGTTTTTTCAATCCTTTTTTCAAGAAACAATTTTGTTTTTAGCATAATTTTATAAAATGTTGAAATTTGACCTTAAAAAAAACCAAGTGTGTTCTGGAATACATTTTTTGTGTTTTTGGGGTGTTTTTTCATGTTTTTTGAGTCTTTTTGGGCTAGAGTTCCCGTTTTGAGGTGAGGTTACGTATTTCATCGGTAACAGTGTTAGTCTTGGGGATCGGTTGGGAAAGAGGAAAATTGATGGAGCTCTTGGAGAGATTTGTGGTACCGAATAGGTAATGAAAGACTTGGATGAAGCTCGTTGCATGAGTAAGTGCAACAAAAGGTAAGAGTAGGAAATTTGGTTGGACTAGTTGGGTCCATTGTGGTAAATGGATGGTGGCAATACAGACATAAGAAAGGAAACATAAAAGGTAAAATTAATGAGGTGTTATATTCCCTGGCTATGTTGGGAACTGTTGTTCTCAACGATGTGCATGTTATGCACAAATAAGGAAGTTATGTTAACCTAGACCTTATGATATCTAGCAATGACATTGTGATCATGATTTTCTTGATGCTTATGTGTGTGTGTGTGTGTGTGTGTGTGTGTGCGTGTGTATGTATGTGAGTATGTATGTTGTTGTATGACATGATTATTATTATTTTATGCTAATGATAGCTATATGTGTGTGTGTGTCTGCCACTGTATGACATGGTTTTAAAGGATCATTCTTGTGGAGGAATGATTTCTTGTGTTGGTGAATGGCATGAAGAGGTTCTTGGTCATATGAGGAATCAAGTGGAAGAGTAGCCTTGACAAATATATAAGGTTAGTATAATTTGGGTGTGATTTGATATTAGTATGCTTGTACTATGCCTATGTTTATGTTTTGGTAGGAAATGTTGAGGGGTACATCGGCGAAGTGAAAGTAGTGTGATCTGCGACATACTAGGGTGATCATGGATAGTGGAAAGACACTAGAGGCAAGGTTTCTTATGGGGTCAGTGTGTGGTCTATGGATGCGCAGTGATATTGTTGTGTATATGTTGTGCATATTGTATATTCAATGATTTTATCTATGGTGATGTGTAATGTTGCATATGTAGTGTTGTGTACATATGATGTTGTACACATGTTGTATATATGATGTTGCATATGCAGTGCGAAGTATAGATGGTGCTATGTACATGTTGGATATATGGTTTTGTGTAAGTATGGTGCTATGTACATGTTGAATATGCAATACTATGTACATGTGGCCTTTTTTGCGTGATGTACATATGGTGTTATGTGCATTTGGTGTTGTGTGCACAATTGTGCACATGGTTTTGTGTGCATGTGGTGCTATGAACAAGTTGTACATGTGTTGTTGTGTGCAGGTGGTACCATGTACATGTTGTGCATGTGGTTCTCTGTAGATATGGTTTCATGTACATTTCTTGCATGAGGTGTTGTGTACATGTGGTATTGTGTACACATTGTACAGGTGGTGCGGTGTACATTTGGTGTTGTGTACACATTGTGCAGGTGGTGTCGTGTCCATGTGATGTTGTCCACACGTTGTGCAGTTAGTGTGTTTACATGTGGTATTGTGTACATGTTATGCATATGGTATTGGTATACATGTGGTATTGTGTGGATTTCGTACATGTTGTGTTACGGGAATGTGGTACTATGTATGTACATGGTTTTCTCATGGTATCATGACATATGTATTCGTTGTGTTGTACTCTTTATATGTATATTCTTTGGGTTATGTTGTAAACTAGGTGCGGTTGTATGTATTGTCTGGTGTTGCCTCCCTTATGTGGATGTACGTGTTGAACATTGTGCTTGGGTGCTCGCCTAATTGGAATCTAGATTAGGGACAAAAATTTGCCCAAAATTCAAAGTGCTCATAATTGCACCAAACCAGAATGAGAGTGACTGGCCTGTCGCCAGGAATCCAACACAACTTGTTTTGTCGAAAACCGAATCCAGATGAAGAAGTTGTAATCTGTTGACAGCCGTTGAGAAGAGGCAAATTTTTTTTTAAAAATTGCAGAATAGTGATAGGTTGATGACATGGCAGCCTAGTCATCATTCAGGGAATATTCTTCAATTTTTTCCCAGTGGCACTATGAAAAGTGTTACAACAGTATTTTTCAGTTTGGTTTGAAGGTGAATTTTTTTTAAGGATATGATCCTAAGGTTGAATTAGAATTTTTTTTATGTGGGAGGAAAACCCAACCAGGGGTTGCCACATGTCCCCTCTGGTGGACCCTCTCTGACTTTAAGGTTCAAATTTTATTTTGTCATATGGTGGCATTTTATTAAACCTATGGTATAGAGCACATTTTATTAAACTATGGTTTATAACTATGGAAAAATTATATATATATATATATATATATATATATATTGATGGCTGAAGACCATAGTCTAAAATATTCCAAAATTCATCGATTACATTATGGTGGTCGAATTATATGTAAACCATAGTCCAAAGGTTTTATAATGGCAGAGCGCCATTTAATATGGCCAAATTCCAAAGGTTCGGAGCGCCTAGTATTAATGTTGAAAAATATATATATGGGGGGAGGAGGTCAGAATAGAACCTGTGGCCTCCCCCCAAACATTACCATTATTTACCAACAGACCAGTGGGCAGGACTTGTAAATAGATAGTGCCCGATTTATATTTGAACTTCAATTCAAAACTATGATGACGGAATGGAGGGGACCAGCTTGCGGGCCAACTCTCCTCTCCATGTGACCTCACCACTTGACCGTCAACCAGTGCTCCCATTAAACGCACTTATGTGCAGTTAAACACACCCTTAATTGCATCTTATCTATTAATTAAACTCAAATTTAAGTTAACCAAAGATTCAACAGTCACCCCACTTTCAACGGACTTGCAAGTTTGGTAGAGTTATCTGGAGTCTTCTCTAGATTTGGAGGAATCTACGGAAATATTGAATGAACCATATATTCAGAAATTTTAGACCATTTTTAGCAAAGGAAGAGTCATTCCTAGAATATTGGCATGCTATGAATCCATTGGTATAGTTTGCAGAGGAGAGGAGTAATTATGCAGGTGTTTTTGTCACTTTGAAAAATTTTGAAGCCTAGGGCCACCAAGAAAGAAGGCCATGCCTAGATCAGCGGAAGACCAATTATGGCTCAAAAAGAGTCATTCTTAGATTTATTTTATGCTTTGAACACAATGGAACATGCTTCATTGGATTTGGAGCACTTCTGACGTGTTTTTTCCAATTTTAAAATTAAACAAGCCCAAGGCCACCAGGGTGGGAGGTCAAGCCTAGATCAGCTGAAAATCAATTTCAGAGATTGAATAGTCATTTTTAAGTTTTTTGGCTCTTCTAAAGCCAATGTAGTAGGTTGAAAATCCATTGGAGCACTACAAATGAGTGTAATCAGACATTTGACTCTTAATCCTAAGGGGTCCTAGCTAGTTGAAGTAGGTCCATGGAGATGTAACCCACGAGGAGTGAACTCCTTTATCAGCTATTGTATTATGTGTATGTTGAGTGTTATTTATCTACATTGAATTTTTTTTACATGAGTTTTTAAAATCTAATTAACTCATAATTTGATCATCAAGGAAACATAAAAACATTCAAAATTGGTTAACTTGAGATGATCCTAAACAAACATTTTTAATGTTGATGAGGGAGCTAGCATAGCAATAACTAGCTTTCCCATATTCAGATCAAGTTGGTATCGGAGAAAATTTTAGCTCATTTCAACCAAGGTTAGCTACAAGAATTAGCTATTGGTTTTTGAATTTATGCAAGGAGAATTTAATTGTGTGCAAGTTTATGTGTGAAGGATAAGGTCATGATTGAGAGCTCAGTTCTCAAATCACAACAAAGAAGCTTTGTATGCATTGCAAGTGTGATGGAAGCTTCATTAAGAAATGTTTCTAATCCATTTTCCTTAGAAAAACTCTTTGATAAATATATGTTGCAGAAGCTCTACATCATGACTGATATGGTGCAAGAGATGTATGAAGATAAGAGGGAGAGCATTATACTTCAAGAGCAGTTGATTGCCATGAAGGAGGAGAAACAAGAGCTTCTTGAAAAGATGAATGAGATGGAGACTCAACTCCATATTGAAAATGAGAACCTAGAAAGGATGCATGAGATGGAGACTCAGTTCCATTATGCCAAGGAAGCCTTAGCCATGTATGTGCATGAAAAAGAGGTATGAAATTAAATTTTATCTTCAATTTCCTCTTAAAAGGAATGTGTAGGTGCTTTTGAAAGACACACTTGAGGACTAGGGTCCAAATTATTGATGAATATGGGCTATGAAGGTAAATAATTGGGAAAACATGCACAAGGAATAGTAGAGCCAATTGTTGTTGAGGAAAGGCCTCAGTATTTGGGTCTTGGTTATGGAAAACATGATGGAGAAAGCTCTAAAGCCAAGGAGGCACATGAAGGTGTTATGTTAGGTCCCTATATTACTATTATAGTCCCTTATTGTTGTTAGTGTAGCCCCCTTATTGTTATTGTTGTAACCTTGTAACCCCAATATCGTTATTATTGTGCCTTACATTATTATTGTTAGGTCGGCTAGGATTATATTGTAACCCCATGGACTCCTATATATCGAAGGAGGTTTTTTCATTTTTTTCATCCAAGAATTGTTCATTTATGTAATGTAAAGGAGGTTTCCCCCTCTAAGTGGCTTATTTCTAAGCTGTTGATCTCTCTTTTATTCTATTTTTGGAGCGGGTTTCATAAAATTTGTTATCAGAGCCTTGGATTCTAGGGTTTCGATTCTCCAATTAGGTCATCGTGGAATTTTTGATATAAATTGTTTTCTACCAAGGTTCAAAAGCTGAAATTTTTATCACGCGAAGTCGAAATCCTAAGGAACCTAATGTAAACATTTCAGATCTTGGCTCGCAATATTTGCGGAGATATGATTTGTGAAAGTTATGTTTTTTCAGGCTCCTGAATTTCATCTCAAATAGGCGACCGTGGGAAAATCGTCATAAATATCTCTCTGAGAATCGGATTTTAATTATTTAAAAGGTGGCAAAAATTTCACGGGCTTTAGTTTCTTGTATATCAATTTCAGAGCCTAAGTAGGAAATAGTTACATGTGGCACTCCATACAAGTGTGCTCTACTGAACCAATCCATAATTGGTCATTGTGGAAGATTGGACATAAATTTTCCTTGAAGCATCCAAATTCGGTCAGACCTGTGTCATTCAAAAGAAGATTCAGAGGGCTACTACACGACCAAATTTTATATATTGAAGATCTGAAATCATAAAGATAATTTAGTTTCAATATTGAGCTCCTCAAAAGCAAGAAAAAGGTGTGTATTGTATTTTTTCAAATTTCATAAGTCTTGTTTGAAAAATTAGTTTTAAGTGATTCCAAGGGAATATTGAAGCATAGATATCGATATTGGGTTCTAAAATTGCACCTAAAAATAATTCAGCACCCATTAAGCCTTCAGAAGGCTCTACTATGACTCATGAATAGGAAGAAGTGCAACATGACATATCAAAATTTCAAGAGAAATTGCACCAAATTTTGCTCTCGCAAAGAGCAACAAAAAATGAAATGGAATTTTTGAAGAAAGGCGTGGAAGCTAAGATGGATGGTTTGAATAAAGGCGTGGAGGGTAAGATGGATGGGTTGAAGAATGACATGGAAGCTAAGATTAATGGCATGAAATATAGCATGGAAGCTAAGATGGATGACATGGAAGCTAAGCTCGATGAAAAAATGAAAGAAAACATGGAAGACATGAATAATGATATAAAAGAAGACATGGAAGGTTTGATGACAATGTTGATACAAGAAATTATTCCTAATGGCAGAAAGATAGTAGAGGAAACTCATGATGAGAACAAAATAAATGTTAATCATGATTTCATAAACTCTAATGTTGGATTTAAGATCCACCATATTCCAAATATCGATATGAGGAAGTTTGATGGAAAGGATCCCATAACATGGATACTACAGATGGAACAATATTTTGATCTCAATAATGTGCAAAACACACAAAAGGTACACATTGCAACGTTATATTTAGAATAAAATACATTTTTATGGTATCGATGACTTTTCTCCCGTAAAAAAAATTTCAATTGTTCAATTTTTACAGAGGAAATGATAGCACATTATGAGGATACAAAGAGCAACACCTTCATTAGCCAATTTATAAATCTCAAACAAAAGGGGTCAGTGGTGGAGCACATTGAGGACTTCCAAAAATTGAATATAAGGGTAGCTGATAATTGAGAGGAACACAGGATTGATGTCTTCACAAGGACTTTAAAGGATAACATCCAACATCAGTTTCGAATTTGGGAATTTGATTCATTGGAGAAGGAATTTAGGTTGGCAAGAAAAATTGAATGTAAAATTATGGCGACAAGGAAGCCTACCACTCACATATATAAATATGTAAGTGTTGCTACTCCTAGACTTCCACAACCTTCAAGGTCGACACCACAAAAATTGGAAGAAAAAAGATAAAAAGGGCTTTGCTACAGTTGTGATAGAAAATACACTAAAGGTCATAAGTGTGATGAGAAGAAATTATTTTACATATATTGTGAAGAGGAGGAAGAAAATGAACAAGAAACTTCAAAAGAAGAGGATATACACCAAGAACAAACCCTAGAGAAAGAATAAATGGGTTTGACCATATCATGTAATGAATTGGAAGTAATTACCACTCCTCAAACTCTCAATATAGAAGGACATATCAAGAATAAAAAGGTAATAGTGTTGATTTATTCTGGTAGTACCCATAATTTTATTCATTGTTCGGTAGCCAAGGAATTGAATTGCTTCCTATACCCAGAACCATAATTCCAAGTGATGGTTGCAGATGGAGGAACCATAAATTTCTCTTGAAAAATCCATAATACCAAGCTAGCCATGGGGGAATATGTATTGAATAGTCCAATTCTTTCCATTCAAATGGGAGGTGCTTATGTTGTACTAGGAGTACAATGGTTACAATCTTTAGGGACGGTAGCTTTTAATTTTCAAGAACTTTTCTTGAACTTTTTTTCGGAAGGAAAGGAATTCGAATTATGAGGTATCACAGGGAAGACAGGAAAGATAATAAGCTCTAATGTCATGAAAAAGTGTCTGAATAAATAACAATGAGGCGTAATTGTACAATTATGCTCACTAGAAGTTCCAACATCAAAATCATCTATTTCTTCAAATCTCCAAAAAGTCTTGGAAAATCATTCCAAGGTGTTTGAAACTTGCAAAGGACTCCCGCCTATTCGTGATCATGATCATGCTATTCATTTTATTCCAAGAATTGTTCCTCCAAACATCAGGCCTTACAGATATCCTTATGTCCAAAAGAGTGAAATTTAACATATGATTGCAGAAATGTCAGAGGCTGGTATAATTCAAGCTAGATAAATTTCTTTCTCTACTCCAGTAGTGTTGGTGCACAATAAGGATGGATCATGGCGCATGTGTCCAGATTATAGGGAGCTCAATAAGCTCACTATTAAAGATAAATTTCCCATTCCTGTGATTGATGAATTATTGGAAGAATTACATGGAGCAATTTATTTTACCAAGTTGGATATTCATTCAGGATATCGTCAAATTAGAATGAAGACTAAAGATATTTTGAAAACAGTATTTTGAACTCATGAAATTATGAATTTTTGGTCATGGCTTTTGGCCTTACCAATGCACCTTCTACATTTCAAGGGTTGATGAATTCCATTTTCAAACCCTTCCTTAGAAAATTTGTGTTATTATTTTTTGATGATATACTAATCTACAACAGGTCTTCGAAGGAACATCTTCAAAATGTTGATAGGGTGCTCAAAATATTGGAGGAGAAACAATTATATGAAAAAACCTCCAAATGTTTCTTTGGAGTACAAGATGTGCAATATCTGGGTCATATTGTATCTCATGAGGGTGTTAAGGTAGACCCTAAAAAAATTAAATCCATTAAGGAATGGAAAGTCCCCACAACCATAAAGAAGTTGAAAGGATTTCTTAGGTTAACATGGTATTATCACAATTTTGTTAAGAATTATGGGAGAATAGAAGCACCTCTAACAACATTATTGAAGCAAGATGCATTTTCATGGACTCCTGAAGAAACTAAGGCCTTTGAACATCTTAAAGAGGTAATTTTCCTAGCATCGGTCTTAGCTATGCCAGACTTCACAAAAACCTTTATTATGGAATGTGATGCCTCGGGAAATGGAATTGGTGTTGTTTTAATGCAAGAAGGAAGACCCATTACTTTTGAACGTTGTCCAATCAAAGGAAAGTATTTACAGAAAGCTATTTATGAGAAGGAAATGTTGGAAATTCTACATGCACTAAATAAATGGTGACCTTACCTAATGGGAAGATACTTCAAGGTAAAAACTGATCATGATAGTCTTAAACACTTTTTGGAACAAAGACTATCTTCAGAAGAGCAGCAAAAATGGGTCAGAAAGATGTTGGGTTATCACTTTGAAATCATCTACAAAAAAGGGAAGCTACATTTTGTTGCAGATGCACTCTCAAGAAAGGATGAAGAGGTGGAAGCATTTATTTGTGCCATTTCTATTATCCAACCAGATTGGATAACCGAAGCAAGGGAATCATGGAAGAAGGACGAAGAAGTGTGGACACTCATTCAAAATTTGTAGCAAGATCCTAGTACATCTGGTACATTTAATTGGAAAAATGATTCCTTATGGTACAAATATCGCTTATATATTTGTAAGAATTCCCAACTAACACAAAAGATTCTTTTGGAATTGCACACTTCTCCTTTAGGAGGGCACTCGGTATTTTTAAAAACTTACCATAGCATGAAGAACGAATTTTATTTGGATGGACTTAAATCTGATATTCAAAATTTTATGGTAGAATGTTTGGTTTGCAAGAAAAATAAAGTTGATACAATTAATACCCCGAGTCTTCTACAGCCTTTATCAATTCCAAGTCAATGTTGGGAGGAGATTTAAATGGATTTTATCAAAGGTTTACCTAAGTCCAAAGGAAAGAGAGTCATCATGGTGGTAGTTGATAGACTTACCAAGTATGCACACTTTTGTGCATTATCTCATCCATTTAAAGCAAGTAAAATTGCTACTACATTTATTTAAACTATTCAAAAGCTACATGGAAACCCAAAGATTATTGTAAGCGATAGAGATCCAATTTTCACTAGAAATTTTTGGACAGAATTATTTTCTTGTTTGGGTACTCAACTAGCTCATAGCTCATCTTTTCATCCTCAATCTGATGGTCAAAATGAGAAAGTGAACAAATGTTTGGAAGGATATCTTCGTTATTTTGTATCTGATAAACAAACACAATGGGTCAAGTGGTTACCTCTGGCTGAATGGTGGTATAACACTTCCTTCCATACTGCGGCAAAAATGACCCCATTTATGGCACTTTATGGATACCATCCACCATCCATCACATTATATTTAAGAGAAAATTCTAAGGTTCAAGTAGTGGAATATCACTTTGAGCATCAAAAACAAGTTCTCTAACTCTTAAAGGATAACCTAAATTTGGCACAAAATCAAATGAAACAACAGGCAGATCAACATTGCAGTGAAAGAATTTTTGATGTAGGAGACTGGGTATTTTTATCGCTACAACCATACAAACAAATGTCCCTCAGGCAAGCTAAGAAGGATAATAAATTATCGCCAAAGTACTATGGCCTTTACAAGTTGTTGAAAAATATTGGTACTATGGTATACAAATTGGAGTTTCCTGCTTCTTCGCGAGTGCATCCAATTTTCCATGTTTCATGCTTAAAGAAGGTTATAGGTGACAAAATTCTAGTACAAAAAATATTTCCAGAACTTGATGAGGAAGGAAAAATCTTATTGGAACCTGAAGCAGTCACGGAAAAAAGAACTCGAGAGCTATGAAATCTATCAATTTCAGAGTATCTCATAAAGTGGAAGAACTTAGCCACTGAATATTCTACATGGGAGGATGAGAGTTTTATACATAAGCATCAAGAGCTACTCAAGCATTGAGGAAAACACTTTTTTTGAAGGACAGGGGCATGTTAGGTCCCTATATTACTAGCATAGTCCCTTATTGTTGTTAGTGTAGCCCCATTATTGTTATTGTTGTACCCCTGTAACCCCAATATTGTTATTATTGTGCCCTTACATTATTATTGTTAGGTCGGCTAGGATTATATTGTGACCCCATGGACTCCTATATATAGAAGGAGGTTTTTTCCCTTGTATCATCCTAGAATTGTTCATTTTCACAATGTAAAGGAGGTTTCCCCCTCAAAGTGGCTTATTTCTAAGGCATTGATCTCCCTTTTCTTCTATTTTTGGAGCTGGTTTCATAACATGTTCCAAGAAGGACTTTCATTTCATGTTCATTACCTCAAGCTTGCGAATATTGTTTTCATGAGGAATGTAAAATTTTTACACCCACTTTGCAAGAAGGTGTTCATAAGCATGCAGCTAATGAGAATGGTGAAAAAGAGGATGTTCAAAGCTCTAAATTCATTGAATGCATTGTTGGTATTCCAAAGAGAGTCACTACCTCATCAAATTCACCTCCTCAAGAAGGCGACAAAGGTGAATGTTCAAGGTATAAATCTTCTTTAAATCAAGTTGCTTTTGATTATGATAAAAATGGAAAATTCTCAAATAATATTTGGAGAAAAGTTCCATGTTCCTTTTTTGTTTTGAATAACCATAATGTTTCAAGATGTTGGAAGAAGATAGCCATGCACATGAAACTTTCAAAGCAAAGGAGGTGGGAAGCCAAAGGTCCATTGGAGAAATAAAACCATGTTGAAAGGAAGATGCAATTGTTTTGCACTCATTAACTTAAGCAAGGTCATATTGTATACAAGTGTTGGAATTTTTATCCAAAAAATCATCCACAACATTTGAAGAAGGTGGAGAAAGAGAATGGAAAGAGTCGAAAGAATATTCCATAATTGGTGTGGATCAGGATGATTCACATGATGAAGTGCAGCTGAAAGAAGCACCACTGAAATGGTTTGTTCTTTTGTCTGTACAATGCATGTTCCATGTTTACGCCAAGAAGGTGTTTAAAAGTGGAGTATGTTGACTCATTTTATTGCGACAAAATTTGTCCATTTCAGCTCTTTAAATACATGTACATATGAATGGGGTTCTTGTACTTATGATTTTACTTGTGAGAGAGTTGAAGAATTATATACATGCATGAGAGTTTGTGTATATGAACAGTGGGATTTTGATGGTCTCATTGTGTTTCAACATGCATGAGTAATTGACTTGTGTTGGTTGATTTATTTGTTTAACATGTATGTTGTCAACTTGAGAGTGTTGATCATTTGCACATGCATGAGTGTTGACTTGTGTTGGTCGATTGTGTGTTACATGCATGTCATATCGACTTGGAAGAGTTGATTTTGTCTCCAAAGATGAAAAGGATATGTTGACAAAGTGTTTCATGAAATGTGAAATTCATTTTTTTTTGGGAAAAGAATCGTAAAATTATTTCACATGCTTATGCTTGACGTGAGAGTCACTCATTTGAAGAGGCATGTTTTTTCGACTTGTGTTTAGTCGATGAGTTTTGATACCAAGATGTAAGAGTACATGGCGATGTTCACATGATGTGAAATTTTTTTCTTTAAAGGAGCAAGAGGATATGTCGCCACATTATGTTTCTTGCATGATGTGTTTTTCAGACTCATGGTTGTGTTTTTGACAAGATGTCAAAAAAAAATTGCAGCCATTGTAGACCATTTTATGTGTTGATGCCAAGAAGAGAAGGAGATGGAAAATGCATTCTTCCATATGTGGAATTTGGAACCGTGGAGGTAAAAGAATGGTCATTTATTTTCTTGTTATTACTGATGTTGGAACTCATTGTTATAGTTCACTCAGATGGGCTTAATTTGGAAAAGTGGTTTTGAAGGAGAATCTTGCATCGAATGCATGTTTGTGCAAAAGAGGAACATGATTCTCAGTGGGAAGGAAATCAGTTAGTTTTCCAAGCACAAAGGAATTGAATTGGTACAAAAAAGTGTTATATCACTCAGAAAGTAGCCAGCAAGTGTTGGATTGGGTCAGTAGAAAAAGGATAACATTGGTTGAATAGCCAAGCCATTTGCAAGGAAAGGCATGTCAGTGAACCCAAGTGGTTGTCATGGTGATTTTTCCAAGTAGAATCAACATGATAGAACTTGGGAAACGAAAGAGTATTTAAATCTCATGAGATAACAAGATTTTTTGGGTCCAAAGGCATGTCAGTGGGAAGGAGTGGTCGGAATCTAGATTAGGGAAAAAATTTGCCCAAAATTAGAAGTGCTCAAATATGCACCAAATCAGAACTACAATGATCAGCCCGTTGCCAGGAATCCAATGCAACTCATTTTGTCAAAAACTGAGTTCGGATGAAAAAGTTATAGCTACTAACCACCATTTAGAACAAGCAAAATTTTTAAAAAAATTTGCAGAACAGTGACAGGTCATTGGCATGGCAGCCCAATCAGCATTCAAGGAATATTCTTTAGTTTTTGGCTAGTGGCATTGTGACAAGTGCCACAACAGGATTCATCAGTTTGGCTTGAAGGTGAAATTTTTTTAAGGATATGCTCCTAAGATTGAATTCGAATTTTTTTTATGTGGGAGGACAACCCAACAAGGGGTCACCACATGTCCCCTCTGGTGGACCCTCTCCAACTCTAAGGTTCGAATTTTATTTTTTCATATGGTAGCATTTTATTAAACTATGGTGGCATTTGATATGTATGTATATATATATATATATATATATATATATATATATATATATATATTGATGGTCGAAGACCATAGTCTGAAATATTCCAAATTTCATCGATTACATTATGGTGGTCGAATTATATTTAAACCAAAATCCAAGGGTTTTATAATTGTGGAGGGTAGATTGGATATAAACCAAGTCCGAAATATTGCAAAGGTTTTATTCTATGGTGGAGCGCCATTTAATATGGGCAAATCCAAAGGTTCATAGTGCCTAATATTAATGTGGAAAAATATATATAAGGGGCGCGAAGTTCAGGGTCGAACCTATGACCTCCCCCCAAACATTACCACTATTTACCAAAAAGCCAATGAGCATGACATATAAAGAGATAGCACTCGATTTATAATTGAACTTCAATGCAAGACTCCGATGGTGGAAGGGAGGGGGCCAACCCTCCTCCCCATGTGACCTCACCACTTCACTGTCGACCAGTAGTCCCACTAAACACGCTTATGTGCAGTTAGACACACCCCTTAATGGCATCTTAAATATCAATTAAATTTTTAGTTAAGTTAGCGGAAGATTCGATAGTCACTCCATTTTCGCGGACTTGCCAGTTTGGCGTAGTTATCTGGAGTCTTCTCCAAATTTGGAGGAGGAATCTAGGGAAATATTGAATGAACCATATATTGAGAAATTTTTGACCAATTTTGGCTTAGGAAGAGTCATTCCTAGTAGATTGGCATGCTCAAAATCCATTGGTATAGGTTGGAGAGGTAGATGAGAAATTCTACAAGTCTTTTTGTCACTTTGAAGAATTTTTAAGCCTAGGGCCACCAGGAAGGAAGGCCATGCCCAGATCAGCTGAAGACCAACTGTGGCTCAATAAGAGTCATTATTAGATATATTTGATGCTTTTTACACAATGGAATAGGTTTCAGAGGTTTTGGATCACTTCTAAAAATTTTTTTCCACTTTGAAGATTAAACAAGCCCAAGGCCACTAGGATGGGAGGTCAACCCTAGATCATCTGGAAACCAATTTGAGAGATTGAATAGTCATTTTTAAGGTTTTTGGGTATTATAAAGCTAATGGAGTAGGTTTAAAATCCATTGGAGCACTACAGGTGCATGTAATCATACATTTGACTCTTAATCCCAACAAGGCCTAGCAAGTTGAAGAAGGTCCATGGAGATGTAGCCTAGGAGGGGTGAACTCTGTTATCAGCTATTATATTATGTGTATGTTGTGTGTTATTTATTTGAATTTCATTTGTTGTACTTGAGTTTTTAAAATCTAATTAAGTCATAATTTTATCATCAAAGGCACATAAAACTTGACACATAAACCCCTTCACAATTGGTTAACTCGAGACGATCCTAAACACACATTTTTAATACTTATGAGGGAGCTAGTAGAAATAACTAGTTTTCCCATATTCATATCATTTTAGGGTGTGGCAACTGATCCAGTATGTGTACATAAATAACAAAGGCAGAAGTAAGGACCGATGAAGGATAAGTATCAATATTTTACTATGCATGTGATATGTGATTCTAACTTGGATGGTTACATGTGATTTATGATTATGTTTTATGATGACTTCATGTTATTTGTGATTTTGATCTATGATGGTTGCATTTTGAACTAACCAGATATGCTATGTTTATTCATGATGGTTCGATCAAACAACTGGTTTGACTTGTGTGACATCAAGTGAACATAATTGCAAGTGTACCTTATTGAAGAGCTACCAATGAGGAATGATGTGAATTTCTTTAAATTTGTTTTGAATCTAATGTTAATTATGTGCTTGGTACATTAGGCACTGAAATTTCCGATTGGGTGGTTGAAACCTACTACAAGAACTAACAGCGACAACAAAAGGAATTGAAACAAACAACAGATACTTTTTTTAAATCACTTCACGAGCAAGGCCATTATGGCACACTGGTGCCCATTAGTGTCCATTTATTTCCATGAGCATGCTATGACCGGTATGATGGTTTTGACGCAGGTATATGCCTTGTTTGTTCGAAATTCTGATGCAAGGAATCCTTGCCAAGGGATGGACTTCCCGGGATGGGGGTGCCTGCGAAACTTGGAAGGTAAGTGATTGCATGAAAGGGGTGAATCGATTTCTTGAGGGACTATGTAGCAGAGGAGGGAAGTTCGGGATGGATTTTTTTTTCATTATCATTTTTGGATGGAATCAAATGCAAGTTGGGAGTGTGCCCTAGAACAATGAGCTGGTGACTTTTCACTGAGTGGAAAAGTGGTGATGGATTGTAGCATTGGACATTGGATGAAGATTTTAATTTGACAATGGATTTTGGACTTCCTGGGAAGGAGACAAATCCTAGTACTAATTTGATGGTGGAGGTGTGAACCTCTGGATTCCCTTGTTTTTTATACGGGAATCGCATACTTTTATTTTTTGGTTGAGAAAATGTGCATATGTGTACATGTGTATTATTGTAAATATTGTATTGAGTTGGTTTATAAAGCTCCAAAAATAGTATGGTTATTTACTGGTTGAAGCAAATGTGCATAAGTATATGCGGTTGTGATTGTAAATACTGTAATGAGTTGTTTTATAAAGCTCCAGTAAACGGTATGATTATCATGTTTTAGCAGGTTATTCATTGTAAATACTGCAACGAGCTGTGTTATAAACTCCATAGGAAGTATCTTTTGTTTTCAGTAGTTTTCTAGTTTGTAGGTGTCATTGAACACCAAGGATGGTGTTCCCACAAGGGGGAGGGTTTTGTAATTTGTAACATACCTGGTAAAATTAAATGTAAATATATATATAAGGAAAGAGTGATGGGATATGTATTCCAAGCTGAATGGTGGGAAAAACATACTAGTGGGTGTTCATTTCAGTTATTATAGCTAAGGAAATTGGCAAAGGAAAAGGAAAAGGATTTAGAAAGGCATGAGTCATTAATTGGAATTTTATTCATGGAAATAATGGAAATTAGGAGAAAAGGAAGGTGAAAGGTCATAGGTTGCATGTGAGGAGGAAAATGAAGGAAAGCAATGGAAAATGAAGAAAATAGAGGCCTCATTAATAAAAAGGCTTCTAAGGATCAGCTAGTAAGGTTTTTCTCAATTTAGTTTTGGATATATCTTGTATTCTCTCTCTCTCCCTCTCATACTCTTGAGCACTCAGAGTATTCTTGGAAAACTCTTGGAGAGTGAGGCATACTTGGATATTTGGATCAAGAAAACAAAGGAAAAGTAGGGAAGCAGAAGAGGACATCGAAATCAACATCTATAGCAGGTTCTGAGTGCAGGTATCAAGTTGCATGTATGATTTTCTCACTAGTTTTTGCATGCATGGCGTATGCATATGGATTTTCCTAGCCTTTCCATTTGCTTGAAAGCCATGGTGATTGTGGGTTTATTTCCATTGATTGTTTTCTGGTTGGTTCTCATGATTCCCTTAGCTATTGGGTTGAGTTATTTGTTCCTAGAGAATTCGTTGGACAAACGCTCTAGAGCCCGACAGACAACTGTTAGGTTGAGTTACTAGTCCTGGAGCCTTGGCTGGAAAAATGTTCAAGAGCCCTAGGTGGATTGAGTTACTAGTCTTGGAGCCTTGGTTAGACAAGCGCTCTCAAGCCCGAGAACACCTGGGGTTGAGTTACTAGTCCTGGAGCCTTGGTTGGAAGAAAAACTCTAGAACCCTGGAGCAGCTTATGTAGAGACTATTCCGTGATAGATAGTGATGTCCAATCATGAGGTGGAATAATTTTTTTGGGATTAAGATGGTTTCGTGTCTGGAGCCCTATTTTGGGGTTGATATATGTGTTTGATAAATTCCCACTTTCATTCATGCTTGGAATATTGCATGAGGGTGACTGGCTGAAGTGAGGCTTGGATCAACCAATCTATGTTTGGGTGGAACGTGGAAGTCCCATCTCAAGTTAGTTTTTACATTCAGTAATGAAGATATCATTCCTCTAGTATTCGGTATGCAAATATACTAGTTCATGCATAGATTTCATTTTTATTGTATCCATGGTATTTATGTTTTTATTATGTTGGTTATGAGCATGTATTAAATCAGTGATGATGTATGGCTCTATTCATTGTTTTGCCTATAAATGAATATCCCATGTATATATGGTAAAATATAATGTATGATACCTTATGATGTAGGGGAGAAATGCTTCTTAGCCATTCTGAGATAAGAAAGAGACCCCCTTGTTTAAATTTGTTGTTCATACCTATAGATGCTATGTTTGTGACATGTTTAATGAAATTCCTGTCATGATTGGGTGGGGTCAGATGAGATTCGGTTGATGTGATTGCTTCCATATGTTTTTTAATATTTATTTACCCTTTCCTGAAGTTACAGGAAATTCTGGGCAGTGACCTAGGCTCAGGGGCTAAAAATGTGGCACAAATCACAAAGCTACAGGCGGAAAATTTGTTGTTTGCACCTAATCCGGTACCTTGACAAGGCTAGCGCACATCTCTAGGTTTTAGATATGCTCCATTTCCCTTATAATCTCATGGCCCAAAATCAAAAGGGATAAAAATCAGTCCCCCCTCAGGGAATAGGGCCCTCGGAAGTTGGGTTATCCCTTGGGGATGTCAATGATGCAGTGTAAGGTGTGTTTTTGGTGTTTCCGTCAGTTCAACTTCCTTAACGTCATCTAGGAGGTTGCACATAATATTAGTATCCTCTCATCACATGTTTACCCCAATTGGCTGGTTACTTGGGTAGATGTGGGAAGAGGGTGTTACACACCCTCTGGTTGGCCCATCAATGGGTATTTATTGGTTCTCTCAAGTATGGATATTAGGTGTCATATTGAACTTGTCGCTAGGTTCCAAATCCTTGTTAGAGATCACCTAGTTCCTTTAGGGCTCAGGCTAGTCGTCACACCTCACCTTGATAATTTGGTTATCTCCTCACCTCTCCTACTTCATTTCTCTTTGTAGGCTACTTAAAAAGAATTTCATTACATTAATTCTTTCACCTTAGGCCTTGTCTCAAGTCACACTGTCAAGTTTGATTCAAAGGTGTCTTTCAACACCAGGTTAAATGTATGCAGAGGGTCTTCCATTATATACTTAATTATTTGGTGTCTCAGGATAATTGGAGTAGCATGGGAATGGGAATCCACCTCCTAGCTCTCCCTTTCAAACATTTCAGAAGGCATGCAGAGTTTAAATGGGTTGGGTGGAAATTTTTTTTTAACTTACATGCATCATATCATGGTTTGTGGTTTGTGGTCCATGGTGCCCTGATTTATGGTTTCTGGCTTCAAATTTTGTGGCTTTCATTCCATGGTGTCTCAAATTATGGCTCTTTGGTTTAAAGCTCATGCCTCATGGCTCGTGGTTATGACTTTGAAATTTGGCAACTCTCAGCACATTTCCTTGAGGTTGGGCTCCTCCTCTCAGGCTACTCAAAACTTGTGGCTTCAGGTATGTTATGTCCTAACTTGATTCATCATTTTCAAACCTCTCCAAGAAAACTATCTTAAGCTAAAAGAACTCTAGTACTTCCTTTAGATACTTCATGCATACTTTTTAGTGATATCAACTGTGTTTTTTCAAAGCAGTGTCTTTGTGCCTACCATCCATTGTCTTTCATTCTAAGGCCTTGGTATGTTTTTATATTGTCTAATGACATGGTGAAAAGGAGACAATGTGATCTCAAGATTTTGAACTTGTGTTACTGGTCTGGTCTCCCTTTGGGCAGACCATTAACACAAAGTAACCTCTCTTCTAATGCCTTTTTCAAGTAATGCAAATTCGAATCATAAACAAACAAAAATGGATAGTCTCATATTGTCAACCTAATCTATGATATTTTTTTATTTCTTTTAAATAGATAATTTTTTATTATGAATTCTTATAAATATTATGATCAAAAGTTTAAATATTTAATATCTATTCCAATTATTTTAATTATTTATGATATAGTTATGTTGTCAATTTTAATTGTTTAAATTGTATTTTTAAATAATGTAATCTAATTAATAGATGAAATGATCTATTTACAATAACCTATTTGAATGAAATGGTAATTTTTATGAAAAAAAGTAATTTTTTTATTAGTTAAACTACCTTGTCTTTTTAACCTCAATTATAATCATTTTTTTTCTTCATATAATTACCCTTCATTTGAAAAAAATTAGCCATCAAATTATTGGCCTTGAATTTGGATTTTATTTAATGCCCTAGGAAGTTGAGTTTCTATTTTATAGTGTGGTATTTGGGTATAGTAATGGCATCATTTGTTTGTGTTTATTAGAAATTATGGAAATTTGGTTCTTATTTTTGATCTTAAATTATATCAATGGTTACTTTTATTTGTGTTGATTTCAAAATTAGGGTTCTTTTATTTGTGTTGATTTCAAAATTAGGGAAATCTAGCTTGTGCTTATTGGAGATGACATTAGTTGTGGCAAAGATAAATTGGGTAAATGATGAGAATAAAAAATTGAATTTTATGTGGACTTGATGAGTAGTAGATATAAATATTTATATAAGCATATATATGTTATCACAAAAAGAAAATCTCTCTTCTAGCACCATAAGTTAGCACCACTTACGTTATGTGATGTTAATGTGGTGTAAATGCTTATGTATCATATTAAAAATGGAGTATATCACCATAAGTTAGAACCACTTAAGTTATGTGGTGTTAATATGGTGTAAATGTTTATGTATTATATTAGAAATAAAGTATATCACCATAAGTTAACACCACTTACATTATGTGGTGTTAATGTGGTGTAAATGTTTATGCATCGTATTAAAAATGAAGTATATAATCACCATATTTGATGGGAAAGTTAGCACCATTCTTACTATGTGGTGTTAAAGTGACATATTTTTTTATTAATCTTATTGGAAGTGGTGTATGCTATATTGTCAAGTTCTATAAAGTAGGGTAGTTAACTTTGTGTTTGCCATGTTGGCATGTACAAGTGGATTTATTAATTTGAATTGTCACCATAACTATAAAAAAAATTACAAATATTTATATTATGAATATATAAATTAGAACTAAACTCACAAATATTTATTTTATAATATTTATTTGTTTGTCATGTTTACATGTAAAACTAAAATTCAAAGTAATTGTTTCCTAAATATTTTATTTCAATAATTTACTTTTTATATTATTCTCATTTTGCATCATAAATACAACAAATTCAAAGTAGTTATTTTCTAAATATTTTATTTCAATTATTTACTTTATATATTATTCTCATGAGAAAATAAATACACAAAACAATATTACATAATTATTTATTTTATGAATAAGCCAATTAAGATAAATATTTTTATATTATTGTAATTTCAAAATAAAATAAGGGTGAATTCGATGGAGTTGGGTTACTCTTTTTTGGAAGAACTTCTATTCCAAAGGTTGAAAATGTATCTTTGTGAGGGTATTTTTTAAGCCCTCCATCAAAGCTTTTAAAAGGTCCATCTAGGACTAAATAAAACCTTAAATTAAACTACATAGCTCCATCGTCAATATGAACTTGATATTTTCGAACTCTTTTCTAACTCTTTTCCTTAGCTGGAACTTGATCTTATCGAACTCACTCTTGTAGTCTGGGAAGTCTTGGGCTAATTTCACCAGGCTCATAGAGATCTGCTCCAAGGCTTTGCCAAGGATGCTCTTCATAGACCAATAAAGATATAGTGTCTTCTTGAATTATGTTAGTCTGCCCCTTGTTTGTCCCAAATATATTATTAAACCTCTCCATTCCTTAGTATCCATCTTTGTCTCTGCATGTCTATTTATGTCAGCTTCCCATTTTTCAATGAGATTTTGAATTTCCTCTGATGTTTTCTCGTGGTATTCTTTCGCTGCCTCTTGGATCACATCGATTGTAGGCCTCTTTCCTCTCATCTTGCTTGAGGGTGAGATGGGTTGGGCTTCTACCTCCTTCCCTTTATCTTTCCAGCCATGGCCTTAAGCTGCAGGGCTCTTGGAATGGTTGTGAGCTGCAGGACTCTTGGAGCATGCCATCCCACAATATTTGACTAGGTTTCTGGGTAGGTGACCTATCCACACAATCAAAAAAATGCATAATTCCATATAATGAAAATGATCAAAGGTCCATGCATCCCAATTATCAGAATAAAGGTGACCCGGGGGCCTCTTCCCAGGACTTCTCCCCTGCCCGTCCCTTTGCGGACCCATCACCCTCATACCTTGATTAATTTCTGCCACCCCCTATCCCTGATGGTCGCACACACCCCATAAATTATCCCCATAACCCAAATATCTCATGCCTTCCTTAAATCTCCTGACCTCCCTTCTGATGTCCTCTCTCTCATCATACCTCCCACCCTCGAAATTGGAAAAGGAGGCGTTGCTTCCCATTGCTTGGGCTTGGGTGGAATTCCCTCTCCCATTCCTCATGTGCACTGAGCCCAAGTAGCTCAAGGTGGTATAAACCAGTAAATCCTTTGAACTAAACACAACCCATGACTACTCCTTGACTCTATACCCTGGCAGTATTGCCTGACCCCTCACCATTCCATCTTGTTGGCATCCCTTACCTGACAGACTCACACTCAGGTGGAAGTTGAGGCCATGCCCAATTCCTACTCCGACACAGAGGAAGAGACCCAAAATTACCCCAATCTTCCCCCAACTAAAGTCGTAATGGTTCCGCTCTCCCCTATCCAGCAGAAGACTATACCAGTCCAGCTTAATCACCTTATACTCCCATAGAGACTCGCCCAAATCATAAAACATAAACATGACATGAAGAAGGGAGAGGAAACCAAGCACATACCTGAGTTTCATCATGGTGGAAGTGCAATGGAGATTTTTTATCCCGCTGTCGCGCCTACACCAAAGTATTTCATCATAAAAAAACCCCCACGCCTTCCTCCACCCTATTTTAAGCTCCATGCGCAGGCCTCTATCCCACTACCTCACCTCGTCATGCATGCGACAATATAGCATACTGCCCTTGCCACTCATGTGGAAGCTGGTTGGCTTCAGCCCTAGGAACACTACCATTAACACTGATGGGAGGGCCGATCTTCTTCGTTACACCTTGATCCGGGAGCTAAGTCTGAGAAATGTGGGTGAGCTCTGCCCTCCGACCTGTCCTACTCTTTGATGCTCTACAGCTTGATCCATCATTCTTCTCCAATATTAGGAGGCATGCTTAATTCAATAGGTTCATTCAGGTGAGCAAAACTACAATTTTCCAGGAGGTTAGTTGCTCTGTTTCCTTCCATCCTTACATGGGTGATAATCATATAATCAAATTTATTGTTTGTATCCTCCAATCCCTACACATGTGAGGAATTACACCATATTTGGCTTATTTTTCCCCACTTCGTTCCTTGATTAAGTTTCTTGAGAGTTTTCGTAACCAACTGAGAGTCTCCTTCGATTACTAGCTTTCTGTATCCTAGCCTGATGGCCAAGAGGAGACCTTGGTGCACTCCTATGAATTATGCTTCATTTTTTCTAGCAAAGCCATAGGAGTCATCATATATGAATCTTGTTATGCCATGTTGATCTCGAAAAATACCTCCAACCCCTGCTTGCCTCGGATTTCCTTTCGAGGCTTCATCAAAGCTGAGTTTGATGAATCCTTATAGAGGAGATTTTAAGATCTTGATGGTGTCCCTTATGTCAAGGATAACTTTCCAAGAAGCTGGGGATACCATGCTAGGCACTAGGTGGAGGACCTGGAGAATTCTTTCTTCATGAGGAGCCATTTTCAAATCATCTGGCATACATTTCTCCGAGAGGATGCACTAGTAGACATTGATGAAATTTGTGACTAGGTGACTAAAAACGTTAGTCACCACAATTATTTCAAGTGAATTACCGCTAAATTTGATCAATTTTAAGTGACCGAACTAAAAATGACTAATTTAAATGAATAATTTAGTCTAGGGTGAAAATATATGACCAGATGATATTATTGTACCAGCTAGCACGCGCTCTGACAGGTCGAGAGCGAGCTGACCTACCTACGACCTCCCAGCTACCATGGCATCAGGAGGGGGATCCAAGGCTCCCCTTCCTCCTCCTCTAGAAGTCCTTGCATTCAAGAAACCGATAACAACCAGCAATAAACGACCTCTGACTAAATCTCAGCAAATGTTCATGAAGAAGTTGGATAGCATCCCTTTGATGGCCCTTCAAATTGAAGAAACTTGTCAATCTTCATTGAACCTAGCTGAAAGAGGGCTCATTGGACAGTTTACTAGCCTCTAGCCCTCTCCCAAAGCTCTGGAAGACTGGGTGCAGAGCAACTGGATTCCTTTAGTCTCAGAAGGAATCAAAAGCCACTTCGTAGGCAAATGATACTTTTTTTTTGTTTTTGAGAATGTGGAAGACAGAAGCCTCATCTTCAGGAATGGCCCATATTTTATGGGTCCTAAGGGACTATACTTAAATAAATGTACCCCTAACTTAGATCACGCTCAATATTTGCCTTCAACTATTCTATTGTGGGTAAGCCTCCCACATCTCCCACTACATTGCTGGAACCAGAAGTCTCTCCAAACCATTGGCAATACCCTCAGAAAGTATATTGATCAAGCAGTGAGAAAAGATCAATACTCATGTGCACGTATATGTGTCGAGGTGGATTAGGAAGTTGGGCTACCTAAAGCTATCAAATTAACGATTGTTGACTGGACCCATATCCAGGAGCTAGATTATGAGCAGCTTCCATTTAAATGTAGGCACTGTCACGGCTATGGCCATTTTGCAAGGCACACTAGTAAATTTGGTCAAAATTCCAAAACTTTAGTTCCGACGCTTTTGACTTATTGTCGGAAATTTCCCTAATTTTTGTCAATTTTTCAAATCCTGCCAACAACCATCGCACTAGCAACGTTTTTGGAGTATTGTCGGAACAACGAAGTTCAGGACAATCGTCGGAATACTGACGTTACATGACAAACCATCAGAATACCAATGTTACAGGACAAATAGTCGATATTGCGACGTTTAGGAGACCGCCGTCGGTCTTGCAACGTTTAAGGAACAGTCTTCCGATGTTAAGGGCAAAACCATCGGAATACTGACATTTAAAGACCTATGATCAAGTTTATATTACAACTCTCAAGCTAAAATTTGATTTGTACATTTTTTTGGGGGTAGCATTTAATTTACTACATATTGGAAAACACATGACATTCAATGATGTGCTTAAGTAAAAAAAAACAATTATAGACATTTTGGCTATGCATTTCAAAAGCCTATAGAGAATTTAGGTTTTAATACCTGGAATAAATTTAAATTAATGCATCACTCAACAACTTTTTGTTTTATCTTGAAATTTTGTTTTACCATAGATAGGGGTTGTTTGATCTCATAGTTCACCATTATATGTTGGAATACATTAAGGGTTGACATGAAATGTTGTAGGTTGAGCTCTTAGTGTTGAGGAATATTGTGGAAGTTAAAAAGTAAAATATTTGGTTTATTTTTTTATTTTTAAATATCTTCAATAATTTTTTTTTTTTTAATTTCGTTTGAGAAAGGCCGTATCAAATTTGCTAAGTTGTGACCGCACGGGTTTCTTTTGCATGTTTGTGCGGTCTGTTTGCCATTTTCTCCCTTGTACCTTCATTCGGTCGGGCATACCGTGTCAAGGCGCCCGCCCAAACACATTTGGGTCAGGTCATTTCGTTTGAGGGTGCCCGCCAAGACGCGTTCAGGTCAGGTCGGGTTGTTTCATTTTAGGGCGCCCTCCCAAATGCGTTCGGGTCAGGTCAGGTCATTTCCTTTGAGGGCACCCACCCAAACACGTTCAATTCAGGTCAGGTCGTTTTGTTTGAGGGCACATGCGCAAACAAATTCGAGTCAGGTTGGGTCGTTTCGTTTGAGAGTCCACGCCCAAACGTGTTCGGGTCGGGTCGGGTTGGGTCGTTTCATTTAAGGGTGCCCACCTAAACGCGTTCGAGTTGGGTCATTTCATTTGAGGGCGACTCTATCAAATTTACTAAGTTGTGACCGCATGGTGCCTTGTGCACGTTCGTGTGCCTCGATTTTCGTTTTCTCCCTTATGCCTTCATTTGGTCAGGCGCGCCATGTGAGGGCGCCTACCCAAACGCGTTTGGGTTGAGTCGGGTTGTTTCGTTTCAGGGCAGTCGTATAAAACTTTCTAAGTTGTGACCACACGGGTGCCTTTTGCACGTTCGTGCGACATTTTTGTCGTTTTCTCCCTTGTGCCTTCGTGCGGTCATGCGCACCGTGTCACATCGTGTAAGGCGCTCGCACAAACGCGTTCGGGTCAGGTCGTTTTGTTTGAGGGTGTCCGTATCAAATTTTCTAAGTTGTGACCACACAGGCGCCTTGTGCACGTTCGTGCGGCCTGTTTTCCATTTTCTCCCTTGTTCCTTCGTTCGGTCGGGCATGCCATGTCATTTCGTTTGAGGGTGTCCACCCAAACCCGTTCGGGTCGGGTCATTTCGGTTGAGGGCGCCCACCCAAACGTGTTCGGGTCGGGTCGTTTCAGTTGAGGCCGCCCACCCAAATGTGTTTGGGTCAGGTCATTTCGGTTGAGGGCGCCCGTATCAAATTTTCTAAGTTGTGACAACACGGGTGCCCTATGCATGTTCGTGCAGCCCATTTACCGTTTTCTCCCTTGTGCCTTCATTCGATCGTGCACGCCGTGTGAGGGTGCCCGCCCAAACGCGTTTGGGTTGGGTCATTTTGTTTGAGGGCGGCTGTATAAAATTTCCTAAGTTTTGACCTCACGGGTTCCTTGTACACATTTGTGCTGCCCATTTGCCATTTTCTCCCTTGTGCATTCGTTCGGTAGGGTGCGCCATGTCATTTTGTTTGAGGGTGCCCGCCCAAACCCGTTCGGATTGCGTCGTTTCAATGGATGGCGCCTACCCAAACGCGTTCGGTTCAGGTCGTTTCGGTTGAGGGCGCCTGCCCAAATACGTTTGGGCCAGGTTATTTCGATTGAGGGCGCCCATATCAAATTTTCTAAGTTGTAACTGCACGGGTTCCCTATGCACGTTCGTATGGCCCATTTGTCGGTTGCTCCCTTGTGCCCTCGTTCGTTCGGGCACGCCCTATGAGGGTGCTTGCCCAAACACGTTCGGGTCGGGTTGGGTCATTTCGTTTAAGGGCAGTCGTATCAAATTTGCTAAGTTTTGACCACACGAGTGCCTTTTTCACGTTCGTGCGGCCTGTTTTCCGTTTGCTCCCTTATGCCTTCATTCCGTCATGCACGCTGTGTCACGCCATGTGAGGGCACCAACCCAAACTCGTTTAGGTTGGGTCGTTTGGTTTGAGGGCAGTCGTATCAAATTTTCTAAGTTGTGACCGCACGAGTGGCTTGTACACGTTCGTGCGGCCTGTTTATCGTTTTCTCCCTTGTGCCTTCGTTCGGTCGGGCGCGCCATGTCGTTTCATTTGAGGGCGTCCGCCCAAACCCATTCAGGTTGGGTCGTTTCAGTTGAGGGCACCTGCCCAAACTTGTTCGGGTCAGGTTGTTTTGGTTGAGGGCGCCCACCCAAACGCATTGGGGTTGGGTCATTTCGGTTGAGGGCGCACGTATCAAATTTTCTAAGTTGTGACTGCACGGGTGCCCTGTGCATGTTTGTGCAGCCTGTTTGCCAGTTTCTCCCTTGTGCCTTCGTTCGGTCGTGCGCGTCATGTCGCGCCGTGTGAGGGTTCCCACCCAAATGCATTCAGGTTGGGTCGTTTCATTTGAGGGTGGCTGTATCAAATTTTCTAAGTTGTAACCGCACGGGTGCCTTGTGCACATTCTTGCAGCTTGTTTGTCGTTTGCTCCCTTGTGCCTTCGTTCAGTCCGTCTCGCCATGTCGTTTTGTTTGAGGGTGCCCACCCAAACCCGTTCGGGTCGGGTATTTTAGGTTGAGGGCGCCAGCCCAAACGCGTTCGGGTCAGGTTGTTTCGGTTGAGGGCACCCACCCAAACATGTTTGGGTCAAGTCATTTCGGTTGAGGGCACCCGTATAAAATTTGCTAAGTTGTGACCGCACGGGGTCCTTCCGCAGGACTCGTACAGAATAGTTTTCAGGGCGGGCACGTTTAGGTCGAGTTGGGTTCGTGTAGCGCGTCCATGTTCAGGATGTGCGGAACAATGTTTGAAGGCGCGAAATTCGTTCATTAGGGTCGGGCTGGGTCGGGCGCGACCCGAACGCATTCAAAAAATTTTCCAACGTAGTATCAGAGCTCAGGTGCAAGAAAGAGACTGGAGATCACATCCTAGTTGGCATTATGGAAAGGGTTATAAACAAGGGTTTCAAGTTCGTTGGGAATCTCACTACATTCATCAAGGGTTTCATTTCGAAGATCATTTCCAAGCTAGAAGTAATAGATGGAAGTTTATTTTCCACTTTGTCTGGGACTTTCAAGAATGAGAATGTATGGGTTATTGATAATGGTGCTTCTAGACATATCATGGGATAATGCATCTAGCTTCAGAATTTGTCGGAAGGAACCTCCATCTCCTAGCTCAATTTGAAATTTCATGTCCTTCTCGTTCAGGTAGCTGAAATACTTCTTGTTCGTGGTGATGTGGAAGGATTCCCACACCACTTAGCTCATCTTGAACCTGAGTGAACTTTGAAAGATATGTGATGATGGGCTCATATTTTCTTATCTATTTACTTCTTAGCTTCTCTTTGAGAGCAAGCTTCGTCAAATCACTGGAAGCCTGAAACAAATTGAAGATGGATTTAAATTTAAACATCTCATACACTATCTTCTTCTCATTGAGATGAGGAATAATATGATCTCTGACCCCCTCTAGAATGATGCTTCTTGTCTTGGTGTCATTCTTAGTATGTTGGGCCAACCGTTGGGGGTCTTGAGGTGGCACTATTGCCTACTTGACATACTCTACTACCCCATTATCTTCCAACACTACTATGATTTTCTTCTTCCATGCACGTAAATTTGAGTCTCCTTCTCAACTGTGATTTGACCTTAGCCCTAGGACCGACATATTTCTATCCAAGGAATTGCTCTGCTCTGCTCTTCAAACGATCACCCTGAAATCAATCTTGTCCTCATGTTGTCCTAGCTGGACTAACCTTGGAAACACACAGACCCTTGCTCCTACTTTCTTGCACTTAGATAGTCTCTATTTCCTTGTGCACAGGTTTCCTAGTTCCTAGTGTAGAGGACTCCCTATTCTTTAGGGCTTGACTCTTATTTCCTAACACAGAATTTCCCTATTTCCTAGCGCAATTCTACCACGAGAAAAGATCTCTTCAATGTTGCGTATTGGCTCCTCCAAGATACGCACTCACAAAAAAGATCTCTCACACAATTTTTTGCTCTCTCTCATAGTCTCGTGAGCTGTGTCTTGTCACAGTCCTTTGTGCACAAAACAACTATGAAAATTTGTGCCTTTGTCCTCCTTTATTGATTCGATCCATGCTAAAATTGGTAAGTTACAAATTTAGAACATGTGTTTTGATTGAATAGTTAACATAGTCTAACTGGTTCTCTAACTCATCCTTGCTTCAATCAAGGATTTAAGCTCCCAACTCATCCTCTTCTAAACTTATAACTACCTCTCGAACTTGTAGTCAAACTAAATAAGGTCCATGTAACCGATCCTCCAACACTACGCATGAATTCACCATCTCAACGAACTCGTCCATGGGCAAAGGAAGACAAATCATGGTCTTTTTGGCTAAGGCACGCACCAGAGAAGACCTTCTCTCGCTACACTTTTCAACAATCCCATTGTCCATCTTGATTACATACAATGTCATTGGGTTCATGGTCTTCATATCACGCTTTACTAATTGTGGTTTTTTCTCCTAACAACTATCGATTAAGATGATTCATTGCATCCTAGGGTTGACAGGATCACAGCGATTCCATCTCCATGAGATCAAGTCTAATGATCACTTTTTTTAGGGAGGTTCTGTTGTTTGTTTTGGGACTCAAGAGGTTCTCTTGTGACTTTCTCTCATCGGTATGATTAGAGAGGCCTAGATTTATCTGTTCAAGAGTCGATTCTCTCTATACAAGAGACTTTGGATGGTCTCTCCAGAATTTTTACCACTAAGAGAATTGCTTGTTTATTCCAGCCAATTTTGGTTCTTGGTGGTGTGAATCCTAGGTGGACTCATTTTCCTTGGAGTTAGATGGCATAGATTCATGAGATAATGAAGTTTCCCCACATGGTTAGAAGACACATCACCTCTGTGATTTTAGAGATTGATTTTCCTAGTTCAAACTATATTCTCCTCATGTTGGCTTCAGTAATCCAAATCTCCATTGTGAAATTATTCTCATCAACCTATATAAAGAAGAGAGGAAATAACACCCTCTATAAAGAAAGGAAACCTATCTTGGTTCCATCCCTTTGCCTGTTCCTGGTTTTCTGCATTGTTACTTGTGCGTGGTTCAAAATCTCAACTAGTATCCCTCAGCAGAAATTCAGTGAACACTAGCATAACTGGGATCCCTTGCAACAAAGATGGTAAATGTGATGTAGTTATTTGTAATGCAATGGTGATGATTATGACTATTCCTGATACTAGCTGAGAAACATTAGGCATGGGATGAGTGGGGCATGTTAGGTGATGGGATAAAAGTGAGTCCAAGATATATATATATATATATATATATATATATATATATATACACACATTTAAACTTGGCCTTTAATTTTCTTAAGTCCCTTTTGATTATGCATCAGGTTCCCAATGTAACCTTGGGGTGATTCAAATGGTCATTAACACCTAGGGTCTAGGCCTTGGTTCCCCATGAGACCTTGCTTTGAAGGTTCATGTTAAAAGTAACCTATGATAGTATATATGTTTTCATTGTCCTTGGGATTTGGAGATCATGATATCAATAACAGAGTTATGTTGTTGGTTAGAGCTTGTTTAAGTGTGCAGGATTATGCTATTTGTTTGATCTTTCATACTAGAGAGTTAAGGAAATGCTGCTAGCATTGGTTAATTGTTCTTGAGATATGATAATATAGATAATTTAATATTAATAAATGTCCACAAATAACTGGAAAAGTAGGTCAATGGGATTAAAATATTTATATTTTATTGAATTTATTAAATAATTAATTATCAATATTTATATTTTATTTGTTTTAATTATATTATATAAAATTAAATTTTAAATGTATTATGATTTTATATTCAATTAATAATTAAAATAATAAATATTAATATTTTAATTATTAAAAAAAGAATTGTTTCAAGATTTGTAAAATTTTGATGGCATGCCACATAAGATTTTGTAAAAGTTTGATGCCATGGGTTGATTTCATTAAAACAAATAAAAAATGAAAGTGTTCAAAGCCCTTGTTCAAGCCCGTGTTCCATTTCATTAAAACAAATAAAAGCCCGAAGTGTTCAAAGCCCCTGTCGAAGCCCCTGTTCGATTTCATTAAAACAAATAAAAGCCCAAAGTGTAAGAAAGCCCTTGTTCGACTTTTTAGGAAGACTAAGATGAGGTTGAGGTACTCACTCTTTCACTTTTCAGGAAGACGAGGTTGAGGTACTCGCTCTTTGACTGTTCAGGAAGACAAGGTTGAGGTACTCGTTGTTCGACTGTTCAGGAAGACGAGGTTGAGCTTTTGAGTGCATGCCGAAGTCCCCAAAGTCGAACTTGACACCGTAAGAAAGCCCAAGAAAACTCGTTGTTGGACTGTTCAGGACGATGAGGTTGAGGTTTTGAGGGCATGCCGAAGTCCCTAAATTTGAACTTGACACCGTATTAAATCCCAATAACAGAGGAAAACTGGCTGTTCTTACCCAAATTGGATGTGATGGTTATTTGGCGCCAAATTTTTTGCTCTTGGGGACTGGAATTTTTTTCTATATAATTACAGTTTTTATCATGGAATCTGCTTATATTGTATTGCGGGAGTTAGTGAAGACCTTGTGGTATACTTTGGATCAGCATTTTCTTACTAGTGATTATTTATTCTGCCTCTTGTGCCCTCAAGTCCTATATCTATTTCTCTAAGCCATTTTCTGTACGGATCCTGAAACAAAAGCTTGGCTGGAAGAAAATAAAAATCCAGTATTTGGATTTCCAACATTGGTACGATTCATTTGGGAAACTTGCAACAGTTATACCAAAAATGGTGCTACATTGATCTGGTAAGTCACATGCCAAGATTTTTTTAATGCATAAACTTAAGTTCGAAGTACAATGGAGGACAAAAGAGAATAGTTAGGACTCATTGAAAATCCACAGTTGGCTATGCTTAGTTTCACTTAAAGATTTATAATTTTTTCTATAACTTGATAATTTGATAAATCATGGATGCAAGTCCCTATTGTAGATGCTTAGATTACATTATCTTTGTTTATATTTAAAATTTGACTTTCCTGTTTCTAGTGTTCAAGGTTTGAGGCCGCTCTAGTGACTGATTCTTATAATAGTCACCTTTTCCCCACTTTTTCCCTTGGGTAAAATGTGTCTTATATTTCATTACTAGACAATAAAAGGTACATCAAGAATTATGAATATAAAGACACTACCTGTTGCAACTGCTGATGCAACATCCATAAATTCAATTTTGTAACAAAAATTATATAGGCTTTTAATATAACAAAGGTTTTTTTCTATGTTTCGAGACCTAATGAAGTACTCATAAGTAGATCCACATGTTTTCGGAGCTATCTTGTATTGCAGATCCACCTGTTTCGGGCTGCAAAAACCTTCTTAGAATTCAACTGCTAGAAGGTGCTAGCTTAGACAAAAGTTGTTGTAGCAAATGCCTCTTTATTGATCTAATTTTTCTTTGAATTACTCCAGAGACTAGGATACAGATACATCCACCAGATGGTGAGGCTCTCCCTTACTTTCATGGATTAATCAAGATGCGCATCCCAACTTTTTACTAGAAGTCCTCCCATGTGTCTTTGTCATTACATCTTCCTTTGCACTTCATGATCAGAGGCCAACAATGGGATGCGAAGATCTTGTAACTGTTCTTCGAAAATTATTTTTCCAAATATAATTCACCCCTCATCTAATATGTCAAGTTCAAAGGTACTGTAATGGTTTGTGCACATAAGAACAATGCAATAGAGTTATAGATCACTGATAGGCAACATTGTATCATGGAGATTGATGTACAAAATTCAGTCATTTTAAGACTTAGAAATGTCAGGAAATATTTATTTTAATACTAAGAGAGTGCTTGAGAATGTAACTGAGGAGTCAAGATGGTATACATCCAATTATATCTTTCATGACATACATGCTAAAATGACTTATGACTATATTATAAATAACTTGAAGTAACAAATGAAGATTCACTTTAATATCTTCCATTGTCATCATAACTAGGTATTCCATGATGATATCAGTAATCAACAAACTCTCCTCAAGATGATTGATAGGGAAACGCTCTAGAGTCCAAACTTGTCCCTTCAGGTGTCAATGCCCACATATATACTTAACTATAGAAGCATGGCATAAGTTCCAAACATGTAAGGCATGTTGTCCACTTCCCCACACTTCACAGTTGTTGTCAAGAATTTTATTTCCTTTGAATCGGACTAGATAATATATTTTCAGCCTTTGAGTTACCCTTTCATATTTGATTCTTCTCTTACAAAGCTTCATACCATAATGAAACATACATGTACTAAAATCATGCCTTGATTGAAAGAGATACATGCTCGGGATTGTGACATGGGAGAGTTTGGAATAAAGTGGTGACTGCAACTATAAGAATTGTAGAGGTGAGACAAAACCAGATGATCATAAGATTTTGTTCTTATTGTGACATTTCCTTCCTGTGCCCCCTTAATCTAGGCACAACAATCTCTAGACAAAATTTTATTCTTCAATCAAAAACTATAATTTCAAACACATACCAGGTGATGCATGCTTCAGAAATTCCTATGGAAATAATGGACTAGGATTTGTAGATCAAATAGTGTATTTATCCAATCAAGCATTCAAGCCCTGTTGTGATAAGGAGTCCACATATTCTTTGGCTTCTTTACAATGTGGATTGCTTCATAAAACTATTTTAATTAAGGGTTGTTCTAGAAATATATGTACAAAGAAAACATGAAAACATGCCTAAGTAAGAATTTTTTCTCTGATCAAGAAAACATGTTCTTCGCAAAAATATCTCGGCCCTTAATGGAGTGAGCTCAATCGAGAATGAATAGGAGAAAATCGCAGCTCGTAGAGAAGATAATTTGTCGTCATTAATGGCCAAAACTTCACCTTCTTACGAGGATGGAAAACCTCTACGAATGACTATCCAGTATATACGTAAAAATTATGCAAAATCAAGATATCATATCAATATAGTGATATGTACCATATATGAGATATCATTTCATAAAGAGTAGGGTCACATTCCATCATATGGAGAACATGATTGAATCATACCAGACCATGACCATATGGCATATATGGAAAAGTTCTAAATTTTAGTCATCACATCATGAAGAGTTGCAGAATGAATTGTGTCAATGAAAGAAATTTCCCAACAACCCTAAACAGAGACCCAATTCACATCAGGATATACACCCTTACTAAAAACATGGATAAATAAAACCTCATACTATTGTGATCCTAATATAAGCTCTAACAACATGTTCTATAGGATATCCATGAGAACCTCAACACAACGTAGAGATGTTTTAGCATCTAACCAAACTCAATATAAAGCTCTAATGGAAGGAACCCTCTTAATGAGATATAACAACTACATATATCTGAGATCTCGAAGGTATATGTAGATTTAGATTATAGGAAGAGAAAAAGTATTTTTTATTAAAATGTTAGTGTTTTTATCAAACAATAGTTTCATTTCCAGGTATTGTTCATGAACTATAACTTATAATGGAAGTCTTTTTTCATTAGTACTCTAGCTCTTGAATAGGATAAAGGAACCAGAAACTCCTACCAAACACTTATCATCGACTTAACGGACAAAGGACCTCAAATAGAGGAAAACCCTAAAGTATAAGTAGCATGGTGCAGCACCGATGTAGCCCTCCACTTTGATGGCCTTGATCTAGGACTTAATTCCCTATTTTTCTGCTCATGTTCCCCTCATCTCTAGAATGTATCCATAGAATGTTGTCCATCCATGGATAGCCCTATGAGAAAGTGGATGTCGTGGGCATGGATATGTAATCCTTATCCAACCAAATCTATTTCTGGTGCACTTGGCTAATTAGGAACATCTTGCACCAAGTGAATTCTTATGTTTTTCTAAAGGTGGTTACCTTAAAGAAAGCGACGAAGATGGAGTATTGAAGTAACACAAACTTGAGCCTATAGGGAGAGGTGACTTTGCCATTCTCTAGGGTTACGTGTTTCTTGTAGAAGGACGGTTGCAAGTACAAGAAGAAATCATGATCAATGAAGTCATGGTCCACTAGCTTTGTGTTATCCACTTTTCTCATGAAATATCTTATAACTTCAACCTGTGGGTCAACCACTTCTCCAAATAAGGCTTCCTTTCACTTAAAATCCTATATTCGTGACCATATATCTTTTGTGCTACTCTTCCCTTTGACTATTACTCTTCCCATGGTTTCTTTCTAGTACTTTGGTTTATGCTGCTATACTTTGCTAATGGATGGTCGAAGCTAAGGAGCAACTTGGTCAGATTATCTCTGCACTATTGGTTCTAAGCTCTACGGTGTGCAATGACTGATAAGTAGAATAGTGAGAAAATAATGTGAGCAATAACTGGCTAATTCTTGTAAGAGATCTGTGCCAAATTTTTCATCAATCCCCGACATTTTTTTTCCATCTACCATTTTGGCCGTTGGAATTCCAACGATGATTTCCATCGAAACTGCGACGAGAGTTTAAACATGTTGGCATTGTGACGAAATCTTCAAACTGTCAAAATAGCGATGACCTCTTCAAACATAGATCGGGACTACTAGAATGGGAAGTTAGTTATATGGAGGGACAAGGCCCACTAATTGCAATGGGATATCAACTCTTCCGTTCACATGGTGGGAACCAAACCTTAGTTGGAACTCAGTGCAAATGTCAAGTGCCTAGTATCATTTACTGCTCTGCTCCGCTCCACCTTTCAACCTAAACATGTAGAGTACAAGGCTTCAGAGAGTTCACTCCAATATTTTGAAGTGCAAAGACATTCTTGATTTTTGGAAGGTTCGTATACCACAATGATAATATCAAAGAACACACATTTATATCTCACGTAGAAATTGTCTACTCTAAGACCATTAGAAAACAAAATTCAAATGCTAAATCATATGTCAGTGGCATACATTTAAAATTTTCAAGGCTCTTATACTTTAAACACATAGCTTACAATGTATAATCTATTTAATAGTTACCATAGAAGCACATTCCATGGAAAAAACAGAGAGGCACAACTGGTTTTGTTTTGATCATTGAAACTGCTGCATTCACATCTTTGGGCACCATGTCTCCTCTATACATTAGACAACAGGCCATGTATTTTCCGCATCTGGGATCACATTTAGTCATCATGTTACTGGCCTCAAACACATAATTTGTTATTTCTTTCACTGACAATGTTTCATGATAGGATTTATGTTTAGACACTACTGGTGCATAAGATGAAAGCATCCTTAAAATGGATTTCTCTTTTTATAACATATCATGGCATTTTCACAACTAAATATAGGAACCCAAATCGGGACTGCTAGAATGGGAGGTTAGTTATATGGAGGGACAAGGCCCACTACTGGGAAAGGGATATCAACTCTTTCGTTCACATGATGGGCACCAAACTGTAGTTGCAACTCAGTGCAAATTTCAAGTGCCTAGTAGCATTCACTGCTATGCTCCGCTCCACCTTTTAGCCTAAACATGTAAAGTACAAGGCTTGAGAGAGTTCATTCCAATCTTTTGAAGTGCAAAGACATTCTTGATTTTTCGAAGGTTCCTATACCACAATGATAATATCAAAGAACACACATTTATATCTCACGTGGAAATTGTCTGCTCTAAGACCACTAGAAAACAAAATTCAAATGTTAAATCATATGTCAGTGGCATACATTTAAAATTTTCAAGGATCTTATACTTTAAACACATATCTTACAATGTTTGGGCTATTTAGTAGTTACCAGAGAAGCACATTCCATGGAAAAAACAGAGAGGCACAACTCATTTTGTTTTGATCATTGAAACTGCTGCATTCACATCTTTGGGCACCACGTCTCCTCTATACATTAGATATCAGGCCATGTATTTTCGGTGTTTGGGATCACATTTAGTCATCATGTTACTGGCCTCAAACATAGAATTTGTTATTTCTTTCACTGAAAATGCTTCATGATAGGCTTTCTCTTTAGACACTACTGGTGCAATCTGTGTTTCTCTTTAGATCGGGATTGCTAGAATGGGAGGTTAGTTATATGGAGTGACAAGGCTCACTATTGGCAATGGGATATCAACTCTTCTATTCACATGGTGGGAACCAAACCTTAGTTGCAACTTAGTGCAAATGTCAAGTGCCTAGTAGAATTTACTGCTCTACTCCACTCCACCTTTCAACCTAAACATGTAGAGTACAAGGCTTCAGAGATTTCACTTCAATATTTTGAAGTGCAAAGACATTCTTAATTTTTGGAAGGTTCCTATACCACAATGATAATATCAAAGAACACACATTTATATCTCACGTGGAAATTGTCTACTCTAAGACCACTAGAAAACAAAATTCAAATGCTAAATCATATGTTAGTGGCATACATTTAAAATTTTCAAGGCTCTTATACTTTAAACACATAGCTTACAATGTATGAGCTATTTAGTAGTTACCAGAGAGGCACATTCCATGGCAAAAACAGAGAGGCATAACTCATTTTGTTTTGATCATTGAAACTTCTGCATTCACATTTTTGGGCACCATGTCTCCTATATACATTAGAAATTAGGCCATGTATTTTCCATGTCTGGGATCACATTTAGTCATAGTGTTACTAGCCTCAAACACAGAATTTGTTATTTCTTTCACTGACAATGCTTCATGATAGGCTTTCTCTTTAGACACTACTGGTGCATAAGATGAAAGCATGAAATGAATTCTAGGAAAGGGAACAAGGTTCGTTTGAAACTCATTTATGTCTACGTCTAAGGCTCCTTGAAATCGCAGAGAACTTTTTAATGACAATATAACTTGTGAGATCAGTCTGTTCAAGTTTTTGTATGTAGGTATTTCAATGTCTAGACATCGCTTATATATGTCATAAATATCTTTGTTGTCGAAAACGACTAACACATGTTGTGCTTCAAGAGAGAATGAGTTGACAATCCACTATTATATGGTTCTACAACTGCAGTGGAAACTTGTAAATCCTGGGAAAGGTACAATATTTAAGGAAACGGTGGCAGTCTTGATGGAATAAAAAACTTGCGAACTGTATCTGTATAAATTGATTAAGAAAATACAAAAAGGAGACCCGACCCAGAGATGCCAAAAACTAGAGAGGTAAAATAGAGATCAAAGAATAAAGCACCCAAAATGCTTCTTAAAACTGTCACATACACATCTATACACAAGTTTGACATGGACCTTGAGGTTGCAAGGATGAGTATGCATATCTCAAGTTCACAAACTCAAGGTGGAACTAGAGATACGTCAACTTGAAAAAGCTTGGCCACCTAAAATTGTATATTAGACCAGGGATTAAATGGCTATCCATATCTGGTAATTAATAAGCACCAGGCTACAATGCTCAATATGTTGGGTTTACATTGTTGAATAAAAATAGCTTGAAATCCAATAGTGTAAAACCCAACACAAAATGGGTGCTCATTGTTGTCATTCAAATCCAATGCGCCCAATGCACTCTTGCACACACCTCCACAAGTTCACCAACTCGGCTATAAAATGCATCTCTACACACCTCCACCCCCATGGAATGTGGCTCTCTGTAAAACCCTTTTTTGGTAGTTGATTTATAAATTCCTGTAGTACCTGTTCATGCTTTTGTCTCAACTCCTCTATTTCCTCTTGATGCTTAAGTAATAAGAGTTTTATTTTTTGGGTTACTCATCTTCCAACTCATTGGCCAACAAGGTGTTATAATCTGGAAAAGTCACACCAGACTCTGAAGAAACGGTTTTACCATCATGCTTGCCTGCAAGTACATTCTAGTCCAAAGCATTAACAATGTTGCAATCCTCCATTTGTAGATTCTCTTGGCTCATTATTTTAAAACACTCTTGAGTACTGTTGTCAGTATTCATATCTTCAGCTGACATCTTCCCCTCAGCCACCACAGTATTCTTTATGACCTTAGAAATTGAGTGGTTTTTCTCTTTATCAATCACCACAACATTTTCTTGCAAGTTGGCTCTCCCTACAGAGTTGGGAAACTTTGAACTTATATATAAACCATCCCCTTTGTTATTGTGATCATTGAATTCATTATGATGATGTTTAGCACTGCTTGAGGCAGACTAGGCATGGTTTAGTTCATCAAATCTACCATGCTTTGACCCTTCTGCTTTAGAATAAGCATTCATTAGGGCAGTCTTCATGTAATAATCTGCAACTAAATACCTTGGGGAATCAGACCAATACTTGTGACCTGAAGGAAGGCCTTCAAGTAAAAATGCACCAGAGGGTCTATCATTATCATTGATCATCTCCGAAACATCATCTTCAATTGCAAACCTAGGATAATCAATATCCATCTCCTCCTTAGCAGTATCCACAAAAGGTATTGCGGGTTGCCATTCTGGCACAAGAGCTTGTATTTCTATATCAATCATGGCTACAATATTTGTCACATATTGATCCGATAGATCTAATTCTATCACCATTTCACTTGCAAAACTCATTGCAGTGTCAGCATCAATGTCAAAGGGGAAGTGAATATTGCGGACATGACCTGGAAATTCATTTTAAAATAGTGAATATTGCAAACATCACCGTTCCAATGAGATTATACAGCAGAGTTTTCATTCCCCTGTCCCTTGTCACCAGTGGTTAACAAACATTTTTTCAATAAACAAAAGCATTTTTCCTGCATTAATCTCAATAGTAGTTAAGTTGTCCACGCTACAAGAAAAAAGGACATTGGTGAGGGCCATGCTTGTGATGGACCTTTAAGGTCTGTCACCAATGTCACATATGGTGACGGTCCTTAAAAAGGTGTCATTGTAAGTGTATATAGTGATGATCCTTTAAGGTTCGTCACCAAAGCCATTTTCAATGACACTTTTGGTGAGGGTCGTTAAAGGCCCATCACTAATTCTCTCTTTGGTGACACTTCTAGTGACGAAATTTTAATGACCCTCACCAATGCTCTTTTTTTTACTTTTGGTGATGGTAAAAAAATGTTCGTCGTCATTGATCATTCCAATGAGTTTTTGATGACGCTATATGCCTGTTAAATTTTTTTTTTCAAAAGATAACTATTTAAGGCCATTATTGTGGAGTATTTTTTATGATATTTCCAAGGCCATAATGGTTAGAATCAGTCAATTTTTTAAGAAGTAATTAGTGTGTATCATTTCCCTCAAGTAATCACTAGTCGAATAGAGTTTTCCTATGAGTCAACACATCATTCATATCTATTAAGTTTATTATCTATCAAATTCCCTTTAGATAAAGTTCCACTAGTGTGTGTAGGAAATATATTATTTAATACATAATCAAGCTCTGACAATTCTATTAATGAGAAAGACCTAACACTCCTCAACAATCTAGGAAGACCTTAAATTAATGCTAATTTGTCACACACTAACATTTATTAGCACCTCGCATGTATTGGAACATCTTGTCATGAAACTAATGCCCAAGCACATGGTGGCATGTGCTAGCACAACATGGAACTCTCATAGCATGTGTTGGCATGCATGTAGTCCCTAGCATGCCCTGGAACACCTTAGTTGAAAGCATTGACATACATTATCACTTGGTACACAATGCCACTTAACATGTATTGGGACCTATTATTAGTGTGACTAGCATGCCCCTTTTGAAAAAGATAAAGTCATGACTTATTAACCCTCTTATGTGTTCATTTCCTTACATTTTAGCTTGGTTCTTCCTTTTTTTGGCTTGACACTTCTTGACACATATTGACATACCCTGACACCCTCCACATCCTTAGCACCTGGCATATATTGGCATATCTTGGCACTATTTGGAACATATAATTAGCACACCCTGGAACTCCCTAGCACACTTTGTCACTTATTTACATGCCTTGATATTCCCTAGCATGCCTTACCAATGCTTAGCATACCTTGTCAGTCCCTCATTGGCATGACAACTAGCACTCATTAACAGTAGTCCATGGCACACATTCATCATATTCATTAACTTCCATGGCACACAGTCATCATATTCATTAACTTGGCACTATTTGGAACATATAATTAGCACACCCTGGAACTCCCTAGCACACTTTTTCACTTCTTTACATGCCTTGATATTCCCTAGCATGCCTTACCAATGCTTAGCATACCTTGTCAGTCCCTCCTTGGCATGACAAGTAGCACTCATTAACAGTATTCCATGGCACATGTTCATCATATTCATTAACTTCCATGAATTTTGACCTATTTCTCCCTTAATGTTTTGTCGTGTTACTCCTTAACACTCCTAAACATGCATTAGCACTCTTCAACATGCCATTCCACTTCATAGCATGCATAACAGTCCCTAGCACATATTGGCACTTGGCACGTGTTGGGGCTTGGAAAGTCTTAGCATGTATGGAACAGATTGAGATGCCTTGGTATGATTTGACATGGTTTAATATTAAATTTTTTTGAGATCAAATTTTGGAAAGTAGATGAGAAGCAACAAAGGAAGGCTTGGCACTTAGAATGCACTAAGACTTTGCACTTGGCACCTATTAGCACCTAGTGTTGGTGTGCCTAGCATGCCCCTATTAGAAATGGTAAATTGATGACTAATTAACCCTCTTATGTGTTCAATTCCTTGTAGTTTAACTTGTTTCTCCCTTTTTTTTCCTTGACAGTACTCCCTGGCACGCATTGACACACCCTTGAAAATCTTGGCATGCCTTATCACTTGGCACATCTTATCATGTTTGACATGCCTCCGCATTATCTGGCACATCTTAGCATTCCCTAGCACGCCTTGGCACTCATGTCATCACATCTAGCCTTTACAATTTTTCATGACTTGGGAACCCAATCAAGTCCTTGACTACTGCAGTTCATGTGAAAACATTGGCCTGCTTCAACCACAACAACTTGACCAATTGCACCTACTACAAGTAGATTGTGCCTTGTTCACCTAAGAACTGCCTATAACTCATATTATGCCACTCATGTCCAATCTAAACTTATCCCACTTAAATATTTACCAAGACAAGGCTCACATGATCTAGCCATGGCCATAAAACAACTAAGCAACATAGCTTACATGGGAAATATTTCACATGTATGTTTAGTTCATATAAACAATAGAACATTAACTGAGAGTTTGCAAGAACCACAAGATTCACAAGGCACACAAGGTATAAGTTGACACAAGCTGAATTCCCCAAAAATTATACACAACAATGTACAATATGTAATTATCTAGAATAATTTAAAACATGAGCATGTTATAGCCAAGGTATGCCACATTTCATAAAAAAAAAAAACTAAAGGAAAAACAATGTTGTGCCTAGCACAAAGTGATCTCCCTTTGTCTAAAAATGCTATGTCGAGCCCCTTATAACAACCATAGGCTTGCCTCCTATAAACCCTATTCTAAACTTCTCCTAACACACTTCGTCCTTAGCACATTTGAATTTTCTAACACTCCCTTGCACACAATTTTATTTGTTTCTTTCCATGCATTTTGACCTAGTTATCCCTTGATATGCCCCAACACTCCCTAACACTCTAGTTCAACATGCATTGACATTGTCCGACATGTGTTAGCATGCCTTTTCATTCCTTTGCATGCCCTGACCCTCCCTAGCTATCATGCCCTCCCAACTACCCTTACTTAATTTTCAACTTGGGAACCCAACCAAGCCCTTGCTTGACTACAAGAGCTTGACCAAGTTATAGTTACTACAACTAGACTATATTGTTGAATTGTGTAGCTTGGGAGGTACTCCACATGCCTAGTAAGATGGCTTTGTGTGAGTTTGGTCACAAAAGGCTTTGTGGGAATAGAACCAAAGCAAAGGGATTTTGGACCCAAGACGGGGTTTAAAATCTAAAAGAAAATTAAAAAGTAAAATTAATATTTCCTAAGGTCTAAGTGGATAAAACCCGTAAGTTCTAGAGGGTTCCTAAGAGGTCTAGGAAAAAATATTTAAGGAGTCCTTAGGATGAAGGAAATAACATCAAGTGAGAAGGAGCTCATTTGATCAAGGGGACGAAGAGACATGTAGTCCTAAAAAGGCCATGATCATTATCATGTATAGCATTCATTAAGATGCCTCAGTATACTTTGGCATGGTTTAATATTAAAGTTATTTGAGATCAATTATTGGAAAGTAGAAGAGAAGTAACAAAGGATGGTTTGGAACTTAGAATGCACTAACACTTGGCACTTGACACTCATTTCCACCTAGTGTTGGTGTGCATAGCATGCCCCTCTTGGAAAATGTAAATTGATGACTTATTAACCCTATGATGTGTTCATTTCCTTGTATTTTAACTTTTTTCTCCTTTTTGTTTCCTTGAGAGTCCCTAGCATGTATTTTCACACCATTGCAGATATTGGCATGCCTTAGCACTTGACACATCTTAGCATATTTTACATGCCTTCGAACTATCTGGCACATGTTAGCATTCCATAGCATGCCTTGGAACTCATGCCCTCACAAATATCCTTACATTTTTTCATGACTTGGGAACCCAATCAAGTCCATAGCTACTACAGTTCACGTGACATTGATCTGCTTCAGCCGTAACAACTTGATCAATTGCACCTACTATAATTAGATTGTGCCTTGTTTGCCTAAGAACTTCATATAACTCATCTTAGGCCAGTCATGTCCAAGCTGAACTTTTCCCACTTAAGAAATTACCAAGACAAGGATCACATCTAGCCATGGCCATAAAACAACTAAGAAACATAGCTTACATAGGCAATATTTCACATGTATGTCTAGTTCATATAAACAATAGAACATTAATAGAGATTTTGCAAGAACCACATGATACACAAGACACACAAGATATAGGCCAGCACAAGTTGAGTTCCCCAAAACTTATACATAATAATGTACAATATGGAATTGTCTAAAATAGTTTAAAACATGAGCATTCGGCCAAAGTGTGCCACATGTCATATAAAAATAATAGATAAAGGAAAAATAGTGTTGTGCCAAACACAAAGTCTCCCTTTATTTAAAATTTCTTTGTCGAGCCCCTTATCACAATCGTAGGCTAGCCTCTTACAAATACTATTATGAAATTTTTCTAACACAATTCATCCTCAGCACACTTGAATTCACTGAGACTCCCTGGAACACACCCTTATTTGTTAATTTCCATGCATTTTGACCTAGTTGTCCCTTGTGATAACTCGACACTCCTTAACAATCCTCAACATGCATTGACATTTTCTAGCATGTGTTAGTAGGCCTTTTCATTCTTGGGAATTCCCTAACCCTTCCTAGTTATCATGCCCTCACAACTACCCTTACTTAATTTTCAACTTGGGAACCCAACCAAGTCCTCGCTTTACCAAGTTACGATTACTACAACTAGACTATGTTGTTAAATTGTGTAGCTTGGGAGGTACTCCACAAGCCTAGTGACATGGGTTTGTGTGATTTTGACCACAAAATGTTTTGTGGGAAAATAACCCAAGCAAAGGGGCTTTGGACCCGAGATGAGGTTTAAAATCTAAAATAAAATTAAACAAAAAAATAATAGTTCCTAAGGTCTAAGTAGATAAAATTCGTAAGTTCTATATCATTCTTAAGAGGCCTAGCTAGGAAAATCTATTTAAGGAGGCCTTAGTATGAAGGCAAGAACATCAAGTGAGAAGGAGCTCATTTTATCAAGGAGGCTAGGAGAGATGTAGTCCTAAAGTAGGTCTAGTTAGAGGTCTGAGTAAGCGTTGCTAAAGGGAGGCCATGATCATCCACCAAGAGTAAGATCGTCATGTGAGGGTTCACAAGAATGTCACATACCTTAATGGGTTCGAGATAGGAAGTAGGATGTCATATTGTTGGTTCTATTAGGGTAAATAAATCTCAAGAGAGGCGACTCATGGGAATTTGGGCATGTGATTTCAGTGGTGTTTCTGTGTGAAGTCCGCATCAAATTTTGAAATAGTAGAGAGGGTTGAGACCCTACCTTGTGCTGGTTACTAGGTTGTGAGGTCTGTGATAAATACCAACACAAATGGAGGAGGGTTCACACTAGAATTTAGGGCCAGAACAGAAGTAGTCACAGGTGTAATATTGACTAAAGTAATTGTAGTTTGATGGTCATAGATATCTAAAGTTCAGGTCAAGATTCAGTCAAAGAAATGACCAAAATCTATGGATCCATATGAGCTAGGCCGAGTCTCTTATGGAGGAAAGAGTTTTATTTTTTGATGTGGGTGGATATGGTTTGTTCTAAAGCAATTAGAATAGAAGTATAATTCCCTATTTAGGGAGGTTTCCTAACATGTTCAATCCATAAGGTATGTCATTAGTACTATGACAAATTTGCATAGAAGAAGAGGGGTTGTGACCCTTAGAGAAAGGTTTATCTCTGCAATGTATACCACAAATTTGGTAGATGGTTTGTAGAAGTATGTGTAGAGATATCAAATCCAAAGGAAGGTGGAACCTGAGTAGAAGATGGAGCAAAATAAATGTGCCATATGAGGAATGGATTGACATGAAGAGGTGTTGATTTTGTTGGACTGTCCATAGAGTTTGGGACAGAGATCTGAAGAAGCCTATAAATAGTTAGTCAATGGATTTTTAATGGATGATTTGTAACCCTATTTCATTCATCTACAAATTTTTAGAAGGATGATAAGATGATTAGTTAAGATTTTTTCATAGATTGGACAATAAAAAATTGGTACACAAGAATAGTGATTTTGAGAGGACTCAAATCACTATTAGGTGGCATATTTGAAGAGCCCTAGATGAGGGCAGTGTTGTGGGCACTAGATCAGTAAAAAAAATTACAATGGTTGGGAAAACTTGTGGAAGTCCAAGTACAATTGGAGGGTTGTTAGGTGACTGTCAAAGAAGAGCTCTAAGTCTTGTACTTGTGAAAGAAAACAAGACTACTAGAAGGGTAGGTGTATTGGTCCTAAGGACTAAAGTTGCAGTCAAGTGGGCTATCCAACTAGACCTAGTTCACTGTATTGTAGAGTATTGCATCATTGAGAAGAAGGGAAACCTCCATATCCCTAGAATTTTCATCTCGGAGAAACAGTATGGAAAAAGTGGGCAGACCAAAGAGTTGTGAATAATAGAGTTGTGAATAACTAATCGAAAACTTTAAGTGTTGCAGACCTTAAAGGTAAAAAGACGTAGATAGAGGGAAACGTTTTTTGAGCCGAGTTCAGTAACATAAAGAATTTTAGTTTATTGATAGAGGCAGATAGGAGTTTCATAATGGGAGGAAAGAGGACCTGTGAGATGTGTTCAAGACATGTGGATTGAAAGGGCTATGTGTGTCTACCATAAAAAAATGAGTCAAGTGTTGTCTTGTTCAAGGTATATTGGTTGTCAAAGGACTAACACCAAGCCCTAGTTGTATTCCTTGTATCAGTGTGATTGTAAAGGGCCATCATCCCTGGTACGAGAGCTCTAGCCTATTCTATTAAATTTTGTAATTTAATGAAGAAAGGTTTGAAAAGGTTAATTTTTTTAATTTTCACTAATTTATTCCTTTATGTGTTTATATTTCATTGTGAAAGTTGATGTGTTGTGACACTTGAATGTGTTTTCATCAAAGTTTCTAAGACCAAACCCAAATTCTCATGTGTCGTGGAAATTCAACATATGCCTTGTTCACCTAAGAACTACATGTAACTCATATTAGACTACTCATGTCCAATATTAATTGACCCCACTTAACAAGTTACCAAGGCAAGGCTCATCACATAAAAATGTGGTCGTAAAACAACTAAGAAACATAGTTTACATCTTGACATGCCATAACACCTAACATGTATTAAATACCTGGGAATTATGTGGCGTGTGTTAGCATCCCCTACATTCCTTGACATGATTTTACACTCCCTAACACACCATAGCACTTCCTAACACACCTTGGTAGTTGAAAATACCTTGGCATTGCCTAGCATATAACCTTGTCACTCCCTCCTTAACACACCTAGAACTCATTGACACTCCATATCACACACTCTTATTCGTTCATTTCCATGCATTTTGATCTAGTGCTTCCTTGTGTTTACCTGACACTCCCTAACACTCCCTAGCATGCATTGACACACCCTAACACCTGGCACATCTTTCCATGTCACCCTAGCACTCTAGCATTCATTGGCACTACTCAACATACCTTTTCACTCGCTCCTTATCACACCTAGAGCTCATTGAAAATCCCAGTCACAAACTTGTATTCATTCATTTTCATGCATTTTTACCAAGTTCTCCCTTTTGTTTCCACATCATTCCTTAACACTCCTTGGCACGTGTTGGTACACCCTAACACCTAGGACATCTTGGCATGTCGCCTTGGCCTCTAGCACGCCTTAACACTGCCTAGCATACATTGTAAATCCCTCCTTAGCACACCTGGAAGTCACTAACACTTCCAATCACAAACTCTTATTTGTTCATTTCCATGCATTTTGACATATTGTTCCCTTGTGTTTCCCTTGCACTCCTAGTTAACACTTCCTTGCACGCATTGGCACATCTTGGCTGCATCCCGCCCTAGCACTCTATCATTCCTTATTACTTCCAAGCATGCCTTGTCACTCCTCCTTATCACACATGGAACTCATTGAAACTCCTTGTCAAACACTATTATTCATTCATTTCCATGCATTATGACATAGTGCTACCTTGTATTTCTCTAACACTCCATAACACTCCTTGGCACACATTGGCACACCTTGGAACTTGGCACAAGTTGGCATGCTTTCCTAGCACTCTATCATCCCTTGGAATTACCTAACATACCTTGTCACTTCCTCCTTAGCACACCTAGAACTTGCTAACACTCCCTCCTTAACACATGGCATGTCTTGGCATGCCTGGCATGCTTTGGCACTATCTGGTACATATTAACACACCCTAACACTTCTTGAAATTCCATAGCATTCCCTAGTATTCCTTTCCACGCCTGACACTCGTTGACACCCCCAACACACCCTCTTATTCATTCATTTCCATTTTTTTTGACTCGATGATTTATGTTTGATGGGGTGCATGTCTAGAAAGAGTTCCTTTAAGAGAATAAAAAAATGATCTAACCATTACTAAAATAAGTAATTGAGAGATTCTACTTGAATGACATTAGGAAACTACACAATAGATCTTAAGAATGGAATTTTTATGGTTTTTTGTTATGGTGTGAGAATGGTAAGAATTGAGTGGTCAATAAGGTGTGTGAATGCTTAGAATACCTTCTCACTCCCTTCATTGCATGACAACTATCACTCAATGCCACTCCCTGACACACCCTCATATTCATTCACTTCCATGTATTTTTACCTAGTGCTCCATTGTGTTGTCCTAGTACTCCTTAATACTCCTCAACATGCATTGGCACTCAATTATGCAATCCTTAATTTTGAGCCTTAGCATTGTATTTTAGAAGTTATATTCCAATGATAACAAGTGAAAACTATGATGAACCCTTCCAACTTGCATGTATTGTACCAATTAAACTATTGCGGCCCAAGTTAAGATACAATAAGCTACTCAGATTTCCAAATGAAGCTGGAACAGTTCCTGTGAGGTAGTTAGCTAAGAGAGACAATACCGAAAGGCTTTTCATTAACCCAATCTTAGGAAGGATTTGTCCTCCCAATAGATTCTCTGAAAAATGTACTATCAAATAATAAATATGCTTGCTTTAGCAGGTTCCATGTAACCTATGGAGCCTCTCAGCGTGGTTGAAAGCGTGTTTCCATGAATTTGTGGATCGATTAACTGTGCAATTCCAAAATCATTGATGTGTGCTTATGGTGATTAATTCCACACATGGAGTCTTTTGAGCTAGGCATTTATTTTTCTAGAAATATGTTTGGGGTGTCACTGAATTGGTGGAATTCTCAAATTCATGACATTGTAAATTATGTAGGAGCTTTGTTTCTTTTATTATAGAGGCTAAGATTTGCAAGGAGAATATAGGGTTTGCAAGGTCTTAGGGGAAAAGAAGCATCAATTTATAGCTCTTTGACATACTAGAGAGTAAGTATTATATGAGTAGTTGATATGGATTATATGAAATCGAATCCACCTTAAGATGGAGGTTCTTATGACTCTTGAAGCCTCATCCTTCTTCCTATTCATGAATTTTTTTTATTAGTTATCCCTTGGATAAGAACCACCATTTTCATAAATTCCTATGACTCTTTACTCTTCAACAATGTTTTCATGTATTTGTGCCCAAATTCCATAATTGTGCCCATTAAAATTTATAACATCTATCCTGAAACTCATAATGTTGACCCATTGATTTGATCCTAGATTTCGTTTGCAATTAGAAACCTAGAACCAATCCACTAAATAAATATGACTTTTTAAGAGCATCTACAACCGACATAAGACTTGTAGGCAACATGCTACATCTCAAACCATTATCTTTAATACCATGTTGGAGAATCGAGGGATTTCATATATTAGAAAACTTGTATTCTAAAATAGAGGTGGTGTCTAAATACATTATTACAACACCTAAGAACGACCAAACATAGTTCAAAATACTAAGAAGTGTAAGAAACAAAAATATTTCCATACACAACACATATAATATGTTGCTCACCATATAATAAATACACCCATACGACCATATTTTTTAGCACCAAGATGTAACCAATACAGTCCATACCTTTCTTAACATAAAATGAACTCTCTGCATGCACTAGCTATTTTGGGTTGATTGATAAGTTAAATAGATGATCGTTGAGTTAGACTGAAGTCCCACTACACAACTGATCTTCCACTAGTTCCTCCAAAATTTAGAACTAGTTTAACTGAAAGCAGCTTGAAATAACTGACCTTGATTGCTACAAATTAGCAATCACACATGCTTAACTGAACTCCAACTCCTCTAACTCGAATTTACTAAGCTAAATTAGTGACAAGATCCATTTCACCTCAGTTAAATGCCTCCAAGTTGTTTGTTGATGTGGAAATTCGATTTTTCTCAATTTGACCAAGGAAAAGTCAAATTGAGATTTTCTTACTGCATTTTTCAACAGTAGGCACTTTCCTACTCTTTATAATGTTTTCCCTCAGCAAAGTATGGTAACGAATGTGTTTTTTGTTGCTGTTGATCACTTCCTTTGGACGGGAATTTCGGCACCCTATAAGAAGATTCTTGAAACAAAATCCACTCATATGCTCTTCTTCGAGCATATTTTGGTTCATTTTGGGTTGCCAAAGACCATATTTATTGATAGGGGATAGTAGGTTCCTCATTATTTTATGGTTTAACCTCTGGTCCTTGACAGACATCAAGCTTGACCAAATCCACTGCCTTCCATCCCTAGTTTGATAAATAAAAAGTACCTGATATGATTATTGTAGATGTCCTTAGAGTATAAAATTGTGAGGATCCACATACGCATGTTGAAAGCCTTCCATATTTTCAATAGAAATTTGACATAACTCTTCATATTTCTATTTCCCACAAGCCTTTTCAGGTGTGCTTGGGGTCCCAAAAATTGACACAAATTCATGTAGCTATATTCATGGAATAACACATGAAGATACCTCCCAAACTTGGAATGAGGTAAGAAACAAAACCAATTTTGAGGAATGTATCTAACAAATTCAATAACGAGTTCATGATATTTTATAGAAAGTTGCGAACTCCAAGTACAAGTAGATACACAATCCATTCGGATCCACATAAGTTTCAGGTTGACGACGAGTTATGGTTGTACTTGCATAAAGAGAAATTGACAAACTCCTAAAAGAAGCTCATACCATTTTGATACGAGCCTTACACCATCACTAAGGCTATGGGTGAGAATTATTTCGAGGATAGTCATAGGATGATTTATATTACTTAAAATGTATATGTTAGGATGATTTATGATTGATGGGGTGCATGTCTAGAAAGAGTTCCTTTAAGAGAACGAAAAATATGATCGCATGATTACTTACATAAGCAATTGTGATATCTACCCGAATGAAATGAGGTAACTACCTAAGAGATTTTAAAAGTGACATTTTTAAGTTTTTTTTTATATCAAGGTATGTGGATCATTATGTTTTTTTCCAAAGCATTTACATATGAATAATTTTTTTAAATAATACATCACTCTAATATTATTTCTCTTACATGCTCCTAGGTTATAATTCAAAGCATCATAGGTACTAAAATTCATGAAACTTGTTTTTTTTCTCTAAATAACTAAAATTCCCAAGTGTGCTACTCTTAATATTCAAACTTGCACTATTGTTAAGAATACTTCTTCTAATTGTTATTGTTCCTCCATAAGTAAGCTAACTACAAGGTGGACTTGAACCATTATTAACATGCTAGTGTAGTGTCACCTATTTGTATTTAAGAACCATAAGGGGTGGGGTTGGTATAAGGCCAACTTTGTTATTGTCTAGTGCCATGCCCACTACTAGGTTCTCATCCTCTGTTGGCCTTAGGATACGTTTTCCCATTAGTTCATTTGATTCTTTCTCATTTGCAATCTCATCCTACATTGCATCCAACCTGCTACTTTGTAATCACATATGTCTTGTAGCCTCACTTCAGTGTGTTCATTAGACCTCATTGAGGTGCATTGACTACCACTCTTTATTGAGCTATATTTTATCATCAACCTTTTGTTTCACAACCATCTGCTCACCAACTCACCTTTCCCATTGAAATTCTCGAACTCTCTCATCCTCACTTCACTACTCTCTTCCTAGTTAATATACTTTTGCAAATCCTCATTTCCTTCTTCATTTACACACATCAAGTTCAACCACCATTCATTAATTATCTCTACTTCCTCAAAACTTATTCAACTTGCTTTTTAACTTTTGTGTCCTTCATAGCCATTTAGTCCTTTAAACTCTCATCTTTTCCAACGCCATTGTAACCCATTACTTAATTACTTAATGCAAAGTTTTACACCACCATACCATAATAAAAAATCTAGTAGGAAACAACTTTTCCTAATCCTTGTAGAGTTTGTGTTCAATGATATCTCTCAAAACCCTTTTTCCTTGGCTTTTGAGTAAAACTAGTTCATGCGATTTTTGTTTTTCGAATATCAAATTTTTTCATTTCCCTCGTATATTTCCCTCGTGTTGCAAATTTTATCCAATGAAGGAGGAATAAGGGTGTTTCCATGCTATCCCAACTTTGATTTGATACACTATGTTGAATTCAAGAAATTAGAATCTCAGTGCCTCCAATCACGGTGATTTCTATCCCGAGACTACTACAGAGAGCTCCATTAGCTCCATTATACTAAGGGGTTCAAGTGGGCTTATCATAAGAGGCGTGGATGGCCACGATCACGATCACTTCCTGCGAGATGAACTAACTAGTTTTTCGTTACCTCCATGAATCAGGTGAGAGTTTGTATTCAACCCATTTCAGTGAAACCGTTTTATTTTATATGAACATCGCATGTAAAATTTATTTTCAAGGCAATTGTTTGAAGCTTGCCATGTAAGTGCCAAAGCTTTTGAAATTTAGGGTAATGGAAGACTTAGTATGCTTCTTAATCTTCTTTGTAAGATTCGAAGCCTTACCGCACTGGTGAAAGAGTTGTGTATATCATGTAACCAGAAATTCTCTATAGCTTAATGTGGAAGTGGAGGACTTGAGCAAATTCGAAGTGTAAATCATAGCAAAAACATAAATCTGTCTGAAACCCAAAGCTGAATTGAGTTGAATTGAAGGTATTATATCGTGGTTATAATCCTAGAAGGAAAAATTCGCAGTTCCGCAGCATTGATTGAAACCCTTGCGTGCTAAATATTTTGATTCGACCTTTTTTTTTTCAGGACGAAACAAACACTATTATGTATGACAGTTCATATTCATTGATCAAAGATCATTTTCCAGCACACTAGACATACCATTCTAGCATATGCCAGATAGCAGGCAATATATGAACCCCATGAAGATGAAAACCAAATCCATCATAAGAACAGTACAAAGGCCATAAATACACATCGAAACTCCGCATACCAACCACAGAAAACCTAGCCAATACGTAACTAAATAGAACATCACTAAGCCCAGATACATACCAAGGGCCAGTGGGAACATCATCTGATTGAAAAAAGCATAAAGGAGAATATGGAGAAAGGAAAAAAAATAGAAAAGGATCCGGTATGTATAATGAAGATATAACCTATAAAAGCAGCATAAGAAAAAATGATATCCTGCTCCTTTGCAAATGTATTCTAGCTTGCTTGAGAAGATCAAGCTCGCTTGATGTAGATTATGGCAGAGGAAAATATTGAAAGTCCAACAAAGTGGAAGTCCTGTAATGCATGATCTGAATAGCACCATATGTGGACTCCAACCCTCTTTTGGAGAGAAGTTCAACACGCATATTTTTCTCCCTATGTATGTGCTGAATAGTGTATGCTTGAAACTTTCCTAATAGATACTTGATCCGCTGTAACCAACCAATGCTATTGCTACATTACATTCCACATCTGCTGCTGATCCCATCAATGGTGTACTTCGAGTCTCCATATATGTGAATTGAAGGGAGATTTAGATGATAAGCAATCATTATCCCACACCATAATGGCATAATTTCTGCCTTATTGTTTGAGCCAACACCTCCATTCCAAAACATGTGATATCGGTCCTTGTTTTCAGCTTTATCCAAGCCCCACAGCCACATAGGCCATCCTTATTTTCACCATCAAAATATAAAGTCGGGAGCTCAATATGGTGAGGCCGGGTTCTCCTAGAAAGTTCCTTAATAGCAGGTGGGATAAAAGGATGATCATTAATTCATAAAACAATATTCCCTGTAATCTTCGAGTGTTGTGGGGGAACCCCTTCGAAAATCCAACGATTCTGAGCATTCTAGATTTCCCAAAACACATATAAGGGTAAAGATTTGTAAGAGAAACTTACAACAACCCAAGATTTGATAACTTGAATACAGTCAGAAGGACGCCAAGAAGGGTCACCTATAAGCCCAACAAAATGTTTCCAAATAGAAAGAGAGAAGGTACATGTGAAGAAAAGATGAAAAGCAGTCTCTTCATGCTGGAGACCAAATGGACATCTTCCAGGACCATAAAATTCTCATTTGCATAATACCTCCTAATTTAGTACTCTAATTTTCCACAATAACCATGCAAATAATATTACCTTTGTAGGGATTTTAAGATTCCATGCAATATAAAAAGGAGACAGTGTAGGGTCGGGAGTCATTTTAGCAATTTGATTTTCATACACATCCTTAACCAGTAATATCGCACCCTTGAATTTTCCATTCCAAACAAGAATGTCACCTTCCCCTTTGAAAGATAATCCCATCGCCTGTAGAAGATATTTATGGCATTCCTAGTTGTGTGCTTCACTGCCCCGTAACCCCAGCATCTCTGTAGATTTCCATATGGGAGCCCCAAGGTTCCAGCAATATATAAGATCAAAGAGAGAGAGAATTCTACTGTGATGAAGTTTGTGAAGTAGGTGTGAATCAAATAGAATTTCATTTTCAGACCCGAGCATTCAGTTGAATCCTATTAGAATATTTTTGCCATTTCCAAACTCTCAAACCAGTCTTTGTCCCAAGATGTGCATCACTCTTTGGAAACTGCACCAGATGGCTGAAGCCTTTTGTACAGACCTTACACATACCAAGTATATAGATCGAATTGAACCACCCTCAAAATATTTGTGTATAATTATTTTAGAACATACTCCGCCACCCTTCAGAGCACGCCATAAATATTTTACTAGCAACGCATTTGAGAAATGTCTGAGATTTAATAGACCCCAACCACCAGATCTTTTCGGGATAGAGATTTCCTCCAATTTGCAGAGATGGATTTTAGTGTGATCCAAGGAACCTCCCCATAGAAAATCTGCAATAATGGAATTAATTTTGTTAGCAGTGATTTCTGGGAGAAAGTACAGGTGAGACCAATAGACCACATATTCAAATAATAAAACTTATATCAAGATATATCTACCACCCAGCGAAAGGAACCTACTCATCCATTTGTGTATCTTGTTTTTAAATTTCTTGATCAGCCAAGTCCAATCACTGCTATTGTATGAATAAGGTTTGATTCTAAATTCGAGATATGTTATGCCAAACATTATATGACTTCTACCAATCCCCATAAACTCAACAATAAACTTAATTTCCTCCACATCTCTCGAATCATACAGAAGGAGAGATTTACCTTTGTTAATGCATAAACTAGAAGCATCTCCAAAGCGATTGAGAATGTAGTGCAGATAAAACCATTGGTTCCTAATAAGTTTACCAAAGACAATAAAATCATCAAAAAATAATGAGTGTGTGACACATACCATAGGAGAGAAAGCCAATCCATCATAGTAACCCTTTTCCTTTTCCATCTTCATGAGGTTGCTGAAGAAATGCATAATAAGGATGAATATGAGCGGGCATAAATCACAGCCCTGTCGAAACCCTCTTTCGGCCAAGAAAAAGTTAGTCGACAGTCCATTAATGAGAACAACATATCTTACTGAAGCTATGCATGCCATTATACATCTAATAGATTGAATAGATAGCCCAATATTTAGGATAATTACCCTAATGAAAGACCAATCTACAGAATCATATGCCTTATGGATGTCGATTTTCATAATTATAGCCTCAGTTTTGTTTTCATGAATGGAGTGTAAAGCCTCCTGTTTTATAGCATTGGCATCGTGTATATACCTGCCACTTAAAAACCTGAATTGTTCCTTAGAAATGTATGTTGATAGGATCCCCTGAATCCTATTTGCAATAATTTTAGAGGTGATTTTGTACACAACATTACATAGTGCAATAGGCCTGAAATCTGAGAACTGTTTAGGATCCGATGACTTAGGAATGATTGTCAAGAAGGTCAAATTCATATCACCAGGAAAAAACCCCAAAATTCGAATCTGTTCCACAACCATAAGCAGCTCATCCTCCAACATATCATAGAAGTGTAAATAAAATTCAGTCTGCCATCCATCCGACCCAAGACTTTTATCACGTGCAAAATATTTAATGCAGCTTCTAACTCCTTAGATATCTCTGCCTCCATAACATTGTTTGCATGTAGGTCCAACATGGAGGGAATATGTTGTAGTACCCAAGCTTGGCTTTGATGATCAATTTCATGGTCAAATTTATAAAAATCAGTAAAATAATTGAGCACTTCAACCTGTATGTCCTCCATTTTATGTTTCATAGAGCCATTCGCAGCCTTTATTCTCCAAATTGAATTCTTGTTCCTGCGACCATTTGCACAGTTATGGAAAAACATTGTATTCAGATCGCCTTCCTGCAACCATTGAACTCTGATTTTTAATTTCCATGTAGTTTCTTGTATTTTTAAAATCTCAAGCTTGCGATCATCCAGCTTCTCAAGAGTGGCATAGGATAGAGAGTCAAGTGGGGCGATCTTCATGTCTATCTAAATTTGAGCAATATTACTGTTGATGTCTCTCAGCTCCATCCTAAGACCCACTGTTTTCTCTTTTTTCCATTTTTTAACAATGGTTTTGAGGCTACGTAGTTTAGTAGCAAACTTAATCCAACCCACCTGTTCTGGGTCATTCTCCTCCTTGCTCCAGCAGTCAATCACCATTTTATTAAAGGCAAGGTCATGTAACCATACAAAGTTGAATTTTCAAGGCAATTCAACCAATATGGGCTCCTATCGCCATGTGAGAGAGACCAACATATGGTCTGAGAGGCATGAAGAGTATACCGTAGCCTGGACGTTCCCCCGTAGATTGATAAGAGAATCCTTAATTATGGCCCGATCAAGGTGTTTACCGATAAATTCGCTTCCAATGCGCCTATTCGTCCAAGTTGGCACCAGAGGAGAGGGTTTGATATCAATCAATCCCGAGTCAATGAAAATTTGTCCAATTTTATCAGCCATAGGATCCTGTCGTGCCCTATCACCCCATGATTCTTCCACAAATAAGGTGGCTTTGAAATCACCCATTATCATAAAATTATCTATAACAAGGAGCCCAGATTGATCCAGCCTTTCCCAGAAATCCACCCTATTTTTGCAAGGTGCATATAGGTTTATAAAGAAGATTGGCTCAGAGACCCCTCTTATATTACCGTATAGAAAAATACCTCCAAAGAATTTATAGGCCTTTAGATTGTATAATAAAGGGTCCCAGGTGGCCAAAATTCCACTCGCCCAACCCACTGCATCCACTCCCATTGCATGCCAACTTGAGCGTATACTTAAAATGGTCTTAATAGCAACAATCCAATTACAAAGAGTTTCTTAGAGAAATACCATTGATGGATTTATTTCTGAAAACATCTAGCGAAGGCGAAGATTTTTAGAGGGTCCGCCCAACCCTCTTACATTCAGAGATACCATAGTCATCATTTAGGTACTTCATTGGGGCTACCTGCTCTAAGGCCCCGAATATCACCAGTTGTAGTAATAGGAACATCATGCAAAGAATACATATCCCCTTGAAATAATTATTTTGTCCTGAGCCAACCACGAAAATGCCTTGATCCCTTTTTAGTAGTCTTCCTGATAGTGATGTTTGAAGTCGAATTAGGAGATATATGAGGAAATGGTTTTGAAAGTCCTTTATCAAAGACAGTAAGTGCAGCCATATCTAGCATTGGGTTTCCTAGAAGCACATCTAAATCACTACCCACAGTATTCTGTGAGGAGTCTGGGCATTATGGGTGATCAGGTTCATGAGAAGATAATGGAGAAGCCCATTCCAGGGGGGGCATCGATGGTGAAGCCACTAGTGGTTCAGAGGGATGTGGACATGATAATAAGGTAGGATTTCCCGTATAGACAGTTCCCTGGGGGTCATCTACTGGTTTATCAGATTGCGACGAGGTTGACTAGTGGAAAATTGGAGGGAATTCTTGATTATAGCGAGGGGAACCAATGTTTTCAGGTAAATATGGGGATTTTTCAATACGTATATTTAAAAAAGGTAAATCTAAAGAGTAAGATCTGACACTGTTATAAGAGGGGGGAATTGACTTACCTGAGTCGGACCCAGATGCATTGTAATGTTCCAAATGGGGAAAATTGGGCTCAGTAGGGAATATCTTGAGATATTCCTCTATGGGTTCACAACACTATGGAAATGAACCAAAATTTCTAAACCAAAGATATACTGAAGGGGATTTTACTGGATTTTTCACCTCTAAGGAGAGGGTGAGATCCAGAGGCTACCTGGCCCGTTTCAGACTCTGTCTATAGAAAGTTGGTGAAACACATCAAGGATGGGAATAACACACTCAAAATGGATTTTTCAGCCCTTGGGATTCTTATATCTTCATATCTAATAAATTATTCCAAAGAGGAGCAAAAACCATCCAAGGAAGAAGCGGGAAAATTCCATTTCAGGAAATTCTGCAACAGGCTTAGGGAAAACGTTGTATAAGAAAGGGAGTGAAAAAATAACGTAGACTAGGGCTGGGATTCCCTATCTTAGGTTATGTGAGACCTGCATGCTGAATTTTAGCTGAAAAAAATGTGTTTAAGGACCTTAAACAGATCTCCCACGAAGCTGACTAGTTAAAAATCAGCTGAAGAGAAGAGCTGCTGCAACATGAAAACCCAGCAACCAGAATTGCGCAGTTTTACCCAGGAATCACTTAAGATCAGCCATAAGGCTCAATTTTCAGCCATAGGAGATCATATCAGTATTATGAAAGAGTATCCCATTAACATACAGAAAATTACATGAAATAATACTGCAGAAATCCACTAAAATGACATCTTCGACATTTACAAAATTGCAGAAAAGAATGGACTGCATCCCTCTAAGTGTGCTTCAGAAGATAAATGATGGAGTTAAGATCTTTGGCAGATATATGGCTGTAACATCAGATCCATACTAGATCTGGAAACTACTCAGCCTCTTCTACAAGTCCCCTTTGGGGTTTTTACAAGATATTGCACAAGAAGATGTAGATATGACTTTTAATACATGAAATTGCAGGAAACATCTAGAAATTGCTGAAGATGAATATTATTACAGTATATCAGATCTGTACAATAGATATCAGCAAGCTACAAGATGAATCTACAAGATGAGAGGTAAGCCTCAATCATTAGAAAGCAAGTACAATGAAAGATCTAACAATAGTGAAGCAGTACACAAAAAATAACGTGGTTCCCTAAGGATACAACGCTGTAGCTTGAACATAATATGAAAATATGTGAAATATACAAATCTGAAATGAAGATACAATGGTGATCCTCTTCCGGGTGGTCACAAGACACCCTCCCTGAGAGAAATCCCTCAAAACAATCAGAACCTTGCAGATCTAAGTCACCACTTGCTGCAACTTCATAGCAGCTGCAAAACCCTCAACAGGACCAGCGCTGGTAATGGAGATGAAGTTTGGCCAAAATGCTAAATGGTGGAGAAATGCAGCACATCTTCCTCCAAGGAGCTACTCCATGGAAGGAGAGAGGATTCCTAAATAGGAGATCCTCCTTCTCTAGCTAAACAACCAAGAGAAGTAGAGTTGCTAAAGCAACCTCTAATTCGAAATATCATCAACAACCACTTCATGTGCCTTCTCCTCCTTTTTATAACATTAGGGTATCTTGGAAAACCCTAAACCACTTCATCTCTTTGGCCCCTTTCACACTTGGAAACCCTTTCTAGAATAGCGCAGTCCATCAAGTAGGTTCAATGAACCTAGACAATGCTGGTTGACTTGGTCAAATAGGATCTCCTTTAGTGGTCTTGACCCTTTCACACCTACAATTTTTATTCAAGTAGCTCAATTATGCCTCCTTTCACATAGGAACTGATTTATTCTTGAATTTTAGGAGTTTTTCCATGTCCTCCTTTCCATTTTATTCATCACTACATAAAATCAAGACAAAATGAAATGTTCCAATTAGCTTGGGCTAATTTTTGGAACATTACAGTCCTCCCCTCCAAAATTGTTGCTTGCCCTCAAGCAACTGCAAGGTGAGTGCTGCAAGATTTCTTCCTTGGTGACACCAACATAAGATAGGCTTCCTCCATAAGCCAAGTGCTCACCAATCCATCCATATCTTGCTTCTTCAATGTTCTCATGAGATGCAATTAGCTCATCCCATAAGGATACAATAGATCATATGAAACATGCATGGTTTGCCCCATGCTCTCTCTAGAATATGAGACATTCAATACATGGAGAGTGGTCCTCTCATGAGGCACATGCCATCCTTCATTGTTGCTGACCATGCCACGTCATCATGGCTGAAAGTGTGATGCATGTTTGGTGCTTTGGGGAAGCACCTTCTCTTTGCAAAAATTCCCCCTTTTCCTTTCAAGGGAGTGGACCAAATCAGAAAATTTTGGAGCCCAAAATTGGCCAAGAGGCTCACATGATATATCATTTCCTCTTGGAATATTTGGCCTGAAAAAACATGGTGTAAGAATACATGAAATCAGAAATAAAAACATGTATAACATGATCATGTCCTTCACCAATAATTCCTCCCCAATTAAGGGAGAGGTGCATGGTTCTATTCCCTCCCTCCATAGAAGGAAGAGTGGGCTGATTCAACTCTCCCAAAGAGTCATGTTGCTGATCCACCTCTAAAATGCCCATGCCTCTTTGACAATGCTGATGTGGCCCTCTTTCAGAGACCTTCCACCAATATCTTCTCAAGGTGTATGTTGGAAGGTTCCCCTTCCCATGCTGCTCAAAAGTAAGTGGCCATCCCACCACTTGTTTGCTGAAATAAGATTCCGCAAAGCTTGGAAATGATAGAGGATGATGATTGTTGGCTGAATGGAATTCAAGAAATGCATGCCATGCTCCAATTCCCCCCCATGTGAGGGACTTCCCTTCATGATACCAACTCAATACATGACCTTTTACATAAGGAAACATCATACATAATTCAGCAGTCATATAAGGTTCCATCCTCTCCTTGAAATACCACTAATTTGGGAGATTTCATTCACCATGAACATATTCACTCAATGTGTCATCCCTCCTCTCATGTTTGGAGCATCATTATGATTTGAACCAACCTCCTTATGTCAACCCAAGAGAAGGTTACAATTTCTCCCAAGCCCAAGTACATACATGATTTTGAAATGTATTCTAAATAAAAATACATGCACATACATGGTAGGAAAAATTAATTGTATTGACATGGAGCTTATCATGTGATGCCCATAACTCTTTCTTGTCAACTCAAACACCCATGCATTCTTCTCATGCAGCCTCCTCTTGAGATACAAGGCATGTGACAAGAAAATCAGAAAATTTGGGGAGTGTTTAAAATCACCCAACAAGAACCAGCGCAGGCTATCCCTTTCCTGCATCAAATCTGAATGTTGTAAGTGGATCACAAGCCACTTACTTTCTGCTCCCTCCATCTCACCATGGTTGAAAGTGAGAATTATATTTGATTCCTTAATACAGAACCCATCATGGTGTAGAATCTCCCTTAGCCCATCAAGGGAGTGGCCATGTTTGAGAGAAATCTTGACCCATAGTTGGCCATGAAGCTTGTATGGTATAACACTCCTCTTGGGAGTCATGGGCTGCAAATATGAGGTAAGAAAATACATGAAACCATAAAATGAAATGTGACTCTCATAAGAATGCATCTTACCCAAAGTCTCCAGCACTGTGATAGTTTCCTCCTTGGGAAGAGATGACATTGATGCACAAGGTTGAGCGAACACTTTTCTCTTCTTCTCATCATGGGAACTCCTTGGTGGAATTCCTTCAAGTAAGGAGACATTAAGGCATAGATCATGAGAAGATGTAGGGACTGATATGTCCTTTATTTTCTTGCATTGATCTTTCAACCTTCTTTGTGCAACATGTTTCTGAAATACAGAGGGGAAAAAGTTTCTCACCATTTTAAGCTTGCTCTTCCCTCTGTCTTCTGCAATCTTCAAGATCTCACCATATGATAAGTATGGCACATGCTGCCCATGGATTTTGAAATAATCTCTATGTGTGAGACTCTTAGGAACTCCTTGTAAAAATGCAAGAGCTTCTCTCCTTGGAGTAGTTTCTCCTTCTTCTTCTTCATGCAGTACTAGAGGTCCTCTTGCTATGTCTGCACTGTCACCCCTAGCCTTTTATTCAGAGATGGAACATGCCTCATCCTCAATAGGAGACCTTAGAGATTGGTATTATCTTGAAGGAGGGGTCCCCATGTCTTCTTCTTTCTCTTGAAACCTCATAAAGGTTTCACTGCAACTTTCGTCTTGAGAAGAGGACCCTTCACCCAAAGGAGATCTGACCCTTGGCAGTGCATCCGATAAACTCGCTCCTTCTCTTTCCCTCTTCATGAAGGAGTCACTAAAAAATTTTTGAGGCTATGATGATATGGCTTAGTGCACATATCTGTAAGATGAGGACTCTGGATGTTCCTCATGCACAGATCTTGAGGATCTGACTGGAAGATTTTCTTTTTCTTGAAACTCCTTGGGAGCTTCACTACTTCTTCTTTCCGCTTCTTGCACAACCTCCTTGGATAGGTTCTTCTTAGATCTGAAAAGAGATGAGATTAATCTCATCCTTTCCATACTTTTTTCTTCCGGCTTTCTGCTTCTTCTCAGCACTTCTCTGATAGCTTGATCTCACAGGCGGAGCCAGAGATCATGCTCTGATACCACTGTAATGTTCCAAATGGGGAAAATTGGGCTCAGTAGGGAATATATTGAGATATTAATCTATGGTTTTATAGTAGTATGGAAATACACCAGCATTTATAAACCATAGATAGACTGAAGGGGATTTTACTGGATGTGTCACCTCTAAGGAGAGGGTGAGATCCAGAGGCTACCTGGCCCGTTTCAGACTCTGTCTATAGAAATTTGGTGAAACACAGCAAGGATGGGAATAACACACTCCAAATGGATTTTTCAGCCCTTGGGATTCTTAGATCTTTAGATCTAATAAATGAGTCCAAAGAGGAGAAAAAACCATCCAAGGAAGAAGCAGAAAAATTCCATTTCAGGAAATTCTGCAACAGGCTTAGGGAAAATGCTGTATAAGAAAGGGAGTGAAAAAATAATGTAGAACAAGGATGGAATTCCATATATTAGGCTATTTGGGACCTCCATACTTAATTTTAGCTGAAAAAAATCTATTTAAGGACCTTAAACAGATCTCCCACGAAGCTGACTAGTTAAAAATCAACTGAAGAGAAGAGTTGCTGCAACATGAAAACCCAGCAACCAGAATTGCGCAGTTTTACTCGGGAATAATTGAATATCAGCCATAAGGCTCAGAATTCAGCCATAGGACATCATATCAGCATTATTAAATATTATCCCATTAACATACAACAAATTACATGAAATAATAGTGTAGAAATCCACTAAAATGACATCTCCGACATTTATAAAATTGAAGAAAAGAATGGACTGCGTCCCTCTAAGTGTGCTTCAACAGATAAATGATGGAGTTAATATCTACGGGAGATATATGGTTGTAACATCAGATCGATACCAGATCTGGAAACTACTCAGCCTCTTCTACAAGTCCCCTTTGGGATTTTTACAAGATATTGCACAAGAAGATGTAGATCTGACTTTTAATACATGAAACTGCAGGAAACTTCCAAAAATTGTTGAAGATGAATATTATTACAGTATATCAAATCTGTACAATAGATATCAGCAAGCTACAAGATGAATCTACAAGATGAGAGGCAAGCCTCAATCATCAGAAAGCAAGTACAATGAAATATCTAACAATAGTGAAGCAGTACATAGAAAATAACGCAGTTCCCTAAGGAGACAGCACTGTAGCTTGAACATAATATGACAACATGTGAAATATACAGATCTGAAATGAAGATACAATGGATATCCTCTTCTGGGTGGTCACAAGACACCCTCCCTGAGAGAAATCCCTCAAAACAATCAGAACCTTGCAGATCTAAGTCACCACTTGCTGCAACTTCATAGCAGCTGAAAAACCCTCAACAGGACCAGCGCTGCTAATGGAGATGAAGCTTGGCCAAAATGCCGAATAGTGGAGAAATGTAGCACATATTCCTCCAAAGAGCTACTCCATGGAAGGAGAGAAGATTCCTAAACAGGAGATCCTCCTTCTCTAGCTAAACAGCCAAGAGAAGTAGAGTTTCTCAAGCAACCTCTAATTCGAAATATCATCAACAACCACTTCATGTGCCTTCTCCTCCTTTTTATAACATTAGGGTATCTTGGCAAACCCTAAACCACTTCATCTCTTTGGCCCCTTTCACACTTGGAAACCCTTTCTAGAACAACGCAGTCCATCAAGTAGGTTCAATGAACCTAGACAACGCTGGTTGACTTGATCAAATAGGATCTCCTTTGGTGGTCTTGACCCTTTCGCACCTACAAGTTTTATTCAAGTAGCTCAATTATGCCTCCTTTCACATACGCACTAATTTATTCTTGAATTTTAGGAGTTTTTCCATGTCCTCCTTTCCATTTTATTCATCACTACATAAAATCAAGACAAAATGAAATGTTCCAATTAGCTTGGACTAATTTGGAACATTACATGCATGAGCTGACTTCTTTCCATGTTGGCGACCAAAATACATGTCTTTGCGGCGTCCTCTCCTCCATTGTCTTATAGGAGAAGTTCTTTTCAAGTGAACAGTGTGGTGACATATGAGAAAGCGGAATGGCACACCTTAGTAGTTCAATCTCTATCGGTGTATTCGCTGTCCCCAAATTAAATCAACATTACTAGGCAACCCACCTTGGAATGAAACTTCAACTAAAATCCAAGCAATCCGCTTGTCCGCAGTATCAATACATATAGGATCCAAATATTTGGTCGTTCCAATGGAATTTCCAATATCTCGAAGCGTTTTCAAGGTCCAGAACTCCAGGGGTAAGCCTGGTAATTTGACCCAAATCAATTTACTCTTCAGGGCATCAATTACAGGATTGAAACCCAAAAACCATGGGAGGAGCTACATGAAATTCCTGCCCTAGACCCCAGTTCGAGCCATAATCTTCCTACAATCTTCCTCATGTGTAAAATGCACGTTGATCCAGTTCCCCATCATTTTACTTACTTTAGGAATGCAACCCAGAATTGGACACCAGAAGGTTTTTACCCACTCTAGCATATCAACAATTAAATCCTCTGGGTACAACCATATTCCTATCAGTGCCCGCTTTTGCAAGCTTTCAACTCTGTCCTAGAGGTCTTTATGTTCCAAAATTACTTGTTTGACATTAGATGCAGGTTTATAGCAACGTTCCTTGTAATGAATCTTCCTCCTATATAAACCTGACTGTGAATCAGAGTGTGCCTCATTCCTGTGCGAAGAAAAACCCTGCCTCTTCTCATTCTAGAGCTCGTTGGAAGTATGTTCCGATACATGATTCAGGTTATGATCAAAGTCCACCCTTTTTCCATCCTGGAGAGTCTTTTGCATCTGCTCCTTTTTAGAATGTAAGGTGGCGGCAATCAGAGCCTCATGGGTGGATGTGTCAGAAGAAAGGATGTAGTACAATTGTGGCGAGTGTAATATTGTCAAAATTCCTTTAAGCTTTTCATCAAACATTTCACCAAGGAAAGCCCTCTTTTAGATTGATCTAAACCCTATAAATAGTTTTATATATTTGAAAATATTGATCGGGACCACTGTTGAAAACTTTTATGGGGTAACCAGGTCAGAGTACTTTCGGATTTGCAAAAGGTTTGTCGAAAACTTGGTCAATAAAACATTTATAGCGTACGTAAATTTCACCGAAAATAATATCGTACTCTCTTGCTTTGCAAGAAACTTGTCAAAACCTTGCACATTTTTGTTTTAAATGTACACAGAATTTCACCCAAATTTTTTTACTAGGCTTATGTGAAGTCAATTTTTCTGAGTTCGAATGCCAACTTTGTGAGTTAGCGTTGAGTTCTCAAAACCAAAACTGGTTGTCTAGTTTTTTCCGAGTCAAACTTTCTCTGAGTCCGGACTCGAAGTCAGACTCAGGTGTTGTTGCTGAATGTTTCTCAAGTTATTTTTTCCAAGTTTTTGACTTGGCCCCCACACCTGACAGTGAGTAGGGTATGATCACTGAGTCCAAGTGATACCTGGTGAGTTTTACCACTATGATTGGGGTCCTGGTAAAAGTTTGCAGTGTGCACTCTGGAAACTCTTCTATGATTAGCACAAAAACAAGGAAATGTAAAATGGGATCAAGCCTTCTAACACTGTTCGTTTAAAACTTTATTTCTTATCCATGAGTATGATTGTCTTTCATTAGCTGTGTAATTTTGTTCCAGAGTTGCTGGATATCACGATGTTACATAACTATTTCAATCTTCTGTTGTAGTATTGATTGCACCAAGAGTAATGCTAAAAAAGGTCTGACACAAAAAATTGTTGACATCACACAGTCACACAAGCATAGATCCATCTTAGCACAGGATTTATTGAGTGCTGAGAGATTTGTAGGTGGAGTTTTTCTCTCCCCTGCTGTGCAATAGATCCGGGGTTGAGATGGATCAATGCTAGTAAAATAAATCGCTCTGATTGGATTGATTCAAATTATTATTGAGAGATATTTACATCACTAAAAAAATTTATTCAGTCTTGGTAATGGTTTATGCATTGTGGAAACTTCTCAAAGAGTAGCAGGGAAAAAGGGCAATATAGAATTGGTTCATATGTTGGGTGAATTTGGACTAAAGAAAATCTGCATTACAATAAGTTTTCAGCATAAAGGGACGAGATTCTGAAACAGTAGACAAATCCCTTGAAACTTTCAAAAAATGTGTGGATGGAGAAAGAAAATTACATAAAATTGAGACCTCCTAGGTTGTTGATGGTAAGAAATCGGTAATCTGTCATCAAAGATCAGTTCTCTGAAGTTGTTCGTTTTCAATTTTTGTATGATTTTCCTTGACAATTAGTTGGAAGGGTAAGGCATTTTTCTTTCATATTTAGTGGGTTAGGTTAGTCAAATAAGGGTTTGAACTTTAGTTATGTTCTTTTCTTGGTCCTAGGAAAAGAAGGGAGAAGGGAGAAAACAATGTGACACTGGGGATGCCTAGATGAGGTTGGCATGGAAAAGACATCCTTTGATGTTACTGGGAGTTTAATTGACATAGTGGGAAAATGGGGTCATCATTGGTGCTGAATGGGGTTGTCCTTGGGCATCCACAATTTCTTGTGATGCCTGTGAATGCAAGGGAAAATGTTGACAATGCTGAAAATAACATAAAGAAGCAAAGAAACAAGTGGTAGTGCTGCCACGACACACATATAATAAAACACCATGTCATGATAAGCCATAGAGATATATTTGAGTTGATTTTAGTGTCCTTTATCTTTCAATATCAAATAGGTCAGCTTCAAGAATTGATTTCGTCTTTCTTTTATGTATGAGAAGGGTGCTATTTTCACAAACTTGTGTCACAGATTCCCTATACCCTCATAGTCCTTATGAAGAGATATAATGCTCCTGCATATTCTAGTGTCATAGAGATGGGCCTTATATCATCATAATAAAAAATTTCACGAAGTAGCATCCCTCAGGTTTTCGCACAGGATGACACTAAACTCTGATTCTTGATGATTCAAAAAGTTTTGTATGTCTTTTTATAGTTTAGATCACAAATATACATGTTCTACTTGTCATAGAGATGCTCAAACTTTTTACAAATGTAAATTATGTCATTACCCCGAAAGGCGTTCTCTTTGTTGGCTTAGGGTGAGCAAACACTATTCACCCCAGCCAATGAGAAGCCTTTATTATCGCCCTTCTAGCTAGTAAAATTTAGACATGTGCCACCTCCTCCAACCAATGAAAATCTTCCATTTGATATTGTTACCAGTGGTTAGTTTGAGTTTGAAAAATACTTGTCCTGATAGTTCATAGCTGTCAACCACATTTCCATCTCTCGAAGGGTTTTTCCCTGTTTTGCATGAGCCACGAGCCATTTTTCTAGAGAATGTGATAGTTTTTCAGTGACGGCCTAACTGTGGGCTTCTCCGGTGTTGGGATGGTAGTAACCTCCTCCTGCTCAGACTCAGATGAATGTGACAGTTTTTCAATGAAGGCATAACTGCGGGCTTCTCTAGTGTTGGGCTGGTACTCACCTCCTCCTGCTCGGAGTCGGACGAGGACGTAGAGGTAGAGGTATAAAAGAGACAGGTTCATGGATAAGAATAGGGAAAGTTTATTGTTGAAGAAATTGGGGGTTTAATAGATTTGGATTGATTATATTTAGAATTTGGAGAACTCTGTGTGTGTGTCTTGTCGGATCTTTGTCTGGTTGATTGATTTAGCAAAAATTTCAAGCGTTTCTGCAAAGCAATCATCGTATTCCATGGGGCCATTGCCCTGTTAGTTTTTCAGTGATCATTCTTCTGGTAGCCATGGGGATGATTTGGTTTGCTTCATATCCCCTTGTCTCATTACATGAGTTCTTCACCTTCAATATTCACAGTAGGTCGCGAGTTCGAAGACTGACAAAAGTGCTCTGAGTATTCTAGATTTTCCAAACATGAGCTATGGCTATGAGAGCAATGGAGATGTTTTAGATTTTATGCAGAAAGATGCACTGGGAAATATGACAGGTGTTGTCTTAGCAACACATTTGTGGGATCGCCTCGGCTGGAGGATGTGTTTTGTGCCCTTAAGAAGTATTTTCCTTCTAATAATGAAGATGAATAATCTTTGTCTGTTGTGGATGCTTATTCCTATGACAAATTCAAAATGTACGAATTTAAGGTCCGACGCTATATGAGAGGAAGGAGCCATGACTGGACTGAGTGCCCTTTCGCTCAGCCCGGTGAGAAAGCAAAAAGACGCGACCCTCTACGCTTTCATTATTTTGGAACTGCTTGCCCGAACTTTAGAAAGGGGACTTGCCGCCAAGGGGATGCTTGCAAGTTTTCTCACAATGTTTTCAAATGCTAGCTTCATCCTACTCGATATTGGACCCAGCCTTGTAAATATGGGCGGAGCTTCTGTGCAGATTCTGTTTCTTTTCTCATACTCCGCAGAACTCAGCTTGTTCTCACTCAGAAAACGTTGATGATGTGGGTGATTGGTTTGAAGAGCCTGTTCAGAGGGTCGAATCTGGGAAATAACTGAGGGCAAAGATATATGCAAAGCTTACCAGAGAAAATCTCAAGACTCTTCTTCATCAGCACAGTCGCTAGATGTTGGTTGGGTGAACGAGCTTGTCAAGTAATGGATTCAGGGTTGTAGGTTTTTGTTCATTTGCAGGTATTGATCCTTTGATGAATTCGTAATTTTATTTTTGATTGTTTTTCATATTTGTATAAGTTGGGGACTTCAATGGTTTTTACTCAGAGCCCATACAAATACAACTTTGATTGTCATGATATACCACAATGGACTTCAACTCTGATCAGTCAACTCTGTTATTAACTTATGAAGCCATATGAATACACAACTAGCAAATATCGTTGTCATGTAGTGCCTCTGATGAACTAAATGCAACTGTCGCTTTCTGCCTGCTAAACTAGGACATTACCTAACCCCACACTGAAAAAAATTGTTGAATATATCTTCCTAACGCTTGCATCTCTTGCATTAGGAAGAGATGTTGCGGCACATTTCCAGCCTGTAGCTGTATTGCATCTCAAGTATCATGCCATTTTTTTGCTCCTTACTTAGATTAGGTTGTATAGGACTCAATCTTCAGCACCTTTGGATGCACAATACTTATACTATATAGACCTACAAGGCTTATGTTGTGTACATTGTAGATCCACTATTTTTATTAGTGGTCGGATGTATGGATGGAAATTCAAATATATGTATGTGCATTATATATGGATGGATACATACACACGTATATATACAATCATTTAGCTGATGAATGCATTACTTTGGGTGGAATTTAAATGTTTATAACTATTGGTTTAGTTGATATGTTTTGGTCATCTATAGGTTTTAATATTGTTTCATTTTTTCCAGACAAGTGCTAGCCTGTGCTGCAACTTATATTTTGTTGTTGAAGATGAAGGCATCTCGCATCTTCGAATATCTTCTACAATTTTAAAATCTCCTATCTATGACACTTGATTACACAAATCCCTACAATATGTCTAGGATTTATTTAAGATATATAGATTCCTGGGAGACCACACTATTACCCACATGAGTACATTTCTATGGCAAAATAATGTTCACAATAGAGGACTTCAAACAGTATTTCCTAGAAAAAAATAGTAGTTTTTTGGTCTAATTTCTATGTTACAGTGGGGTTCACATCCCTGTGCTAAATAATTCAGTTCCCATGGAGCTCATGACAGGATTCAATTCTTCTGAGTTAGCACCATTATCACAGATCAAGGTTGTTTCTCTATTTTTTGTAGAGTTCCTTTATGAATTTTAGAAAATCACCATGTTGAGCTTCTAATGCACTGATTTCTCCTACTTGCTTCGTTTCCTCCTCTCCTGTTCTGTTTCACAGTAAATTCCTTTTATGGTGCACATATAAGACAACCTATAGATTCTATTATTATTATGTGACATGCTGGAATGCCCCTTGCAATCCCTTTTCTATTCGATGGAAAACCCATGCAATCCCCTTACAACACCTTTGTAAAAGGGAGTTAGTTTTATAATTGTGGATTTGGTTCCCTTATACAGTCAACAGTTTCCTCTGCATAGATTGGGTGTAGGGCCTTTTATTCACGGGAACTTTCAAGTCATAATGGCTATTTAACATAGATTGGGTGTAGGGCCTTTTATTCATGGGCACTTTCAAGTCATAATATATAATAACATAGGTTCTTTATCATTTCAAATGAGAACTGAATGTCCACTGAAGGCTTTCTGATATTATTCTGAAGTTCATTATCTGATCATCTGAAGTACAAGTATCCATATTTTTGGCAAAAATTAATATGACCAGCTTTCCATGATGTGAAATTACGTTCTTCAAGGTGACCTGTTTTTGGATTAGTTTTTCCAAGTTGTGATACTCGTATTCATAAATAAGATTTGAATTGTAATTTTTGAAAGGAGGGAGTGAAACTACCAGATTCCTTATCCTCTGCATGTACCCTACGAGCATTTCTATCTATACAATAAAAGGAATAGCAGTGTGACAAATCATCCAGAAAATTGGAGGAAATTTGTAGGCTCAAAAGTGTTGTAAGTATTGAGTATAAAAAAGATCTTCACTGGGTGACAGTTATATATTTGTAATCTACTTTCAACCTTATTCATAACCATCTGTGGATTTATTTGCAAACTTCTCCAGGAAAACTGAAAATTCATTACAAATTGCAGTTTGTATTTTCCTAACTCTCGTTGCACATTTTATTTTGTGTATTTTTTTTCAATATTATTTTATAATGCTTGTTTTATTTTTTATTAAATACAGACCACATGGCCATTTATGCAGGGCCTTGGCTTCACTGATGTGTACTCTTATTGTTTAGGACTTCTAGAATATTAGATGGGATCAAGGTTACAGGGATTCATAGCTGAACTATTTTTTTTTTTTAATTTGTCTTTTAATCTTTTGATATCTCACGAAACTTGTTACAACTCTTATCTTCACTCTTGCAAAATGAAAAAGAATGCAAGTTTATTGAATTTGACAAATAGAGGTTGAGATTAAGATCTTGGTTTTCTAGATAAAGTGAATTAATCTACACCATAAGCAATATTTTCTTCACATGCATGCGAAAGAATTGAATCCATGCTTTTTTAGTATAATGAGTTCCTTTGTTCTTCCTTCTTGGATGTGATACTACAGTGCAGATATTGCTAGACAATTTTGCTATTCATTCTTGACATTTTAAGATAAATGGAAGTTTTGTAAATTATACATAGAGAGGTCAAGATGTAGATCAACAAGCTAGATAGTGAATTTATCTACTCCATGAGCAATACATTCTTGCACAAGCATTTAAAAGAGTTGAAGCTATGCATCTTCGGTCTATCCATAGAGCTTCCTTTGTTCTTTCTCTTTTGTCTACTTACTAGCAGTGCATAGATTGCTAGGACATTCTTGGTATTCCTTTGAGGTCTCTTTGCTTGAAGAATAGCTCGAGGTTTGATAGATAACTTGGAGTGAATCATATTCACTTATATTATGATTGAATGCGCTATTTAGCAAACCTCCATGTATTCTTCAAGCCAAGAGACGATAAATATTTATCAAGAATTCCCTAGCATTATCTCCACTGGTGGTAAGAAGTCAAAAGAAAATTTCCAGGTAGACCAAAAAAACATAGCTTCAATTCTTTTACTTGCTTGTGCAATAAATATTGCTTTTGCATTTCTGTCAATTAAAATTTTTTACCTTATTCTTAAGACCTCAAACTTTCTCATAGACTTAATTCATAGTTTTAGTTCTGTGATATTTTATCAGAAAATATATCTTATTCATTCTCGTGACATCAAATCTCTTACAGTGTTCAATCTCAAAAAGCATGTAGCATTTTCCACATCATAGATTGTGTGAAGGAAAATCTAGGTTGTATTCTAAGTTTCTATACTTGTAGTTGCAAGTTTTCTTTCTCAGTTCTTTAAGTTTGGGAATGAACTATAGGTGTATGAATGCAAACAATGGCCGTATGCATACATACAAGTATATCCATGAGCTTTTCTGTATCATTTCTTCAGATATTGGATTGAATTTAGGTGCATTAATGGAAAGATTTCCATATGCATCAAAATAGGCACATGCATGAGCCTGAGTTTGAAAAGGTTTTAGGTATAGGAAAATTCTGAATTATGGGTTCTTACATACCAGGACTAATTAGTAACTTGCTGAAACAATGGAGAGCTAGTTATATAGGTTTATGCTCATATCCTGTCGACGAAGGAAGAAGATATTTGGGGAAATTCAAGACTAAAATGCAATAACCTACAAAGCTACGGTGTCTTGCAGACTATTATATGGCTGGTGGGATATGAGTCAATAAAAACTTTGAAATTACTTTTGGTTTGCATTAATTTGAAATTTTAACACATTGAAGTATTAACTACAATGCCTACTGCTTAGTCATCACCTTATAGGGTCTAGTTAACTGTAATTTCAAATGTGAAAAAGCAATTGAAGACTGATGCTTAAAAGGATTTTAGCGAGTTTCCAAGGTTTTTAGGTAGCTCATGTGCCCTTCCTCTCTTACCTCCAAACCTATCCTACACTCAAGCAAACCCATTCCAGAATAGGAGCTATGTTCTTTGTTTGTTTGTTTGGACAGGAATCATTTTGCAGTAGAAGGAAATGGTTCCACATATATGCTCTAACTAGATCCCATGGTTGTAATGGCCAGGACTCGGGTGTATATCCCTATTTCTAGAATCAAACACAATCCCTTCACATGAAAGGGTTGAGTGCCGACCCCTGATTCTGGAGTCCAACCCAATCCCTTGATAGGAAATGGTTCTAATTTTGGAATCACCAAAATTCAAATAATTGGATGAGGATCCTTGTTTCATGAATCTGTGACCAGAAGAGGGAGCATAATTGCCACCTACTACAGGTGATTCTAGTAACTGTCGGTGGAACCATTTACCTAGAGTTTTTATTAATCTTTAAATATGCACCAGAATAGGAGTGGTGCTTTTTGTTTTTCCTGGTTTATTTAAGATTCCATTTTCCAGCAAATGGAAATGATTCCACCTTTGATGTAAACAGATCCCTTGATAGGAAACATTCAGGTGTAGATCCCTGATCATCTGACAGGAAACAATTCTGATATTGGAATCCCCAAAATTCAAATATTTGGGCATGGATCCCTGACTGTTGAATCTGACTTGAATAGAGCATGAGCACCACCTCCCATAGGTGAATCTGGTGACTGTGAGTGGAACTGTTTACCTTACGTTGCCTGGCAACCAATATCAATTCGATTTCTACAGGTTTGAGAGGGATTGACAACCATTTCTGCATTCATCTACTCAAATAGGTCAATGAGTCTCACTAATGCGAGCTCAAGTAATGTTTGCTCAACAAACTATCAAGGCCATTTTTCCCTTATTGATAGCACAACATAATTCACACCTCCTCCTTTCGGCGTTCCCTTGCACCTCTCGGTGCAATTTCTAGTTAAGTGAAGCTTCAAACTTGGAATTGATCAGAATCTTGGCTTTTATTCACAGTGATGATTTTGGTCCCTTCTATAGACTATGTACCTTAGTCTTTTGGTCCTGTAGCATAGAGTAGATCATATAATTTTGATTCATTTTTCACAAAGGTATAGAGATGCTCTGTCCTTTATGTCACAGATAAGACTTGTTTTGCATGTCTTTAAGTTCATCATTTGTACATTTAAATGCCTCAGAGATGATCCACATGGTTTTGGTTTCTTTTAACTTTAGATCACAATACACTTCTATCCTTTGACTCACAGTGTGACATATTTTCATTGATGATGAAGATGATGGTCTTTTTAGATGTCAAAGATGGATAGTCTCCCAAATGAGTCGAGCTGCCTTATAAATTCTTCTTCTCGGCCTACTTCCAACATCCTTTGGACATATTTGAAACTCAAGACCGAGCCTTTCTTCATGTTGTTGTAGCCTTCCTCTTTACTGTGATTACCTTCGGCCTCCCTGAGACCCAAACTATTCAACCATGTAGGTTCCACCCCTTCACCACCTTTGTCATTAAGGTTTCAAAATTGATTAGCTCCATCCAACTGTCTTCTGTCACATAACGATAGAAACCAACAACACTCAGGAGGAGGAAATTCTTGGTCAACCAACTCTTTCTGAAAAACTTGGGGTATGGGGCACTCAAAATTTCCTCCATTTCCAGCAATATTTCTAATTGAAATTGGGCCAAAATTTTGATGGAAATCATAGTTCCACCAAAGTTGGAGTTCTGTCCATAGAGAACTCTGCCCCTAAGTACTTTGGCACTCTCCAAATTTACCCAAATCCTTAAAAACCTAAAAAAATGGATCAATCACAACCATGCCTGTGACATTTCACTAGATTCTGGCATATGTTGCCATGAATTGTTCCCTTTGAGTGCCCCTTGTCAAAGCTCCTAAAACCCTTCATGAAACAAGAATTTCTTGACACTCGTCTATTTTATGATAGCATATTGTGGTTAAAGTGACATGTTTATGAAATGGCAATTTTTGAGTATGGATGAAAGGAAATTCAGGTCATTAGAAATTATGAAAGACAGATAGAATTAGATATAGATATGGAAATGAGTCGAATCTCGAATGAGTAGGTCCCTGCCCTCTTTTAAAGACAGGCATATGTTCACCGAGATCTCTTACTGTTTATCCTCCTTCCTCCAGTGGTTCTCTAGAATCCTATTGGGGAATGTGATTTGGAAATTGCCCCGATTCACCAAGATCAAAGTGATTGAAATTTTGAGTCTTAGTAGTTAGACTAAGGTGATAGAAAATTCATAAAAAAACAGTGTGGACCTCCTAAGCCAACTATGAAAACATGGGTGACTATACACATGGACCCTAAACCTCATCACATCAAAATCAATATTAAGAAGTAAACAATTCTATTTGAAAATTCCAAATAATATGAGAGGATTTTTTTCTGAAATAATCCCAGACTTTTACGGGGCTAATAATATGATTACACATCCTGAACTATTTTGGACTAATTTTATGTACAGATAAACCTTTTCCCCTGCATTTCGACAAAAAAAATTGTTGCATCAGCCATTTTCCTATAAAGAAAGGGAGGGCCATCATATAATCTAAGAAATCGTCTATTGCATGGCAACATATAGTGGGTGAAGTAACATGTTTATACGACTGAAAATTTTTTAGAATGAAAGGAGATTTGGGTCATTATAAAACATGATTTTGAAAGAAATATAGGATTAGTTATAGATATGGAAATGGGTTGAAGCCAAAATGAGTAGGGCCTGCCCTCTTTTACTGTTCATACCCTATCATCCGGTGGCTTTCTTGAAGCCTTCTGGGGAAGGCGATTTGAAAGGTCCTTGATTCAGCATGGACATTATGAATGAAATTTTAAATCTGAGTAGCTAGACCATGGTGATAGAAAATTCATAAAAGACCAATGTGGACCTCCTAGGCCAAATATGAAAATGTGGGTGCTTGTAAACATGAAATTAACTTCGAAGAGTGCCCTGATTCACCAAAGCCACTATGGGTTAAATTGAATGCATAAATTTACATAAATAAATTGTATTTATAACCGTAACACCAATTCATATACAAAACTCTAAATTATATATATTTATTACAAAATGACAAACCCCTAAAAGACATCAAGAAGAAGTCTTTGACCTATAATAAAAAACTCCTTGCTCATGAAACCCATGATGCGCAAACATTACAAAATAAATTTTATTATCTTTTTCTTCTTCATTACATAAATTCATAATTACAAGTCATTCTGAAGATTAAACTTAGTTACACATTCCAACATTCCCTCTTAACTAGGGAGTTATTCATAATGGTACATGGTCACTCTCAATCTGAAGAATCTCATAAGAAGAATTTGATTGGTAATCCATCTGTTATTGCATCTTATTAACCAGAATTTTCACAATGCAAGGCCTTGATTAACAACTCCATCTCTTCACAATACCATGAACTACAATGCTGGTGAGACCAATGATTATAGACATCTTCATCATTGTCTCCAAGGTACATACTCCACCCACGTGTTCACTAAGAATGACCTCATAGGACTATTCTTTTGGTGATAGCTAATCCTCAAAGAATACCCGTCCTTTCACAACTACTCTTACCTTGGATACCCTAATACATCCCCAAAGAGTATCAGATGCCAGATGATTATCCAATCCCACATTTTGTCTTCCAGGTGAAGACCAGAATGATATGTCTATCTCTCCCTCTTAATTAGGGAGGACATACCCATTCCTATCAAGGAATGTTCTCAAGCTCCCTCTTATCCAAGGACTTGCTAAGGCTCCCTCTTAGCCAAGGACTTGTCTAGGCTCCTAGGGACTTGCTTCCAAGTTTCTACTAGGTAAGAAACTTATTACCATCCCCCCTCTTAATTAGGGACCTATAGCAGCAATGATGAAAACACTAAGCTTCTCATGAAGAACTACTTTCTTTGATGTCATGAATTTCTTTTTTGTTGAGGAGTATTCATCTTTAGGATATCTTCATTAGGGCTCAAATCACCCATCACTTTTCATTTTTTTCTGAAAGTGATCCATAAATTTTTCATCTGTTCTACCTTCATATCATATTGCTTTCCTTCGAACCATACTTCTTCCAAGGATCTTACATCCTGCAATATGGTTATCAACCTATGGAAGACATATACTTCCCTTTGGTTGCTTTGAATAAGCTCATTAGATATTATTCAAATATAAATATGAATACTTAAATCAAAATTTACCTTAGTGATGATCTTTCACCATGAAATCCTTCTTGTAGGCATCGACATCCTTTTTTATCTCCTAAAGATATGTATTGTCAAGGGTCTCTATCTTTTCCAGACTTTTATTAGAGTCCACATATCTTCCCTGGAGATCTCCTAGTCAAGTTTTCTTGGCTTCCTTGGATGTTGATTGCTTCTTTCCATGGCTGTACTTCCCATGATATCTTCCTTTTTCTTTCTCCACAGTTTTATTTCATTCACGGGGACTTTCATTGTGCAGTTCCTTGATAATGTACAACCACCTCATATTCCATATGAGGACATATTATGTCGATTTCATCTAGTGTAGATCATGCCCTTTTCGCAACCTGTGCATTAGAAGAGTTTTTGCTTTCTATTTTGATCATACTTCTAAAGATAGAAGTATACTACCTGCACCCACATGGCATGACTTCATAGGATCCAGTGTCAACATATATATACATGTACCTCATTATTTTCCTTTTGAGTCATCCTGCAGCAGGTTTCCTTTGAATGAAAGAGTTTCATTTTCTTCATCTGCTTCATCAATATGTCATCATATTCTAATCCCTAAATTTTGTAAGTTAGAATTCTTGATGAAACCTTTTTCTCTCGTCCTAACTAGTGAAGCCAAAGAGGATTCCATTAGAAAATGTCAACACCTGTTTCCATATTGATTATTTAATGATGACCCTTGATCTAGATGACTACCTTACATACATATTGTTTTTAGTGAGGTTCCTAGGAGCCACTTCTTTCATGGCACTCTTGTTGACTACTGTGGTCTTATTCCTTGGAAGGCTTTATCAACACGATTGCCATGCAAGCTATTATACATTGTCTTGAAACTTCCCTATTTTTGCAGAGAAGTTAGCGTCATGCTAGTGATTAATTTGAAACTGTATTTTAACGGAAAAACTCACCGTTTTTTGGTGGAATAGTTCATAATTTATTCTGATCTGTTTTTCAAGTGTAATAGTCACGATGATAAATGTGTGGTTTACTTTAGAGGTTTCTCAATTCTTTCTAGATACGCTTTTCATCATTTTCTTTGAATACTTCTCTAGTGTTTTACCCTCATATTTTATCGCCCTACACAATTTCTCTTGAGGTCCATGTTGTTATGTTTATTGGATGTTTCTGTGGAAACGTTTTCCTGAGGTTCTGCAAGGTAAATCCAAATGCAGAAAATACTATTTTACATATTGATATTTGTTCAAGACATTCTTGTGTGATACTTGAATTTCATAAATCTAGATTTCTGTTTCGTTATCTATATCAATATATAAGAACAGGCCCATGGATTGTTCATATTTATCAAACTATGGAGTTGTTCCTTTCTTGTTGCATGTTATTTTATACTGTTATGTTGTGATTCAAATTTCTAGTTGTGCTTTCCAATTATTCTCCTACGTATTGCATGCTTTTTTAGATTATATCAAAAGTTATTCTTATTTTCTTTTTATTATGTATATTGAACATATTATTTCTAGCAACTTTTGATCTTCCTAGATTTTCTATTCCTTTAGTGTAGCTTTGCACCTTTAGGGGGCAATTGCTAGTTTAAAGTCTAATTCTTTAAAGGGTGTTATCTCAATGGAAGAGCACCTGCTTTACAAGCAGGAGGTTGGTGGTTCGATTCCATCGTGCCCTGATATTTATAGGGAATGAGGACGATCAGTTTTTGGTGACGAATGATTTTTTGACCATCACCAATGATCTTATGGTGACACTTTCGATCGTCACCAAAATATGAAATGGTGACAGTCAACGAATGCCACCATATATACGCATCCATATTGATGACCGTTAAAGGTCTGTCACCATAAATATTTGTTGTTGATATGAAATGGTGAGGGTCACTGTTTATCATTATAGTCATTATTTGTGATGGGTCTTGATGTCACCAATGAGTGTATGGTGACGGTCAATGAACGTCGCCATATATATGAACTAATAGTGACGGCCATGAAAATTCCATCACAAAAAATCGTTGTTGTTCATATCAAATGGTGACGGTCACTATCTGTCATTATAATCAATATTCGTGACGGACTTTGAATTTCACCACAACACATACTTTTGGCGATGCCACCTTTGGTGACGTTCAATTTTTTGGTGACGGGATCTATTGTCCATCACCATTGCTTATATGAAATGGTAACGGTCACTATCCGTCACTATAAATCATTATTAGTGACGGACCTTGAATGTCACCACAACACCCATACTTTTGATGACGCCACTTTTGGTGACGAAGGTTCTTTTGACCCTCACCAATGAGCTTATGGTGACCATTTTCACCCCTCACCAATGTCCTTTTTTATTGCAGTGGCATGTAATGTTCCCAAATTTTAGCCTCAATCTAAAAGGAACATTATAGTTTGCATATTTTCATTTTATTGAATAAAATGGGTAAGGAGACACCTTAACCCCCTTAGATGGAGAAATAACACTCCTTATGTGAAAGGAGGAATAATAAAGCAGTTGATTTGAGCACCACATGGTGTGAACAGGATTGGATCATGCTTAATCTAGATATTTTGACCAAGTCCACATGCATTGTCTAGATACAATGTATCTCCTTGATGGACTACGCAGTTTTAGAGGAGGATAACTTGCATGAATTGGAAGGCACATGTGGATGGGACCCATGGTGGAGAGGAGCACTTGCTATATATGGAGAGCAGGAGAGCCATTGTTACTCATGCTTGATTATTATTTTCTTGGTCTGTTGAGACTACGCTCCTGTTGTTGTTTAGCAAGAGTGCAGTGCTGCATAGCACTAGGGTGTTCCCGGTCGGGAATCCCTACCTCATCCTCAGGGAAGGAGAGGTTCTAGAGGTGCATTTCCTCATTCCGTCATTTGGCCAAAGCTACCTCCTTCAGTCACAAATTTATTCCTAGAGTAGGATAACTTTGTGCTGTAGGGTGCAGCAATAGAGGATCTCTTGAGTTGTTCCCTAGCTTATTTTTCAGTGGAGGGCTTAGCTATTCATTGGAGGATTAGTGAGGAGGACTCCCAGGAAAATTTCCATATCATTGGCATCAGGCCAACCATCCATATTCCCTCACAGCGCAGTCTCCAGCTAGATCTGCGTTATTTTGCAGGCAGTTTCTAGGAGGGTCATTAGAGCTCATCAGGAGGAGTTGTTTCTGAGTAAAGGGATCAACCTTTTTCTTAGATTCACCATCAAAGGAGGGCATCATCATATCGGATCTGCTACAGCCTCATTTTCTATTTTGATTCAATTGCAGTGACAAGTTAATTGTCACATTGTATATTCTCTAGCATTTCTAGCAATCTCTCCAAGATTAGCTAGAAATCTTGTATTGAATCCCATTCTTCTATTCTTGGGAATTTATTTGTATCCTTTAGCCTCATTATCATTTTTTATGTATTTAGTAGCTACTACTCTCATAGATACTACACAATCACTTCTCTCTGGCATTTTGTGCAGTTGCAAAAACTCATGTATTTCATGGTTTAATCATTGGAGATTGGTTCCAATAGCTTGAGTGGCTTGTCCCTCATGATTTTATTGTGTATTATTTCTGAGATAATAATATAATGTTGGCTGCACCATATTCCCTCTATGGAAATGTTCATATTTTCCGAGTTTCATAATTGTGTTCATATGTTGTTGTAGCTCACCCAATGAGCACTTCTTTGAGATACCCAAGGGTGGGAGATCTATTTAACCTCCCTTAAGGGATTTCTTTGAGTTCAACTTATGGAATTTTTATGTATGATGTATTAAAAAATGGATCCAAGTCCCCTTTCATCTTATTTTTGCATTACCTTCCTTATATAGCGTTCCCTTGGACCCTATTGTATAAAATCCCGAAAAAGGAACATTACAGTCTAGTTCTACATTTATTCTGAGCTTTGGCATCTAGTGTATCTTACTTCAAATAAAAAAAACAGAGGAGATGGCCTAAACAGATTCAATACTTCCCTAAGCTGCAAGGAGATGGCCTAAGCTGCAAGTAGATCTTGCCCCACCTCACTTAATTCCATTTTTTCAGATCTAAATTCCATATGGGATCACCATTAGATGAAACCATGTGCTCATAAATAGATAAAGTAAATTCATTAAATAGGAAAGAAGTTCTTCAAAGTAAACTGATATGTGCTGATACCAATGGCTAACAAGGTTCCTCAATGTATACCAGTATGTGTCTATCCATAAATAGATAAATTGAGTATTTCATTGGGTTATACTATTTGAACTCCCTATAAATTTGAACAGTGGAATTTTTGCTAATGATTGTTTTAATGTTGTCTTTGCTAAAATAAATGTTGTTTTAAAGTATTTTTTAATATTTAATGCTTTCAAATGTATTTATATTTTTCCAGTGCACAGAAATTGAGAAACAATTTCCTCTCTACTTTTGCATAAAAAAAGGAAATTACAGCAAGTCAAGCTTGCAATTTAACAAAAAATTGAATAAATCTAGCTAAGAGTGCCTGGTTTGTGTAAGATCCCTAAGATGCACAAATGTTTAGATAAAAAAGTGCTTTTGTGTTTATGTAAATGATCAAAGACTAAACATAGCAATCACTGCCTTATGGAGTCAAGAAGATGTATTGAAGAAAAGTGAATAGCGAGGACAAAATTATCCTATTCCTACTGCCAAAATTCTATCAAGATAAAACTAAAAGCAACTAAAAGACAGAAGATATAACTTCTTGGAAAGGAAGAAGAGATTTTGCCAAAAAACTTTATTTTTTTTATTACGAAGGGACTACAAGATGAAGAAACCCCTTGACATGTCTTAACATGGAAGAATTCTCCAAGATACCCTGATCCTCCTTTGCAAAATATGATAGATACAGTCACAACGTTGCAATCTCAAATCCAAATACCATAATTTTCTCAATCCCAAATATCCCAACCTCTGAAGTTGGTTCCATCTTCTTCCTGGCATCCTTAGTCACATGAATGTAAACAGGTGAACCAAAAATCCTCAAATGTGAAATATCAAGCTTCTTACCAGAAAATGCCTCCTCAGGTGTACTCATGCCAAGTATCCTGTGAGGACAACGGTTCTGCACATATACTGCAGTATTGCATGCCTCAGCCCACAAGTGTATGGGAAGACCCTGATCATACAACATTGCCCGTGCAGCACCCACGATCATTCTGTTCTTCCACACCGCAACCCCATTCTGTTGTGGGTTATGAGGTGCTATGAGCTCTCTTCAAATTCCTTCTGCACTGCAAAAGTCCTTGAATTCGCCAGAGATGAATTCACCACCATTATCGCTCCTAAGAGCCTTCACCTACTTCCCTGATTCTTTCTTAACCAGTGCCTTGAACTCACAGAACTTTGAGTATGTATCACTCTTCTTCTGCATGAAGAAGATCCAGCACTTACGAGAGAAATCATCAACAAATATCACATAGTACATGTGCTTTGCTGTTGAAGCTATTGAGAAAGGTCCACACATGTCTGTGTGAACTCTCTCTAGGATCATCGTGGCACGACTATCCTTCTTGTGAAAGGTGGCTTTCACAAATTTTCCCAAGCTACATCCCTTGCACCGATCTAACTACGCAAGAGTACCCTTAGGAAGCCCAGTAGAAATCTGCTGCAGTATCTTCAAAGCTCCATGGTGAAGGTGGCCCAATCTCCAATGCCACAACTCGCCATCATCCCAGATCACCACTCCTTCTGCCTTGCCTGCCATTGCTGCGCAGCCATCTACCTGCAATTGATAAAGGTTCTTAACTTGAACCCCTATCCTCCGGGTCTCACCAGTTGCCTTACTGCGCAAGAAATCCTTTCCCTCGCTAAAGAAAACATCATATCCCTTGTCTTCTAACATCGCCATAGAGATCAGATTCTTCTTCAATCCTGGAACATGCATCACTTCCTTCAATACAAAGGGTTTACCAGAATCCCTCTCAAAGGAAATGGTACCGATACGGAGTCGGCTTGTATCTACCATCATCTCCCATCTCGATGTGCACTCCAAAGATCTTTCTCCGCCGATCGGTAAACAAATCTCGATCTGTCATGTGAAAAGATGCACCACTGTCAATAAACCACACTGAACCCATCATACTTGAGACCAAGCATGCGATCAGCTAAAATTCCAGCTCAAACTGCGAGGCTAAGGCCTCTCCAACTGCAGATCTAGCATCCTACTTATTTTTCTTCTTCTGTGGACAATTAGTGGCATAATGTCTGTGTTGGTGACAGTGAAAGCACTTCACCTTGGACATGTCCTGCTTCTTGCCTTTCGCACCGGATTGAGAAGCTTTATTTCTCTTCCCCTTCTTTTCTTTGGCAGCCAAAGCACAATTTTCTTCATCTGAGTTCTTTGATGAAGATCCGTCCCTGCTACTTCGCCTTATCTCCTCTTGCACAAGATCCGACCAAAGTCGCTCCCATCCTGGAAATTTCTCCCGACCATTGACAGAGTCCTGATAGGTATGCCAACTCTTCGGAAGCCTAAGGAGAGACAAGCTCCACAAGTCCTCGTCATCAATAGTAACCCCCAAACTTCCCAGCTCATCCCTACATTGGATGAACTTTGTGAGGTACTTGGGCATACTGTCGCCTTTCTCCATTTTTATGTTCCTGAGTTTATCCTTGAGCGCCAACTTCCTCTGGTCGCTCTTGCTTTGAAATAAATCTATCAAACATTTCCATATCAAGAATGGATAAGCCTTACCATGAAGGCTGGACACTATGTGATCCTTCACACCTTCCAACAGAATCCTTCAACACTTTGCTGTCTTCTTTTTCCATGCGTCAAGTACAACAACATCGCTAGAAGTAGGTTACGGAATTTCTGCATCTATGAACTCCTTCAACCCATTGTCATCCAGCACCGCCTCCATCCTATCCTTCCATGCAATATAATTCGAGTTTCCCTCAAGGGCATACTCCAATCGCAATCCGTTGAAAGACATCTCAACTTCGACACCAAGAAAACACTACTGCAAATTCGAATTCCACTAGCTCAAAACTCAACCGCTTCAATGTTTTGCAATTGCTCCAATGATCAATATCGCTCTGATACCATGTAGAAATTTGAATAACTAATATATTATTCACCGAGATTCTCCTGATCACACACTATTTTAACTTCATGCACAATACAGAATCTCTTCTACCATTGATCATTAATTGCGGAAATAAAAACAATCGCATGCACACATTAAAACCATAAACAATCACACATATGAACACAGTATTTCATGGGAAATCTTAAAGCTGAAAACCCCAACTATCTGTATATTATATGTCATAGAGATCATGTAACAATCATTGTACAAAGCTCCTCACAAGCTCTCAGCACAACCTCCAATTGCTACACACTAATCAAGCTAGATCTAGCAAAACACATGCTCCAATCTCTGCCACCTGATAGCCAGCCTCTATTGCATAATCAATGTTGTAGGATGGCTCAATAAATAAATTGAACCACCTGGCTTGTACTGCACAATCTTCATGGGCTTCTCCAATCACTGGTTGTTGCAAATATGCAACAGTATAGTCACAACTAATAGTTAACCTGCTCTTTCACCTATCTCTGCACTGGTCTCCACTGAAACTGTCCATGCACTGAAGTTAACTGATGTATTCTTTAGTTGATTAATGAGTTTATAATTAGTGAATTAATTAATAATTAATTCACACCACTCTTCACTAGTGTATTAATTAGTTAGACTAAATACAACTAGCTCAACTATGTTTAGATTAGTTAAATTGAACACAACTCCATTAACTCCTCAATCAACTCCACCAAACTGTGTCACATGAGTTCTAACTGAAGTATCCATGCAATAGCTCCACTTAATCCTCAGGAATAGCGTAATTCCTTCTGTCAGCTCCTGTGCCACATCTGTGCACTTAACTGAAGTGCTCCAAGAGAATAAGATAATGTTTATAGTCCAAATATTATTAAGAGCTAATAATATTCGACATATCTATTTTTAGGCTGGCAATCTAAAAATAGATTCCACCCAATATGTCTAAAAATAGGAATCCATCTATTTTTCCAACTTGACCAACCATCCACAAATAGCATCCTGCAACTCATAGAATATGATCAACATGTCTAAAAATAGACATAGTCTAAAAATATACTTGCGCCAAAAATAGCCTGCGGGCCCACTTAGTGAAGGCGACTTATTTCCACTAAGCTCATCATCTTGTTGCAATCTCAACACTCCCTCTCAACAAGATAAGGATTATTTGCAACCCCTATCCTGCCCCTGTGGTATTCGAATTTGCTCCTGGTGAGCGCCTTCGTCAAGATATCAGCATCCTGATCCTCTGTGGGAATGTATGAAAGTAACATGATCTTCCGCTACACACAATCTCTGATATGATGATACCGGATGTCAATGTGTTTAGATCTATCATGAAATACTGGATTAACCGAGAGTTTGATGCAACTCTGATTATCATAATAAATCACAGTAGGATCCAAGTGTGAACCGAACAACCTGACTAGGATCTTCCTCATCCATATAGCCTCGCATGCAACCAAACTCACTGCCATATACTCGGCCTTTGTTGAACTAAGTGCCACAGATCTCTGCTTCCTGTTGTACCAAGAAACTGTTGTCAACTCGATACTGAAAATCCCTCCAGATGTGCTCTTTCTGTCCATTGGGCTCCCTGCCCAATCTGCATCTGTGAAGCCACATAGCTTCACCTCATCCGACTGTCTGTACCATAATCCATATCCTGATGTGCCTCTGAGATATCTCAATACATGCTTCCCCGCCTTCCAAAAGAGCTTGGTTGGCTTAACCATAGCTTGTGAAAGCTGGTTAACTGCATAGCATATGTCGGGTTGTGTATTGACCAGATACATAAGCGACCCCACCAATTGTCGATAAACAGTGGCATCCACTACCTCCGCTGAAGTAGCATCCTCCTTCCTCCAACCACCAGGAAGAGGAGTATCAACAAGCTTGCAGCCATGCATGTTGAACTTCTCCAGTATCTCCCGGGCATACTTACCCTGAGAAACAAACAGTCCACCACTGCGCTGCCAAATTTCCAATCCCAGGAAATAATGAAGGAGGCCCAAGTCCTTCATCTCAAACTCCTTTGCAAGATTAGCCTTGCATGAGTGTATCAACAGTTCATCACCTGTCAAAATCAAATCATCTACATAAAGTACAATGATTAGCAACTTACCCTCCACCACAATCTGGTATAGGTTAGGATCCGCCTCACTCTTGGAGAATCCAAGTCCGGTGAAATAACTGTCTATCCATGTGTACCAAGCACGAGGTGCTTGTTTCAACCCATACAGCGCTCTCTTGAGCCTGCACACATGCGACTCGTTGCTGAAGATCTCGAAACCTTCGGGCTGCTCTATGTACACCTCCTCCTCAATCACCCCGTTGAGGAACACAGTCTTCACATCCATCTGATGAATGTGCCACCCCATCTACGCTGAGAGAGCAAGAATCATCCGTATGGAAGAATACCTTGCGACGGGTGCAAAGGTATCCTCATAATCGATCCCCTCAATCTGTGAGAAGCCTTGGGCAACAAATCTTGCCTTGTATTTCTCCACACTCCTATCAGCTGCTTGTTTCACTTTGTAGATCCATCTCGAACCCACCACTGATTTCCCTTCCGGCCTTGGGACAATCTCCCATGCACTGTTTCTAACAATCGAATCATGCTCTTCCACCATGGCATCTACCCATGCGGGATCCTCCACAGCTTCCTTGAAAGAGGATGGCTCTGTCACGATACACTTTCTCATAAGAGCCATCTATCCAGTATACCGGTCAGGTGACTGTCTCTATCTACGCTGTGATGTAGGTGCTCCTACAACCTTATCTGCATCTTGAGCCAGTCGCTCAGCTTCTGTAGTTAACTTCCGCCCTCTGATGGTTGGCACTGCTTGAGTGGTCTCTTCCACTCCATGAACCTCCTCTTGTGGCTGATCCACATCCTGAGACTCATCCTTATGAACTAATAGCTCCTCACCTGCATGCAAGTGTGGCTCCCTCTCAAGTGAACACTTCATGGCTGTCTCCTCATGAAATTTGATATCTCGTCGCACAACAGTCTTGCGACTATCAGGAAAATACACACGATAGTTGTGGGGTGTATCAGTGTACCCCACAAATATCCCAACCTCTGCAGTTGGTTCCAGCTTCTTCCTGGCATCCTTAGTCACATGAATGTAAACAAGTGAACCAAAAATCCTCAAATGTGAAATATCAGGCTTCTTACTAGAAAATGCCTCCTTGGGTGTACTCATGCCAAGTATCCTGTGAGGATAATGGTTTTGCACATATACTGCAGTATTTCATGCCTCAGCCCACAAGTGTATGGGAAGGCCCTGATCATGCAACATCGCCCGTGCAGCACCCACGATCGTTCTGTTCTTTCGCTCAGCAACCCCATTCTACTGTGGGTTATGAGGTGCTATGAGCTCTCTTCGAATTCATACTGTGACTGTGAGAATTCGCCAGATGCTGAGAGATGAATTCACCACCATTGTCGCTCTAGAGCCTTCACACCTTCCCCGTTCTTTCTCAGCAGGTGCCTTGAACTCACAGAACTTTGATTATGTCTCGCTCTTATTTTGCATGAAGAAGATCTAGCCCCTACAAGAAATCATCAACAAATATCACATAATACTTGTGCTTTTCTGTCGAAGCTACTGAGAAAGGTCCACACACGTCTGTGTGAATTCTCTCAAGGATCGTCGTGGCGTGACTATCCTTCTCGTGAAAGGTGGCTTTCACAAATTTTCCCAAGGTACATCCCTTGCACTAATCTGAATATGCAAGAGTACCCTTAGGAAGCCCAGTAGAAATCTACTACAGTATCTTCAAAGATCCATGGTGAAGGTGGCCCAATCTGCGGTGCCACAACTCGCCATCATCCCAGCTCACCACTCCTTCTGCCTTGCCTGCCATTGCTGCACAGCCATCTACCTGCAATTGATAAAGGTTCTTAACTTGAACCCCTATCCTC
>JAXQQM020068674.1:0-76971 GCA_034641835.2 Pinus albicaulis | reverse complement strand
TTCTAGATTTTCTATTCCTTGGTGTTTCTTCGCACCTTTAGGGGAAATTGCTAGTTTAAATGCTAATTATTTAAAGGGTACTAGCTTAATGGAAGAGAACCTACTTTACAAGCAGGCGGTTGGTGGTTTGATTTCATCATACCCTAATATTCATAGGGAACGACGATGATCAATTTTTGGTGACGGATGCTCTTTTGACCATCACCAATGAGCTTATGGTGACATTTTTCGACCCTCACCAAAATATGAAATGGTGACGGTCAACGAACGCCACCATATATATGCATCAATAGTGACGACCATTAAAGGTCCGTCACCATAAATCATTGTTGTTGATATGAAATGGTGAGGGTCACTATTTTTCAATATAGTCATTATTCGTGACAGACCTTAATGTCATCAATGAGTTTATGGTGACGGTCAATGTACGTCACCATATATATTCACTAGTAGTGACAGCCATGAAAGGTCCATCACAAAAAATCGTTGTTGTTCATATGAAATGGTAACTGTCACTATCCGTCATTATAATCAATATTCGTGATGGACCTTGAATGTCACCATAACACATACTTTCGGCGACGGCACATTTGGTGACATTTAGTTTTTTGGTGACAGAGGCTATTGTCCATCACCATTGCTCATATGAAATGGTGATGGTCACTATTTGTCACTATAAATCATTATTGGTGACGGACCTTTAATGTCACCACAACACCTATAATTTCGGCGACGCCACCTTTGGTGACGTTAAATTTTTGGTGACGAAATCTCTTTTGACCCTCACCAATGAGCTTATGGTGACCATTTTCGCCCCTCATCAATGTCATTTTTTCTTGTAGTGAATTTAATTCATATTAAATTTTCACTATAATTGACATAGGAATCATTTATCTCCATATTCTCAGATGTTATAGTTGTTTTGAATGCTACTAACCCACTACCGAATACCTCTTCCTACACGACAGTATACTGATTATTCCCTTTATCATGTTAATTTATAGCACACAATACTTATAGTATATCCTAATTATTGGTTATTTAAAATATCTTCCTTTATCTGCACGCGAATACATTTCTATCCAACTTCTAATTACACAGGTACAGTCACTCCCTATGCTTCTTTTTGAGCTTTATTCCATTCATTTTTATCCAAATAATTCCTAACTCTGTTTATTTTATTTATTTCAGGTTTGTAATAACATATTTATTTTTCAATATGAATATTTACAATCAGCAGTTAAATTACCTGGTCATCTCCCCCTCCCTATTTTAGGTTGGTCACTGGATCAATGGAAACTATCCATTTGAGTCAATTTTCTAGAATTTATATGTATAACTTGTATATTATAATTGAACAATGACGATGATGTACTTGAAAGTACAATTATGTTTGATACCATTTTTACAATAATTTTATTACGACTGTTTTGACTCCATTCCCTTGGAGGTTTTTATTCGAATGTAACTACTAAATGTACAGAAGGTTTTAACCTAGTTCCATGCTTTTCTACAGTATGTATTTTTTTCAGTATGATTGAGTTTATAAATAGAATTGTAAAATCCTTTCTCTATGAAAGTCAATGAATTTTTTTTCTGTTGTAAATTTTATTTTAATACTCAGTGAAATTATTATTATTTTTTTTTTTTTCTGAATTGGTCTACTCCTATATTGATACAAAAATAATTTTACAAAGAGGCAGTGGCCTCAAGAAGTCTATCCCATAGATGCGGCATACGCACATTACATTGTTGAACATTGACCAAAAATTCTAGCTGGATACTGACCGGGAGAGCTTCAAAAACCATGATCATGTCTAACTTAGAGATACGGCTTACTCCCATAAGGAAACTGTAAACTAACCAGAGGTAATTTATAGACCATAACAGATTGACTAGGCTAATATAGATGAACAGGTAAGCTCTGCCCATTTCAAAACTAAAATCTGACACTTTGAACTGCTATAACCATAGCCAAAAATCAAAGACACAAGCATAAGAATGCCGCCCACGCAGGGGAAACCAGCAATTTGACTTTAGAGAAAACGTTTATGCATGAGTATTGTAGAGCATATAATGACTGTAAAACAGGAGGGAATTGAACACCTTCGAGCAGCCGGGAATCAAAAACCAAGGAGCGCAGACCTGATTAAGTTTCATGAGAGGTGGATGGTGACTCTTCGACGATGCGGCATGCATAATTGTAGGGATATTCTTCCTCAAAAGGATTGCCCTCCTTGCTTGTAGAGCCGCCACCAGTTGGGTCGCTCGGACCAGCTTGAAAGCTCACATCCTTGGTTGCAATGCCACCAGTTTCCATACTTTGCCTGTTGTCATTCTGAAAAGTGCCATGTGTGTCTTCCTCCTTTGTCTCTAGAGCCACCCCTGTAGTCATAGTAACAAGACCAGAGGAAACCTCTCAAAGCTCAATGGTGACTGAAGCTATGAAGGAGAAATTACTGGGAGTACAGGGGTACTGAAAACGAGCGATGTGAGATTGAGTACTGGAGGATAGATGAAAACGCGTTGCTGAATTAGGCTACCCTCAACCCCGTCCACGACCCCTCCTAGTAATGGGATAGTGGTCAGGGCAGAAGTCTGAAGATTAAGACGAGGATTCAGAAGTGGAGGAGGAGGGCTGGCGATTAACTTGCCCACAGGACCTTCCCCTTCTGCAGCGCATTCTCTAGCGCATTCTTGGCATGGTGTAAAGAGCAGGAAGTGTGGAATGGTCAGCAGTTTTGTGAAGGTAGTGGGGAATTGAAAGGGGCCTAGCTTCAGCTTGCAGAGGATCCCTGGAAAACACTGAGGGTAAGCAACAACTGAGATTGCAGAAAGGGCTTTGGGAAGCATGAAATCCTAGAAAAAAATCAACACAGCATTCCAATGCGCAACATTTCCCAATGCTAGTGCAAGAGTGAGGCTTTGCGGTAGCAAGGGAATAGTACGAGTGCAGGGGAGGAGCATGAATGAGTTCTTGGAGGGGTGCCATGACTAATGAACTTGCAGGCTGGTGTGGAGGGGCGAGCAGCATTAACACAGCATTGAAGATGTGAGCAGAAGACTTTAAGACGGACATCATGCGAGGCTAGATGGTGGTGGTGATAAGCCACACGCCGACCCACCAAATCGCCAACGTACAGATCGCCTTGTTATCCACCCGCATCCGGGACAGTGAAATTAATTTTATGTATATTACAATACATGTAATATATCTTGATTATGTCTTGTTTGGAAATTACCTTGTTACTGATATTCTTTTACAAGTTTTCCTTGTTGAAATCACACATATTTATTCATACATGTATTATAAATTTAACTAGTAAATTTTTAGATATAAATTATGGGATTGAAGCAACAAATGTAGACCCTATCGAGGGTTTAGAGATTTTTTCTACTTACCCTTAATTTATAAATTTTCTGTGTATCAGAATAGAAAATTACATATACCTGCTATAGTTACCATTATGTTAAATACCTATGATAACTCTCTATTTTGAATTCAACAGATTATTACACATAATTTATAAAATAACTACATGTGTAAAACGTTCAGCCACATTTCATCAACTTCAATTATCTTTAACTACATTATAATTAAATGAAATATACTGCAATATAAAACATAATCTCACAGAATGTGCATACCAATCTGGTAAAGACTATTTTCCACCCAACTTTTAGCTTAATCCACACCCCCCTCCCTCGAGCAAAGAAAAATTCCTCCAAAGTATAGAAAACCTCCTTGTCTAACTAGGAATATCTTATTTAAGCTTACATTCCCTCAACGTGTTTCCATAACTACGTCCATCTCCCATCTAATATTTCTTTTTTTTTTAATTCTTTTCTCCAAGGATTTTTGGAAATTTTGGGAAAGTCTTTGGATTTTATAAGTCTTTGGATTTTACATCATGGTATTATTTTCATATTTATATATTAATTTCTAGAATTAATATATTTACATTTTTATTTCTAAGGCCCCCCAACCTTTATGTGTATTCTCTATTTATATAACATCGAATATAGGGATATTACAATTAGAAATCAACATCTACATTGAAATCAATGCAAATAATTCTTGAAGCAATAAAATAGTATTAGAAATCGACATCTACAGTGAAATAAATGCATTTAGTGCTAGCAATCAAATAGGATTAGGAATTAACATATAAACTAAAGTAAACACATCTAATGTAAGCTCGATAAACCTTTATTAGAAATTATCATTTTTAATGAAATAAATGCATCTAATACAGGAAATGAAATAGAATTACAAATCAATATCTACACATAAATGATTGCATCTAATGCACGAAATAAAATAAGATTAGAAATGAAAATTTGTACATTGAAATCAATGCATCTAGTCCAAGAAATTTTCATCCCTTTCCCTCCTGCCTCCATCTATATCGATATCTTCCTCCATATGTCCTTATTTGTCTCTCTATCTAACCCCCCCAAACACACACACTCTTTGTCTTCATATCTATCTATCTTTCCCTCTGTCCCTCTATCTCTCTCTTCTTCACTCTCTCATCCTTCAATATATTTTTCTATATCCCTTTATATCTCGATATTGATCTCTCTATATCACTCCAAAAACATACACATTGTTTCTCCATATCTATCTAAATATCCATCCTTCTCCCTCTCTCTACAATTCCCATGTCACTCACTCTCTCTCACTCCACCTTTCTTTCTCTATATGTCTTTATTCTTACCTCCATCTCTCCACCCCTCCAATCCACATCTCTCTCCCTCCCTCCCAAGTCCTCCATCTCTTCCTTTCTCTGCGACCTCTCTCTCTCTCTCTCTCTTTGTCCTGTAGTTTTGTTAACTATCTCCCTCCCTCTCTCATTCTCTCTCCCCTTTCTCTCCATATATCATTCTTTGTCTCTCTATTTCACCCCCAAACATACACACTCTCTCTCCATCTCTCCCTTCTCACTCCCACTATCCATATATGTGTCCACCGTATCTCTCTCTTACCATTCTCTCCCACTCTCTCTCCTCTATATTTCAAAAATAAATAAATAACATAACAATTAAAATATCATGTTTAAATAAAAAATTTTATTTTGATGTCATACAACAATTTAAGTTTTGTCTATAGTACATATTTAAAATGCAATATTTCAAATGTGTGTTGTACATTGACCTGGAGGGAAACTGATAATTTTTTATCAAAATATTATATACAATTTTCCTAAATATTAATTTTCCATATACCTCTCACAAAGATACATAGAGAACTTCATGTATTCCAATTGAAATTGTTAAGGTTTTATTTCTTTAGGTACCTCGAGGTTATGACTACTTCAGGATTTTAAAAATATTATATTTTTTTATTTTTTATTTATAAAAAAATTATGTTAAATAAAGTTAACATATTGAGTCACCTTGTATGACTATTTTTGTGTTAATTACTCTTTTCATGATGCCTATGATGTATATCAACCATATTTATTAATGTTGTTGTGATAATGTATATTATAATATAGTTTTTATATTATAATAAATTTAATATTATATTAATCCAAAATTAATAAATTTAATAATATTAACATTACACGCACACACACATATATATTAACATTATTTATACATTAATATTAAATTTTTAATATCAATACCATATTTCATAATTCAACTTAATAATAATAATAATAATAATAATATTTTATATTTGTGAGACTCAACTATGGCAAAGACAAGGGTGAGGGATACACATTGAATTATTTTTTTCTATTAACATGATATACATATATATTACATTCATATGACCCTTGGTTTCATATTCCAAGGTCTCTTGGACTCCCTTAGATTTTTCATATTCCATCACACCAACCCTTACCAGATTAGATGTCCAAGATTCCTCCCCTTAATCTCAAGGGCTATGTATGAGTCAAAGAAGATAGTTGTAATAAAAAAAATGAGAAAAAATTCATGGAAACACTAGTTTGAAAGTGCTCTCTGAAATTTTGGCATAAGGTGGTGGTTTAAGGATGACCACCAACAGTGGAATGCATAGTGCAGTTCCCGTAACTCTTCCAAATATCGAAAGAAGTTGAGGCATTATATTAGAGGAAGTGCTCCTTATTTCTTTGAAAATGGAAACCTTGGATAAGGGAGGTCTACAACCTGCATAAAAAGGGAGAAGCTCAACTAGAAGAGGGAGGTCTCAACCTCACGTATATGGTTTAAGGCTGATGACCATCCAAAGACATGCTCAGGATAGAACTTTGAATCGGGTATGGCAGGTTTTGGCTCAGGCTCACTTGAAATTCTCTGTCTCTAGCTACAACTATGAAACTGCTATTGAAATTTATGGCTTAAGCTTGCTTGATGTGGCTTTGAAACTTGCAAATGACCTTCACTTCCCCCCTTGTCAGATACAAAGTGAGATGATGGAAAAAAATCAACTGCAATATTTTTAGATACTCTAGAAAAAATTATGATATATGACTGAAATATCTTCTTGGCTTTTGAAGCCCATTACCAAGAATTGATCCATCCAAATTGAATGTTTGTTCTTGCAATAGGTTTGTTTTTTAGGCATTTGTTTGACGAATGAGTGGTTTTGTTGGAACACCTAATCCTACATGGGTAGGTGTGGAATGTGAAAAGTCACAATGGAGTCCAAGTGACCTTGGAATGTGAAACCAAGAGTCACACCATTGTATTATAAATGTACATCATGTATAATGGAAAAAATAAGAAAGCCTCACGCTTATCCTTCATTGTGTTGAGTCTCTTGTGTGTGTGTATTCTTCTCTCATACACCATGTCTGTGCTTCAACATGGTGTTTAACATGGTATTAGAGCGGGCGATTGCTGGCCCTGCTCCAAATTGACTGAGCCATTTGTGTTTATGGCCTGTGCATATCTGCAAAAATTCTTGACATTTTTGCAGCACTCAGAGTTTCTGCAGCAGACATTTTTCCACATTCAGAAAGTGGTTTTGGAGAAGGAGCAGCATTCAGAAATTGGCAGCATTCAGGCATTGGCTTTGAAGAAAAGCAGCACTATTCATCTGAAGGTTGATTTCTTCCTGCAATTTATGCCCATTAAGTTCTGCATTTTTGAGCTGCTGGAAAATAGTTTAAAGAGGGTTTTTGAAGATATTTCTGAGTTTTCACTGAAAAATTTCGGAGTTTTTCCATTGAAAATATTTTCTGCTGCTGGGCTATTGGAAAAATTTCTAGGTTTTACTGCTGAAATCTTCTGGAAATTTTTTCATTCTCATTCTCTGGTGTTGTTTTTAAGTGAATCTCCTTTCTCTACTTTGCTATTTTACACTTAAAAAAAATAAAATAAAAATAAAATAAAATAAATAAAATAAAAAAACAAAAAAAAATTATAAACTCTCGCCCTACCGCTCACCCTGCTCTCATTCGCCCTGCACCCTCATCACACTACACTCCTCACTACACTACATTCTTGCCATTACTTCAGCTCCTCCCCCTTCACAGCCTGCCCGCCTCACCACCCTCACAACACTCCCTACAATTGGAATACACCCTCACCATACGCTCAATACTGGCCCTCTCACAACTAGAATATGCCCTCACCTCTGCGGCCTCTCCCCTCCCACTTGAACGCTTCAACACTCAACCCATATACTGACCCATCACACCTTACGCTGTCGTCTTACACTGCTTTCGCCGGTCCACGCTCCTCCAATTTCACATTAACACCGCCCACGAACCTGCACTCCCATCTCCTAGGGCTACGCCTCTGCCTGCAACACACTCTTCTCAACGACGCACCCTTACGCTCTCACCTTACGCTGCTAACCCCTGCAACTGTTAACTCCGCCTACCCCGTCCCTCACTCCTGCGCTCCCACACTACGCCTTCTCCTTACGGCCCTATCCACTCTACTCCTACACTCCTTAGCCACCCCTCCCTGCCGCTGCGTCGGCCCTCACCATGCCCCCTTAACAACGCTCCCTACGCACTACTCTTCGTCACCCGCCTATCCCTTAGCCAGCCTCTCCTCTACGGCTTCGCCTCCCTCCCCTTTCCCACGGCCTTTCGGCCTCCCCTCCCATCAAAATTCGATTTTTTTTAATTTTAATTTTTATAAAACCCCCCCCACCATATAGTTACCCATATTTTAGATTTCGATATTTAAAAAAAAAAAAAAAATTTCATTTCCCATTTTTTACATTTAAATTTCCCTCCCCTCTCATTTCAATAAATTTCCCACCCATTTTAAAATTCCTTCTCCTTTAATTATTCCCCTCCCCTCATATATTTAAATTCCCCCATCTCTAACTAATTCCCATTAATTTAATTTTTAATTAATTTAATTTATTTTTAATTAATTAAAAAAAAAAACAGCAGAGAGAAAGAGGAAGAGAGAATATGAACAGCAGAAAAAGAGGAAAGGGCATATGAAGAAAATGGACTGAATACATAGAAGGAATTGAGATTTACATTTTATGATTTGTGGCATTGTTTGAAGAAATTCACACGTGAAGACAAGTTTGCCATCATTTCAAACTAGTTATTTGAAGAAAGAATTGAGCTGCCTTAAAGTGTTTTTGCATAGTGTTTTCAGCTGCACATATTTTGCAGAAATATTGTATTGAGTTGACATTGTATTGCTTCTTCATAGTTTCAATCAGTATTTGAGTTGTTGGAAAATTGTTGATATAAGTCATTGTTGATTGTCCTCCATCATTTGAGGAGCACACTTTGTACTTTGAGAATTCTTTGGTGTCATTTGTATTTTTTGTTGAATCACATTGTAAACGGGTGCATTTTCGGTTGTAGCCGACACCCTTTCATTTTTTAGCCTAAGTTGTTGAAAATGGCTAAAATCAATGAGGTATTAGAGTTGTTGAATCACCTCATTCATTCCAATGTTGATGATATGATAAGAATGAGCAAGGATTCTCTTGTAACATTCAAAGTTGTTTGCTAGATGCATAAGAAAAGATTGAGTTTTTGCAGTTGGAATCTTAGCTTCAGCAAGATGAACTTCAGCAAAAGAGCCACCATTATGAACCTGTTTCTGTTCAAAAGATTGAGAAAGACTCCCATCAGCAGCAAGTTAGTAAATTTGCAGTTGATTCCCATTCAGTTCATTGTACTAGAGAAGATTTACATGCAGATGCAGTAGCTCAGCCTGCACTTCCTAAGCCCATCATCAGACCTTGGGAAGAGCTTGTCCACAACAAGCACAAAAATGGTCTTGGATATGACAAGGATGTGTCCTTTCATATTCCGGATTACACCAAGCCCATCATATTTCAGAGTGCCAGATTCCTGTATGAAATTTCACCTGCAGTTGTTCCAGATCCTTCTCCACAACAACAACAGATCGTAAAATTCCAACACTGTGATCGAGTTGGCCATATGAAATATCACTGTTTTGATCTTCGTCCATGCAAGCACTGTGATCGGTACACTCATTCTTCAGATAGATGCTTCAGAAACAAGCCTCCTGCAAGAACAAAGATTCATCTTGGATGGATCACTTCTTGGCAATGGGCATCAGTAGCCAAGAAGGTGTTTACGACACATGTTAGAACTTGTTCACGGATATTGAGAAAACTTGCAGTTGAGTTTTCACCATCATCTCACCTTGTCCCTGACAGGGGGGAAAATGGTGGTCATGTACAAGCTTCGACGACAGATCAAGCGAGCCTGAGCCACAATCTCTCATTCCATGTTCAGAGTTGTAGCTAGCAGTTCAAGCGAGCCTGAGCCACAATTCATCATTCCAGATTCAGAGATGTAGCCAGAGACACGGATGCCCATGAGCATGCCTTCGGTTGGTGGACAACCTTAAACCATCATCTTTGGTTGGTGGATAACCTAAAACCATCACAGGTAGTATACCTCCCTTCTTTTAGGTCGAAGGTCCCCCTTTCATATATGAGGAACACTTCCTCTAGCAGAAGCCTTCAGCTTCTTGCCAGCATTGGTTGAGTTCCAGGAAATGCTTCAAGCATTCCAGAGTTGTTGGTAATCCTAAAACCATCACAGGTAGTAGACCTCCCTTCTTTTAGGTTGAAGGTATCCCTTTTTTATGAGGGACAATTCCTCTAGCAGAAGCTTTCAGCTTCTTGCCAGTTTTGGAAGAGTTCCGGGAACTGCAACAAGTTTTGCGTTCCAGTGTTGGTGGTCATCCTTAAACCATCTCTTTTTCCAACATTTCAGAGAGTTGATTCAGCCCAAGTGCTGCCATGCATACTTTGCAGATTTGTATTACAACTCTCTTCTTGGACTCACACATACCCCTTCGGATTAAGGAGGGATGTTGGAACACCTAATCCTACATGGGTAGGTGTGGAATGCGAAAAGTCACAATGGAGTCCAAGTGACCTTGGAATGTGAAACTAAGAGTCACACCATTGTATTATAAATGTACATCATGTATAATGGAAAAAATAAGAAAGCCTCACGCTTATCCTTCATTGTGTGTTGAGTCTCTTGTGTGTGTGTTCATCTTCGTCATACACCATGTGTGTGCTTTAACATGGTGTTTAACAGGTTTTATGAAAACTATTACATGGTTGAAGGTCAAAACATTGATCTTGCATATGGCCAACTCGACCACAATGTTGGTATTTATCAATGTGTTATGGTGGTTGTGGAAGAGGAGAATAATCTAGAACAACTGAAGGTAAATTTTCATGAAGAAATCCAACACTTTGAAATTGAATGGGCTTGGAATAATCTGGAATATGAAATGACACATCCTTTTCCTATCTAAGACCAGTTTTGTGCTTGTTATGGACAATCTCTTCTCAAGGTCTGATGACGGGCTTCGAAAGTGTTGATAAAATTTTTTCATATGTATGTAACTCTGATGCTTCATTGGGCACTGGATCTGATTCAAATGAATTATTATTGACTTGTTGTTTATGTGATTCTATTTCAATTTTTTGAATAGAAACATGTTCAAAATAATGACTCCACTCATGTAAATCTTCTTGGCGAGGTTAAGATTCGAGGTGTTAAAAAAAAAAAATCTCTAGTGCATTTTGTAGAAAGATTCTGATTTTAGGAAGAGATGATTTGTTGATTTTCACTATTTCATTAGTTTTAGATTGTAACATAGTTTTCAAAAACTGTAATATAAAATTTGGTCATTTTATGATCACAACTATAAACCAAAGAGGAAAAAAAACACCCACTCACAGTATAAAGATACTGCAATATCTTCATTAAATGTGCACTAAACAACCAATGTGCAACGAACAAGTAATAATTACTATAATGCATTCACAATACACTACATATGCATAAGAGTTCACTTATGACCAACATATATAATGAAATACATTCCGACAATATAAATGAATAAATGCATATAGCAAATGCACCATTTCCAATCAAACATCATCTATATGTTGACTGTATCATTAACAAACAAAAATGTTTGTATCCCTATCGAATTCTAGATCTGCATGCTCTCAATATAATTTAATAGACAATATATCTAATTTAATTATATGAAGCTTAACCATACTATATATGTCTTACTCAAAAAAAAAAATGCATTTATAAAAGATCCAATGAACTTTAAAAGAGTTAACTACAAACCATGGTCATATAGTCTCAACTTTATATACCTCGACCAGTCACCAACAAGACTGCACCAAGCCACAAGAATTTTACCAATGCTCACAAAAAATTCAACGCATTATACCGACAGTCGCTTTTGTGATATATTATAATGTGGAGGGGTGATATATCATGTGGAGGAGGATTTATATGTAGCGGAGGTGGTATTACTCGTAGCAAAATTTTTAACTCTGGTCACAAATGTGGTTTGCAGGACATGTGGTCATGTGGCACAAAAGAGGGGCGAGAGGTGTGGTCACGTAACACAGAAGAGGGGTGTGTGGTGTGATCCGATAACACAGAATATGGTTAGTGTGGGGAAAAGAGGGGTGCGGGTAAAACCATGGTCATGTGGTATTACTAGTGGCAGAGGTTCGAATACAAAGTCACAACAAAGGTAATGTGAATGGCTATGCCGTTGTCGGATGTGTTATACAGGGGGAGGGAGGTATGATATGTGCAAGGATGTTATAACTAGACTTTCTATAACGAGAATATGGAGATTATATCTATATGGACATTATAACCAAATATCGTACGATATAAGTTCAAAACAGAGAGATGGGTCACCAAGCTCCGGGTCATTCTCATCGGATGGGGAGGAAGCAATGGTTAAATGTTAGCAGCTGGTGGAACTGTGTTTAATTTTGTAGAAACCAACCATAGAGACACACAATGAATGACCAATCGAACAAATTTCCTTACCCCTGAAGAAATAGTGCATCTCAGTAGACCCGTTATTTTTCACTTGAAGATAGCTCAAATCATGAAAAAAACAGCTTCAAAAGTCACCGAGACAATTGTGCCCTATAGAATAATTATATAAGGGCTCAAATAGGGTGAGGCGATAGAAATAATCAATGGGATCACTATGCAAGAGAACAACATAATGTTCTATGAAAATCATAGGAGGACACCAGGGCTTAAGGGGCCTTGGTTTTTAGGGAAATTTTATACATGTAAGAGTTTATTGTCACTTTTTTCTTTAGAAAAAAAAATCAAATTGAAACCATACATCATGGAAATAGTGGAGCTGACTATGAAAATGACTTTCATGGACCAGAGTGGTATTAATGCAACCATGCCTAAGTAAACCAAGATTTGGGTTCGAAATTCCACAACACGGTATAACATTGGTGTTGTATCAAACACGTGATAACAGTGTCAACTATTTGGTATCCCAGTGAGCTATTTCTGAGCTATTAGAAAATTAAATATTACAGAGCAATGAAAGACATAAAATATGAAAAAAACATAAGTACACAAAACACATAAAACCAAAGAGACACAGATATACGTGGTTCACCCAGTTTGGGCTACGTCCACCCCGAACAGCCAATCCTTCCTTTCTATTATCTAGCAAAATGAAGAGACATAACCTACAGCAGATCCACTGTAATATCCTATGTTCTCTCTCACAGTCTCCTTATTTGTTTCTCACTCTGAGAATACACATACAATACACAGCCGCAATACAAATACCCTCATACAATCAAGGGGTTTCCTTCTAGGGCAAAAAACCATAAACTAAACATAACTTCTACCATCAGATCATCTGCCTAATGAACGGCCCAGATTGACTAAAAATTATTGTACTTTTACAAGGCAATTTTACATCTATTTTTAGCTTCAGGGGTGTTGCCCCCGAAACCCCCCGCCAGGAGTGGGCTCCATAAAGTCGCAACCGCCCCCCCTGGACCACCTAGGAAACATTTAATTATGGGTGTTTCCGCCCCCATTAAGTTACAGGGGTCCAACGCTATGATACAAAATAAACAAGATAATCAGACTCCACACCCAACAATCTCCCACTTGGAGACTGATTGTATCAACTCCACCACTGCTTCATTTGCGGGATAATGACTCCTCTTTGGACCTGGTTGTTTCTCATCTTCATCGTCATCCTTGAAGACCAATTGAAACTGAGCATGTTCTCAGTTTCTCCCTGGTTACAACTTTTGTTAGCATATCTGCAGGATTCTCGCTAGTGTATATCTTTTCCAGCTTTAATTTTCCATCTTCCAATACTGACCATATGAAATGGTACTTGAGCTATATGTGTTTATTCCTGGAATGAAATGTTGGGTTCTTAGCAAGATGAATGGAACTTTGGCTATCACTGTATAATGTGCCCATATCATGCTTCTCACCCAATTCATCCATAAACCTTTGTAACCAAATAATTTCCTTACTAGCCTCTGTAGCAGCACCATATTCTGCTTCTATTTTTGAAAGTGAAACAACACTTTGGATTTTGGAAACCCAACTAACAGTTGTTCCACCTACAGTAAATACATATATTGTAGTGCTCCTCCTGTTATCTTTGTCACCTGCCATATTTGCATCAACATATCCCTGTAGATCAATGTTTGAATCACCAAAGCATAATGCTTGATTTGTGGTACCTCTCAAATATCTGAGAATCCATTTCACTGCCATCCAATGTTCTTTTCCTGGATTGTTCATGTACCTACTTACAACTCCCACTTCACGTGCAATATCAGTCCTTGTCCAGACCATTGCATACATTAAGCTTCCAACTACTGATGCATAAGGAACTTTAGACATGTAGTCCATTTCCTCTTGGGTCTTGGGGCACATCTCCTTACTAAGTTTGAAATGCCTAGAAAAAGGTGTACTAACTGGTTTTTCATTCTGGAGATTAAATATTTTCAACAAATTTTGTATGTACTCATTCTGAGAAAATGTTAATTTGTGATTTTTCCCGTCTCTAGTTATTCTCATACCAAGGATTTGTTTCGCAGCTCCCAAATCCTTCATTGAAAATGAATTTTCCAATTTTCTTTTGAGCACATTTATTTCTTGCATGTTAGACCCTACAACAAGAATTTTATCTACATACAATAACAATATAATATAGTTGCCATCATTTTTATTTTTCAGATAAACACAATGATCAGAGTGACATCTATTATAACCTTGTTCAGACATAAACTTTTCAAATTTTAGATACCACTACCTTAGAGCCTGTTTTAAGCCATACAAGATCTTCTTTAACCTACACACTAATTTTTCTTTCCCTTTGACCTCATATCCTTCGGGTTTCTCCATATATATTTCTTCCTCCAAATCTCCATGGAGAAATGTTGTCTTTACATCTAATTGTTCAAGATGTAAATCTTCCGCTTCTACAAGACTTAAAATAGTTCTGATTGAAGTTATCTTAACAACAGGAGAAAATATTTCATCAAAATCAATACCTTTCTTCTGTGCAAACCCCTTCACCACAAGTCTATCTTTGTACCTCTGTTTTCCTCCATCTTCTTCCTTCAACCTATAAACCCATTTATTCTTCAACGTAGTTTTACCTACAGGCAACCTGACTAAGTCCCAAGTCTGATTATGCATTAAGGATTCCATATCTTCGTCCATGGCTAGCTCCCACTTCTTCCTACTTTCAACTTGCATTTCTTCTTCATAACATTTAGGTTCACCAAAATCAGTCAACAATAAATAATATAATGAAGGAGAGTATCGTTCAGGGGGGTCTACTTATCCTGGTAGATCTTCTAACACCACTTTCAGTTGTTTGAGGTGCATGTTGCTGTTGTGGTTGTTGTTGTTGTTGTGGCTCTTGATTATTATTATTTTCAAGCATCTTTGCCTTTTATGTGATCTCATCAAGAACTGTGTATTCTTTGTTTTCTTTTTCCTGTTTCTTTTCCTGCAACTAATTCTTATACAATACCTTTTCATTGAATATTACATCTCTGCTCCTAATGATTTTATGATTTTTCATAATCATATAAGCGATAACCAAAATCATTAACATCATATCCAATAAAGGTACATTTCTTTGATTTTTCCTCAAGCTTTGTTCTATTTTCTTTATTAATATGGACAAAGGCCTCACAACCAAAAGGCTTTAAAAAAGAGTAGTTTACCTTTTTACCTATCCATGCTTCCTCTGGAATACCACCATCCAAGGAACTTGAAGGCCCTCTGTTTATTAGATAAACAATATTATCTACAGCATCTACCAAAAATCGTAAAGGCAATCCTGCATGCAATCTCATGCACCTTACATGCTCCATGATTGTTCTGTTCATCCTTTCTCACACACCATTTCCTTGTGGTGTTCTTGGAGCTGTTTTATCTCTGCAAATTCCATGCTTTGAACAGTACCTATCAAACTCTTTGCTGCAATATTCACCTCCATTGTCTAATCTGAGACATTCAACTTCTTTCTTGTCTCAATATCAACCAAAGATTTCCATTTCTTGAAAGTATCAAATACATCAGATTTATTCTAAATACAATAAATCAAAGTTTTTCTAGTTGCATCATGAATAAAAGTAACATAATAATAATAGACACCAAGAGACGATACCTGAGTAGGTCCCCATACATCTGTATGCACAAGCTCTAATTTTTCTCTCTTCGTTTCTTTCCAAGCTCTGAGAAATTTGACTCTCTTCTGTTTTCCATAAATGCAATTCTCACAGAAATCCAAATCAACATTCTTCAAACCCGGCAACAAACTTCTTGAGTGAAGAATCTTCATCCCCTTCTCACTCATGTGTCCAAGCCTATGATTCCATAATGCTGCATCTACTCCTTTAGAAGTTAAAGCATTAAAATAATTAGAAATACCATTGCATAAATACAATGTACCAACCTTTTCGCCTTTTTCTATTACCAGGGCTCCTTTGGTGACCTTCGACGTTTTATCTGTGAAAGTTTTCACACAACCTTCACCGCCTAACTCCCATATTGAAATTAGATTTTTCTTCATTTCTAGAACATGCCTTACCCCCTTTAATATCCATTGGTTTCCATTCTGTTGTTTTACAAGAACCTTACCCATTCCAACAATTTTACAAGGTTTATCATCACCCAAATGGACTTGTCCAAAATCTCCTTGAACATAGTCATGAAAATATTTCTTATCAAGTGTGGCATGGAATGAGGCCCATGAATCTAAAACCCAAGAATCAGTAAAATTTCCAAAAGAAAGAATCAAAACATATTGTAACGCATCACCTGTCACATTTGCTTCATGATTGTTTTCTTTCTGTGTGTCTCCTTCTTTTCCCTTCTGAGATCTACAGTATTTCTTTAGGTGTCCTTTCTTTCTGCATTTCCAGCACACTATCCCCGATCTAGACTTGGATTTTCCTTTCCTTGATTTACTACGATATCTCGAGCTCTTTCCTCTTTCCATTCTTCTTTCCCTAGAATCTGCACTCAAAGCATTACCCAATGTGTCACCGGAGCTTTTTCGTCGTATTTCCTCTTTAAGGATAACACCGACAACATCATCAAAATTTAAAGTACTACATCCAGAGACAGAGTTACTAATGGCCATAACTAAACCATTCCATCTTTCTGGAAATAAGAACAGAAATAATATAGCCCTAAATTCATCATCAAAGTTTACCCCTACAGAACTTAATTGACTGGTAACTGTATTAAAACCATTTAAATGGTCTGCAACAGATCCACCTTCCGACATATTCATATTAAATAAATGTTTCATAAGAAATACCTTGTTTGAGGCCAAGGTTTTTTCATATAGTTTCGTCAATGCCTTAATCAAACCCTCTGTTGTTGTTTCCTTCAAAAAATTGAAGGCTACCGACGTCACGAGGCATGACCATACTGTTCTGAGTGTCTTTCTATCAAGAATATCCCATTCTGCATCTGTCATAGTCATCGACTTCTTTGTTTTTCCGCTCAATGGTGGGTACAAATATTTCTGATACATATAGTCTTCCATCTACATCTTCCACAGCGGGAAGTTTTGGCTGTTAAAATTCTCGACCCTAAATTTATCATCTTCTGCCATTGCTCCCCCTCGTACAAGGAACCCTTATTTCCTGCAATTTTATCAGCCAAATAGACCTTCGGCTCTGATACCAGTTGTTAGAAAATTAAATATTACAGAGCAATGAAACACATAAAATATGTGGAAAACATAAGTACACAAAACACATAAAACCAGAGTGACACAGATATATGTGGTTCATCCAGTTTGGGCTACGTCCACCCCAAATAGCCATTCCTTCCTTTCTATTATCCAGCAAAATGAAGAGACACAACCTATAGAAGATCTGTTTTAATATCCTCTGTTCTCTCTCACAGTCTCCCTATCTATTTCTCAGTCTGAGAATACACATACAATACCCAGCCGCAATACAAATACCCTCATATAAGCGAGGGGTTTCCTTCTAGGGAAAAAAACCCTAAAATAAACATAACTTCTACCATCAAATCATTCGCCTAATGAATGGCCCAGATTGACTAAAAATTACTATAAATTTACAAGGCAATTTTACATCTATTTTTAGCTTAGGGGGCGTTGCCCCCCTGGACCCCGTAGGCAGCATTTAATTATGGGCAGCATTTCCGCCCCCATTAAGCTACATGGGTCCAATGCTGCGATACAAAATAAACAAGATAATCAGGCTCCACACCCAACATGAGTGCAGTAGAGGGAGTCAACGGGTCCAGTGTTGGATATGAGTGTGTCGAGGTCATGTGAGTCGATGGGTCCTGTGGAGTAACCAAGACTGCAAGACAACTTTGTGAGGGAGACGAATAGTGGAATATGGAGGGTTATATGTTAGAAAAATGGGAAGGTTATATGCCAGGAAAAAACTCTATAGATTGAATATGTCAAATCAAGAATATAAAAAGAAAAAATGCTCAATGGAATGGAGTGAGCCTAAGTGTGAATGGTGTGTATGTCTCAGGATATTCCAAGCCTGTCAAAAAACAGATGAATGGGCATATAAAATTAGAAAAAAGTTTAGAACATTTTGAGGAAAGCGCTCATATGGGAAGAAATGCAGATCGGATTGGCATATGAGGCCACAAAACTAGTGACTCAGACTTGAGTAGGGAAGGAATATGTTTGCAGCTTTGATACCATGTTAGACTCAACTATGGTGAAGGATAAGCATTAAATTATTTTTAATATTAGCATGATATACATTTATATTACATTCGTATGATCCTTAGTTTCTTATTCCAAGGTTTCTTGGATTCTGTTAGAGTGTTAATATTCCATCACACCAACAATATTAATATAATAATAAAAATATAATAATAAGAAAAATTATAATAAAATATGGAATTTAAAAATGTGGTAAAAAAATTTGTGGAAGGCAAATTTATGATCTATTCAAACTCAAGGTATATTATAAGGTATATTTTGAATAGGAACAAACATACGTACACATTACCCCCATACTGGGTTGTACAATTGCATCTTGGCCCAATAACATAAAAATTTCTAATTTTGTTCATAACCAAGATCTAGTTGAATTTTCACTTTTAGTAAAATAATATCATATCAACTTGGTTAAATTATTGATGGATTAAATTTAAAATTCTTATTGATTCTAAAATCTAAACTATGGGATTCACAATTTCTTTAGAGGCTTGATCAAGCTTAACAACTCGATCGAGACCATGTTAACCACATAAATGGCTTGATGAAGGGTTTATGAAACCATCGATCAAGCTATTTGAATTTTAAATTCAAGCACTCCATTGAATGCTTTAACTGCTCGATCAAGATTCGAAAATCCTAAAATCGACAATTTCATAACCCCTTGTACCCTAGCAAACTAAGCGAAAAAATTATCCTTAGGTGGTAGAGTTGATTATGTTAGATTCATGAAGGAATCCTCAATCCAATGGAATATGAGTTTGACATTTTCGAATTCATATGATATTTTTCATATAAATTATTTTAATTATAATGCTTGAATTTTTTTTGAACAATTTTAAAGAGGTTGAATAAAAATAAATAACATAAAATATATACAAAGAAAAAATTCAAAAAATACAGCTACAGTCCTCTTCAATAGGGTTCCTTTGTTTATTTAAATAGTTGAAAAACCCTTACATGAACACGTTTTTGCAAAATGCTATATATTTTTAAAAAATTGTTAATATGAGAAACATCTCTCTCTCTCTCTCTCTCTCTCTCTCTCTCTATATATATATATATATATATATATATATATATATATATATATATATCTCTATGTGTGTGTGTGTGTATTACATTGTTTAAACTAAAATATCATTAACACTATATAGTTCTCCACTAGTTTTCTTTTTACTCTCATTCAAAATTCACAATATTTATATCAAATTTAAGGGTTTCAATTTGATAAAAAAATAAAATTTTGAAATTAATCACTACATTTGGCCTAAAACTGTAACCTATGTTTATACATTCACCCTATAAAGATAGATTAGATATAAAGGGTCCTAGAGAAAAAAAAAAGTAATATATACAAAGAGCCATAAAGATAGATCAACTACGAAGGGCCACATAGTTCAAATATGAAGGCACCATAGATCTGCCACACACAAGTCATTTTATTATTTAGAAAGTATGATAGTTGATAGAATACCACAAAAGATACATTCTGATCCAAGAACGGAGTGTATAGTTGTTATGAGACAACAACATATTGATCTAAGAACACATATTATAATTGGCTCCAGACCGTAGCGTATTGATTGATCTAATATTGTAGAGGATATATTTTGATTCGTGATGGCAGGGAAATTGTAATTAAAAGAAATAAAAATAAAATTTATAAAATAATAAGAGGATTAAATTCAATCTATTATATTATAATTCTATTTTTCTGTGAATGACCATACAAATAAATTCTCAAACAAAAAATTCCAATATATTTTACAATGTATAATAATTGATAAGAATGAAAATTTCTAAAGCACACAACTTGAAACAAATTGTTTATCTATACTTAATAAACAAATATAAATTTAATAAATTTCATTAATAAGAATGTAATTACAATTAGGAGTATATATATGATAAATCTACTTAACTATATAAATTAGAATAACGATTCATATTTATAACTGTTATATTTCAGAATTTAATATAAAAATTATATATATATATATATCATTAAAATATTAAATTAATAATAATAATAATAATAATACATGTAACTATATGTATTATCAATCGTCATATGGGATTGTGTGCTCAAATGCAGAGAAGGTTGGGTGGTGGAGAGGATTGCCATTGCCCTGCAAGGCCACGTGCCCAAAAAATTGGGAATGAAACCCCCATAATGGCTTAGATTATTTTCATTTGAAATGAATGATGGATCTCTCTTACGAATTTATTAATCTAAGAAGGCTCCCCATGAGGTCCATTACCCCCATGATCTCATCGTTTCTCTTTATTTTGCCTTAAACATGGGGAACATTTCATTCCCTTTGATCCTGTTTTCACTCAACATAGATAACATGCAACATCAATGTGATATGGCATGCTAAGGGGAAACTTATTTCCCATAATAAGGGGAACATGGGCACATTTGAGTGGATGTCAAGCTAGAAATTTTAGTTGTATAGTGTCACCAGTTTACACCTAGACCTATCAAAGAGGAACTTTCTCAAATGAAACGTGAATTAGCTAATCAAAGACACATCCTCGCGGAAACAATTTTTCTCATAGAAGTTATAGATTGGGTTAATGATTCTAGGCACACATAGGGGTAGTATAATAAATGGGGAACATTTACTAGCATATCAAGTTTCCTCTTGGAATGGTGTTAATAGGAAAAAATGAAATAAGAGAAGATATCATCCTAGATCTCGATTACATTCAAGGGAAAATGATAGAACTATATTGTTTGTTGGCATGTATCAAGAATCATATGGAAATTACTCCTAGTTTTGGTTTCTATGAATGCAACAAAAAGCATCCCATACCTATTGAAACCACAAAATTAGATAATTCTTCTTGATTTCACTCTTAATATACTATTCTTAGTTTTTATGTTTTAGGGATTCTACTTCTTAGTCACTATAGTTTAGGAGGTAATGTTTTTAGCAAAAGTATTTTGGGCTTTCATTCTCTATGTCAATTCATGTCTTTCTCTCCTCTGAAAATATTGAAATTCTTGGTATGGTAAGGATTTCGAAGTGATCGACCATATCAAAGTTCAAAGGCTTACCATAGACTCTTTTGTTTGAAGGAAATACAAATTATCTACTTCACACATGAAAAAAAAATTGTTTTGTCAAAGTTTTAATAAAATCTAAAATGAGAATATTTTTTAAGTATGGAGAAGTGAAATCTAAATAAACGTAAATAATGTTATTAAAAATAAGCATATGTCCATATTAACTCTATATCTATCAACAATCATGAGGAATAAAATATTTGAAGGTATAAACCTATCCTCATGTTTTACGAGAGATTTGATCTATCACAATTAGGAAGCTCATGTTATATAAAATTATTTCATAATTTCCAATTTATTTCGTCAAGGTGACATTGTTTTACAATAAATGGTTAAAATAAATGTAACAAAAGACAACCCCATGGTATTCTCATGACCCCTAGTATTCTAATTATAAAGGAAATATTGGAACTCACTTTCTGGGCATGCATAACTATTTTCCTCATGTGTACTTAGAGATTTCTTATTCCTCTGGAGTGCTAAGGGTGAATTCCTGAAGTGAATTAATTTTGATGGTGAAACAAGTTCACCCTAGTTGATCAAAAGGAAGCATCACTCATATCTCGTATTAGATTATTACTGAAGATTCATCTCATTTATTGATACTAGGTAAAGCTATAGATCATTGGATCATTTGATGTTATACTTTTCATTTTCTATTCGTGTGGGAAAAAGGGGCCAATCGACTCATGTCCATCCCATGGTATCACTTTAAAAGGTTGTACCAGTTATTATCGACAAGTTGTAGGCATATCACTTGAAAAGGTCGTACCAATTATTATCGAAAAGTTGTGGGTATTTTTTGTGTGTTGTCTTTGCCTAGATTTTTGCTAACTTATCTAGTACCACTTTTTCTCGGTAATTCAAGCTATGATATGTGGTGTAATGGCATTAAAAGGGATGATTGAACCAACCATCAAATATACTCTAGAATCGTAATTTAGAAAGGTGTAAAGGAAATTTTTAGTGATATTACCATCCCTTATTTTCTCAACGGATCGTGTCATAAGACATGGTTGTTTATGAGCTTCTAAGGATCCAATTTTGTAACTCAATAAAATCCTCTATCATGAATTTCCATGTCATATTAATAAAAAATATCATAATATATTGGTTGAGTTTGTTTTTGGCGGTATTTTTTCTTATGGTATGATTGTTGAGTTATTTTGAAGCAAGAAGGAACTGTATAGTGGTATTAAAAAATATATATATTATATTGGTTAAATTTATTTTTTTGCGATATTTTTTTTTTGGTATACTAGTTGATTTTCTTGTCGAGAAAGAGGGGATTATATAGTGGTATCAGAGTTAGGATTTTCCTTCTATACCATGAGTTCATGTTATCTTGATGCCTCTAGAGGATAGGGAATACATAACCTACAGGAAATAGAGAAAGGGTGATAACAATATTCACTTAGAATCAGAGGAAGACACAGGGGATAAGAATGAGCAGCCTAAGGGGAACACTATGAATACTCTAAAATAAAATGCAAGGGGCTATAAACAATTGTTTCAACATATCACATTCCTTATAGACTATAATCAAGGGAACCAAAAAAATTACAACCAATGGTTCAAGAGGGTCAAATGGTAAAAATGGGAACCATTTTGAAGGGCGAAACACACATATCCCAGACTAGAATAGCCATTAGACAATGAGCAGAGCGAGTCTTAGACAACTCTTACATCAATCCATGAAAGAATAGCCACCTGGAAATCATGGAAAATAAAGATAGGGTGAAGGGTTCTTTAATTATTTGATGGGGTATCAAGCCCTTGGTGAAGAATTTCATGCATCCATCTTATTCTATTCCCTAATTGTTTCTAAATTGACTGAATTAAATTATACATTATGAGAAAAAATCCAAAACCAAAGAAAAAAAATCACACTAAGCGATTGAACAACAACTTAAATCCTCATTTTTTGTCAAACATTTTGAGCTAAAATCAATGATAAACTTAGACCATAAGTTTACATTAGTTTAAATATGATTTGATATGAAAAAAGGAAACTTCATATCAAATAAAAAAAATTAATCATGTTATGTTCTTGAAATCGAATTGTTAAGTCACTTCAGAATTAGATTTCATTCGGTCAACTAATTTTCACTTTCCAATGAGTAAGCGACGCCATAAAAAATAAATATAAGATATATTATTTTTTACCATCCCTAAACCTATGTATAATGACCAAACTTATTTTCCCTAACATAAAGCCCACTTACACTTATCACCCTAAAATTATGTATAATGACCAAACTTATTTCCCTAGAATAATAAAAAACCCCATTTACAGTTATCACCCTTTTTTTTTTTTTTTTTTCTTCATTCGATTTTTGTTTTATAACAAAATATCTCTTTAAAATTACTTGTGATTACATTATTCTCAATTTTAATTTATTACCTATCCTTTAATTGCTAAGTAAAATGTTATTCATCTATCCCATATTAAATGACTATTATCAACAATTCACTTAACAATTTTTAAAAATTATTATAATCAAAATTTAATATAAATAATTAAAGTTACAGGTGTACTACACTAGTTTTTTTTCGGACAAAGTAAAATAATATTTTAATATTTATTAGCTTTTCCTTCCAATTATAATTTAAATTGAATTTCTAATTGAAAATGAAAATACTATATTATGCTTAGATAATGTAGATATTAATCTTGATTTATTTTTGAAATTTCAAATGACATCTCAAATTTGATACTGATATTTAAAAGTAATTAAATATTGATTCCATAAATAAGGGAGCTTACTAGATAAATGGAGATGCATATACATTATATTAAAAAAAAAAAAAATTAATGTAGTGTGGAATTTTTTTTTCAAAATATACTTATTAGAAAATCTATTTAGTAAGATTTGATTAATTTTCTATAAAGAACCATACAAGCTTGAATTTTCACATAAAGATATGTCACTTTAGCATAATACATCAATTCAAAATACTAGCATCTCACCCCTCTATAACCCCTCTATAATTATTGAAATTAATGATGAGATTTGGTTGCATAAATTTAATACCAATACTCATTCTTGAAGATCCAATGGGAGACTACTATCCTAATGATGAAGTTGGAATCTTAGTATGAATCAAGAAGGATCTCAAGATTAGAGATTTGAGTAGAATACTAATTTAATATTTTGCATGTGGTGCATCAAAGTAGAATCTAGAGGCGATAGGAGTCATTTATAAGTTTGGAGAACAATCCTTATTTGCATATTCTTAGAATTTATGTATCGCTTATGAAAGCATGGAAGACATCTATAAATTTATATTAGGGATTTAAAATTGGTAAAGAAAATAGCATAAAAAAAACTTTATAGCGATTTGGGGATTCGTAAAAATCATCAAGTGTATGATAAAATGAAATAATTCACTAGAAGTCAAACTTTCCTTAACACTAAGTTATACTTGGCATTTTATTTCTTCGTTCTCCCATATAATTTCTTATCATGCCTTCAGATCCAACAATGTTGGTGTTGTTGGAATATTCTCTTTCAACACTAAGGTAGAGTCAACATCTCATTTCTTATTTCTCCAATATAATGTGAGAATAATCTAGATCATGCAGAAATAGATTTAGTTTTGAGTTGTTGAACGAGAGTGTTTATTTAGAAATTGGTTCCATGTATTTAGGTTTGTTTCCTCTTCTTCAAGAAGATTAGGTGAGTGCAATCTGCTATATAAGTGTGATGTAATCGTGCAGTTAAATTCAATGATTTCAGTGAGCTTTGTCTCACAATTTAGAGTTGTGTTGTGTTGTGCATTTAATTTAAGTTGGTATCAGAGCACTTTAAACTGTCTTCGATCTGTTTGGGTATTGGAGTGAGAGCTCTGGCTCACATTCCGCTGTCGAAACCCATCGGTTGACAGAATTGAGGATTGGCACAACAGTTGCATACAGATTGGCCGATCTTGTTCGCCGAGTTGCAGTCGGTCAGAGTTGAAGGCGCTGACCATTCCCTAATCGGTTCTAAAGACATTGGCGCTGTATCAGAAGGATTGGTAACTGCGTTGTCCATCCTCTCTGCGTGAAGTTAAGTACAGGTTCATGCCAGCGTGAAGTTTGTTGAACGTGAAGTTTCCAGCGTGAATTTCAATTACTGAACTCGACCTGCGTCCAAGGAGCGCTGTCTACACCTGAATCACTGTCTTCATTGGAGCACTGTCTTCAATTGCGCGGTGTCACTGTCCCTTCAGCTGTCTTATAAGTCATCATTTTTTTTATTACTATTTCAACAAAATCCCATATTTTTTATGTGCCGCAAATGATACAAAGGAGGTGATCATTTTTTTCATGCATAGGTGAACGCTAAGGTTTAGTTAAAAAAATACCTTTTTAAAGGATTTCTTTTTTTGGACTTTATTATATGAAGCTTGTGGCTTCATTGGCTCTTTATTGAAAATCAATTTTTCCTTGTGAGCTTTAGGACCAGGGTGTGCATAAAATTTGTTGAGCTTTAGTAGCTGGTCATTTCTGTTGAAATGGCTAATCCTCTTGCTGATTCCTATTTAAATGAATCTACAAAACTTGATGGAGAAAATTATGTAAATTGGAAATTTAAGATGATCACAATTCTGGAGGCATACAATCTCTGGACAATTGTTAAAGGTGACGAGCCCAAGCCTACAGCTGCTGCTGCAATTCCAGATTGGGATAAGCGAGAAATGAAAGCAAAGGTGCTGCTACGCATGTCAGTGAAGAACAATATTATTCCTCACATTCGGGACTGTGAAACTTCAAAGGCGACATGGGACACTCTCAAAGGTTTGTATGAAACTACTAATGCAAACCGTATTTTATTTTTAAAAACAAAGCTGTTATCTATCAAAATGGAAGCCAATGAAAGCATTAGCAACTTTGTTTCCCGAATTAAAGACTTGAGTGATAAGCTTGGTGATATTGGTGAAAAAGTGTCTAGTACCGATTTGGTAACTGTTGCGTTGAAGGGGTTAGTCCAAGACTATAAAGTCTTTATTTCAGCACTCTCAGCTAGACCAACACCTCCTACATTTGAAGAATTGGCTGGAATTCTTCTTCAAGAAGAAAAGAGAATGAAAAATTTTGAACTGGAGTCAAACAGTTTTGATTTGGCTTTGACTGCAAGAGGTAAAATATCATTCCGAGGGAGACCATGGGACATGAACAGAGGTCGTTTTCAAGCAAAGCAGAAATGTATGACACCTCCTGACTCTTATGTTAAGAGGAACATTGAATGTGATTATTGTGGAAAACCTGGACATCTAGCTAAAGATTGCTTTAGAAGAAAGAATCATGAATCAAATCAAAGACATAGAAGGCATAATGGAAATTTTATAAATAGAGAAACTTCAGTTACTGATGGATTTAAAAATCTTAAGTTGTTTCTTTCTGATGCTGCATTTTCTGCTGAAACTGATGATGAGAATGCTTGGTTCATAGATTCTGGTGCATCGGCACATATGACTTGTAATAAAGAATGGTATGATAAATATTATGAGAAATATGATGGCACACACATTTACCTAGGAGATGACAGGTCACTTAAAGTCCAAGGCTATGGCATAATAAATGTGTACTTACCTAATGGACAAATGAGACAGATTCATGATGTGATGTATGTACCTGCTCTCAAAAAGAATTTGAAATCTGTTTCCACTATTACTGATAATCATTTAAAAGTGGAATTTGGTAAATTGGGGTGTATTGTGAAAGATGTTCAGGACCACTACAGGGTTGTTTCTACAGGTACCAAGGTTGGAGGATTATATCGATTGGATGTGATAGTAAAGCGCCATGTTGCATTGACATCCAAAGAGACATCAACAGCAGAGTTATGGCATCACAGGTATGGGCACCTAAATTACAATGATTTATCGTTGTTGCAAAGAAAATTAATGGTTGAAGGTCTTCCTGTTATGAAGTGTGAACATTTACCATGTGAAGCTTGTGCACTTGGTAAGCAGCATAGAGAAGAGTTTCCTATTCATACCGAGAAATGACAGTATGATATACTTGAATTAATTCACACTAATGTATGTGGACCTATGCAAACTAGGTCTTTTGGTGGTGCTTCATACTTTGTTATTTTTATTGATGATAGATCTAGGTATACGTGGGTCTATTTCATTCGAAGGAAAAGTGATATATTTGAGTATTTTAAAGAGTTCCGAACTATGATTGAAAAACAAATAGGTAAGTACATTAAAATACTCAGATCTGATCAAGGGGGTGATTATAAGTCAAATGCATTTAACAGCTATTGTAAATCTAATGGGATTCAACAACAGTTCACTGTACCTCATACCCCTCAGTAAAATGGTGTTGCTGAGCGATGGAATAGAACCTTGGTGGAATTTGTTCGCAGTATGCTTCAAGGTAAGAACATCTCTAATGGTTTCTGGGAAGAAGCCATTAATACTGCTGTTTATTTGAAGAATCGATGTCCCACTAAGCAATTAGTTTTTCAAACTCCTTTTGAGGTTCTTCATGGTTATAAACCTAATGTGAGTCATTTAAGAGTCTTTGGATGTACTGTCTTTGCACATATTCCTAAGGCTAACAGAAGAAAGCTTGATGCCAAGTCAATCAGGTGTGTTTTTATTGGATATTGCACAGATCAGAAAGCATATAAATTGTTTGATCCAAGTACACATAAACTGTTTTCAAGTCGAGATGTGGTGTTTCATGAGCAGGCTGATAAATGTGATACAAAGAATGATGCATGGCATATATCTAATGATGCTCATGTCAAACTTGATACTTTGGTTAAACAGGAACAGGAACAGGTACAGGTACAGGTTCAAGATCAGGATGAGAGCAGTATGAGCACATCTAGCAGCAGTGAGTCATCATGAGAGGGAGATTCACCTCAAAGCCGAAGAATCATGGATGGAACTCCAACAGGTACTGTAGCACCAAGAAGATCAACCCAACAAACCCAGCTTCTTGCAATGTATAGAGATTATGCCTTGATGTCTAATATCATGAATGTTGTAGAACCAGTTGATTATGAACAAGCTAAACAACATGAACAATGGAGAAATGCTATGAATGATGAATATGCCTCTCTTATGAAAAATCAAACATGGGAATTAGTGGAACTTCCTGAGAACAAAGTTCCAATTGGAAGCAAATGGTTGTATAAATATAAATTTAACACAGATGGTAGCATTGATAAATTTAAGGCAAGATTAGTTGCAAAAGGATATGCTCAACAGGAGGGAATTGATTATGAAGATACTTTTGCACCAGTAGATAAATTGAATACAATTAGATTACTGATTTTCTTAGCTAGAAAACATAATTGGAATATACATCAATTGGATGTCAAATCTGCTTTTCTAAATGGTGATTTAAAGGAAGAAGTTTATTTGGTTCAACCTGAAGGGTTTGTCAAACAGGGACAGGAGCATCTAGTCTGCAGGTTAGGAAAGGCATTATATGGTTTGAAACAGGCGTCGAGATCATGGTATGTAAAGATTGATACCTTCTTTCTTCAGAATGGGTTTGTGAAAAGCAAAAATGATCCTAACTTGTATGTTAAGAAAGATTAAAAAGGAAATGTTTCTTTAATATCTTTGTATGTGGATGATCTCATTATCACAGGCAGTGCTCAGAAGTTAATTGAAGAAATTAAAGTTCAGTTGTCACAGGAATTTGAAATGAAATATTTGGGTGAATTGCATTACTGTTTAGGAATTGAGGTATGGAGAGATCCTGGTAAAACATTAATCACTCAAAGCAAATATACAAAGGAAATTCTTAAAAAGTTCAATATGAGTGATTGCAAAGCTATGTCAACTCCCTTAGAACAGAATGAAAAATTGTACAAAGAAGATGGAACTAAAGAGGCAGATGGAATATTATATCGTCAGTTGGTGGGAAGTTTGAACTATCTCACCACTACGAGACCAGACATTGCATACTCAGTCAGTATCCTTAGTCAATTCATGGCTAAGCCTTCAGGAAATCACTGGAATGCTGCAAAGAAAGTTCTCCGATACTTAAAGGGAATAGTGAATTTAGGTATTATGTATACTGATGAATCTAATGTTGCACTGACAGGTTTTTCTGATTCAGATTGGGCAGGAAATCCAGATGACAGACGATCTACCTCTGGCTATGCATTTCATATTGGATCAGGGGTCGTCTCTTGGAGTAGTAAGAAACAGCCAACTGTTTATTTATCATCAACAGAATCAGAGTACAAAGCTTTGACCAATGCCACCTGTGAAGCTATTTGGTTGCGGAGAATTCTTGCAGATCTTGAAGAGGCACAAAGTGGTTCAACATGCATCAATTGTGATAATCAAAGTGCTATCAAATTAGCACATAATCCAATATACCACGCCAGAACAAAACACGTTGAGTTGCAATACCACTTTGTACGTGAGAAAATTGAGTCAAATGAACTTGAATTAATATTTTTTAATACCAAGGATAATATGGCTGATATATTTACTAAGCCACTTGGTAAAATCAAATTTGAAGTTTTTAGAAGTCAATTAGGTATTGTAGAAAATCCATTTCTCCATTAAGGGAGGATGTGAGAATAATCTAGATCATGTAGAAATAGATTTAGTTTTGAGTGGTTGAACGAGAGTGTTTATTTAGAAATTGGTTGCACGTATTTAGGTTTGTTTCCTCTTCTTCAGGAAGATTAGGTGAGTGCAATCTGCTATATAAGTGTGATGTAATCGTGCAGTTAAATTCAATGATTTCAGTGAGATTTGTCTCACAATTCAGAGCTGTGTTGTGTTGTGCATTTAATTTAAGTTATAATTTCTTATCATGTATTGAGATCCAACAATGTTGTTGCTGGTGGCCTATTGTCCTTTGTCACATCAAAAAAGGAAAAGGATTTAAGACTTTTTCCATGAGGCTACATTAGAGTTTGTTGCTTAATATTAAATCACGATACTTGGAAATAAAATTAAAAGGATTTTCCATAGGTTACTACCCATGTACTCACTTAAAATGGAGTACGGTGCATTGAGACCCTACACTATCTACCAAACGCAAGCATCATATAGGTGACAATTAAAAAAAATCAGTATGACGTATAGCAATGGAATAATGTGGGATTTTTATGGACTAGTCTTGGGCTCCATTAGTGGTGAGATTGATGGTATTTACCCGCTTTTTCTTTTAGCCATGGTTTAATTCGTATTCAAATACACTTTTAGTTGGCCGAGTACTCTAGATTTGTATCCTCGAAGAAAAGGTTTAGAGTGTGTTCAAATGCTTTGGGGGTTTGTGCAATATCCTTGCTTGGTCCTCTCATAAAGATCTCTCACTTATTGTCTTTCTATTCCTTTCGATAGATGTTTTTTTGTTTCAATATCTTTAAGTCCCTATCTCCTATTCATTTATGTGGTTGGCTTCTTAGTGAATGGTTTTGTTTGTTAATTTTGGGGTATGTGTAGTCTATGTAATTGGAAGTGTAATATGCAATTTTTTTTGTTTGGAATATTTGTATAAAGTCATCAGAAAATTTGCATGGATACCTTTTTTCTTTTATACTAATCATCTTATTAGATCTATTATGTTGTTTTATATTAAGATCTATTATGTTGTTTTATATTGTATATTGTATAGATTTTTACTTATTAGATGTATCATGTTGTTTTATATTGTATAAATTTTTACTTTTCTAGTATATAAAAAAATAATAATTATGACCAATACTAACAAATCATGATTTCCTATACAGGCTATGGTACCATAAGTGGAGAAGGTAATCAGGCCACTAGCATTTGAGGAAACAATATCATATCTTGGAAGAAGAGGGATAAGAAAAAGACATGAAAAACTTAGAGATGTAAGAATGCATGATTACCTAGATCATACCTTCTATGACCAAGAATGCATGATTACCTAGATCATACCTTCTATGACCTCACTAACTGAGAAACGTTTAAAAGAATAATTAAAAGTAGAGAAAGACTTTCAAAAAAACAAACTTAAAAATGAATACTTTAAATAATATACAAAATTTAAACATTATTTAAAATTTAAAATGTTTAGTAATATTTCTATAAAAATATTTATAAATTTATAATTATTTTATATAATTATCTATAAAACTTTAATATTATTTAAAATAAAATAACTCTATATTATAAAATAAATAAAAAATTAAAACATAAAAAATAATCAACTAAAAATGTTAACCATTTCCAATATTCTTATTAGTTAGTCCGTGCCCCCTGCGGCATGGCAGGGACTAGAGTAATCGTTTTTTAGCCGTTGATATTAATTTGACACAAATATCAATGAAGTTTTTTAGATTTAATAAATGTTTTTCTTTAATTTTTTCGTCCAATGAGAAAATTTCTCATCTTATTTGGCCTCATATTGAGGCAATGCTCAAAATAAACTGAGAATGCTTAGAATAAACTGAAAAAATCAATTTTATGATACTCAATTTTTACAGTGAGTGAATTAATACTAGCATTAATCCTTAAAAATTTAATGCTAACCCATAATATGATTCTTCGCTTCTTATTCTTTGCTTTTAGCTCTGGATAGCTGTCAAGAGATCCTCCATTAGGTGTCAAGAGATCCTTCACGCCTCTGCATGTTGTTGTTATTTGTATTTACTTATTCTTCGTTGCAATGGCCCTTAGAAAGGCTCTCTGTTTTATTGTGTTTTATTGCGCTGGTTATTCTTCCCTGCAATGGCCCCTGGAGTAGCAAGCACATTATGAACGGCCCCTGGAGCAGCAAGCACATTATGGACTACTCTAGCATAAAACAGGTTGTTCTTTGAAGGCTGTTCTGCTTCACCAGTTCACGATCCGCATCCATGTAACTCTCGATAGATTCGAATACGCCTGAGGAGTGGCCTGAGGAGTGGCTGGGTCTCTGGTCCAGTTCCGCCAACATTGGGTAGATCATCCAAATCATTGATGATTTTGGTATCCACCTCCACTGGTTCTCTAGATTTTGCGCAACTTCCTATGAGGTAAGACCCCTTCTACTTCTCAAATCCATACTTCAAACGAGTAAAAGGCACTTTTGCCTTTGCAGAGTTGGATGTCCATTGGAAGTTCCTTTTTACTTATCATTATGCAGCTTTTGTGAGCTAGCCTTCTCTTTCTGTTCATAAGTTTCTACAAAAACACAAAACATCCTCAGGTCACGGGATGCATTGTTTCATTGTGCTTAGGTGCTAGATCTGAGAGGAATCTATTCCAGAAGTTGTGGGCTTGCACCCAGTCTCATCTCTGTTTGGCATGCCATTCAGGAGTGTCAAAAGCCAGCAAAAAAACTCGGTATACCCATTTCCCACTCATATATGCTTATCATATCTGTGTAGGCTTGCACTTTTAAGTAGATTGTTTGTGTGATTGAAAGAGGGGGTTTTGTTTTTCTAATACACCACGATTTTTAGGCATATCACTATTTCCAGCGTCTGAAGAAAACTGCATACATCAAAACACAGTTCGAAAATATCATGTCTTGAACATTTAAAAACAGAAAAATTGACTATTTAGTCATAGCTTAAGCAAAGGCATGGGTACACTATGCTATCCAAAATTTTAATGTTTGGCAAGATAAATAATCACACCTCTTCCTCAAACTCGTTCACTTGGTTTATTTATGCGCCCTCTCGTACTCTCACTTTAATTTATTGAATCAATAGCATAGAACAAACATCTTGGCACTATCTTGAATTTTCAAGATGCATGCTCAACCTGCTTCACAGTTAGATTTACAAAGCAGCTCAACAAATTTATTGAATTTCCTCAAAACTGACTACGAACTTCCTCCGCCCTGCTTCACCACTGCAACAGTGAATGAATCCTTTCGTGCATTGCAGCCATTAATGAAGTGTCATTGAACATTAAGATCACCGTAGGGTATTATATTTCATTTAGCAAACCTCTTAAATGCAGACCATCAACTGAGATCGCATAGGTTCTACATTTTAAATCCATTATCTAACCCCTTGGGAATATGCAATGCTAATAAAAAGGCGAGCAAATTCGATCCAGTTTGCCCTGATACATATATATATATATATATATATATATATATATATATATATATATATATATATATATATATATATATATATTTAAAACAAACTGCCAGTGGATCCTGTGTTAAAAATGGAAAATCAGAACCCAAAATATTACAATCTCACCATTTTCTGATCATAACCAACGTGGGTAACATGAGAACTCACCTCATTCCTGTAGCCTCTATCTATGACAACCGAAGGAGAGAGGAACGCGTCACTGCAAGTGTTGTGTGAATGCAACTCAAAAATAACAGGACGCTCTGGGCATCTCAGGCTTTTGGGGAAATTTTCATTGATGACCGCTTCCAAACAGGTATTTCAACTTGTTCAGACCTTCTATATACGGCACACATAAAGGGGAGGTTTTCCAGTTATTTAGGTCAGCTTTAGTTCCTTCTCCATTGAGTACTTGGAGTCAGAATGCCAGAGCCATCCATTAGCGATCCGGAGGGAACAACAAACATAGGGAATCACGTGTGATAGATAGGTACCTGGGCAGTTAAAGAGGGAGAAGGTTGGGTTACTGCATGCAAAACAAATGGCAAGGTCATGGGCCCACAATGACAACTGGCAAAAATTATGAAGTCGCCCACACCATGCTATACCTTCCGCATTGAAACTCGCCCATGACACGTCCTCGACATTTCATCTGAGCCCCAGCCGAACTCGCTTAGTCCAATGAACGATTCTAGACACACAACTGCGTGTTCCGCATGTCAGAACAACTAGACAATTGTTTCCCTCACCGTCGATAGAAACACACAACTTTCATCTTTCAATTCAATAAAATATACACTATTTAATACATTTGCAAACGTACAAAAAATATTTTGTTAAAACATTACTACTTTCACAAATTTTCACTCTCCCTGATATCGCGACATATCTAATGTGACCAATTCGCCTGATTGTTATGAGGTTCCCTCATAATACTATCATCCTTTCCTATGACACTTTCAATCTTGTTTCCAGGACACAGGATGCAGTAAACTATATCCTCTATACCCGACATCTCTCTGTGACCACCAACACACTGTCGATTATTTCCACCACTTATTTCAGCATGAAATCCAAGAAGAGACTGTTAAAGTTCATGACTTTCGTCACTTTTCCCTTCCCAGTTTGCAGCGAAGCGGTCTGCACCGATACCAGGCCTTAAAGCACCATTGTCCTCGCGGCGCTACGTTTAACGTGCTTCTCTCCCCTGGAGTAGCAAGCACATTATGAACGGCCCCTGGAGCAGCAAGCACATTATGGACTGCTCTAGCATAAAACAGGTTGTTCTTTGAAGGCTGTTTTGCTTCACCAGTTCACGATCCGCATCCATGTAACTCTCGATAGATTCGAATACGCCTAAGGAGTGGCCTGAGGAGTGGCTGGGTCTCTGGTCCGGTTCCGCCAACATTGGGTAGATCATCCAAATCATTGATGATTTTGGTATCCACCTCCACTGGTTCTCTGGCTTTTGCGCAACTTCCTATGAGGTAAGACCCCTTCTACTTCTCAAATCCATACTTCAAACGAGTAAAAGTCACTTTTGCCTTTGCAGAGTTGGATGTCCATTGGAAGTTCCTTTTTACTTATCATTATGCAGCTTTTGTGAGCTAGCCTTCTCTTTCTGTTCGTAATTTGCTACAAAAACACAAAACATCCTCAGGTCACGGGATGCATTGTTTCATTGTGATTAGGTGCTAGATCTGAGAGGAATCTATTCCAGAAGTTGTGGGCTTGCACCCAGTCTCATCTCTATTTGGCATGCCATTCACGAGTGTCAAAAGACAGCAAAAAAAATCGGTATACCCATTTCCCACTCGTATATGTTTATCATATCTGTGTAGGCTTGCACTTTTAAATAGATTGTTTGTGTGATTGAAAGAGGGGGTTTTGTTTTTCTAATACACCACGATTTTTAGGCATATCACTATTTCCAGCGTCTGAAGAAAACTCCATACATTAAAACACATAAACTGCATACATCAAAACACATAAATTGCATACATCAAAACACACCTCGAAAATATCATGTCTTGAACATTTAAAAACAGAAAAATTGACTATTTAGTCATAGCTTAAGAAAAGGCATGGGTACACTATGCTATCCAAAATTTTAATGTTTGGCAGGATAAATAATCGCACCTCTTCCTCAAACTCATTCACTTGGTTTATTTATGCGCCCTCTCTTACTCTCACTTTAATTTATTGAATCAATAGCATAGAACAAACATCTTGGCACTATCTTGAATTTTCAAGATGCATGCTCAACCTGCTTCACAGTTAGATTTACAAAGCAGCTCAACATATTTATTGAATTTCCTCTCAACTGACTACGAACTTCCTCCGCCCTGCTTCACCACTGCAACAGTTAATGAATCATTTCGTGCATTGCAGCCATTAATGAAGTGTCATCGAATATTAAGATCACCGTAGGGTATTATATTTCATTTAGCAAACCTCCTAAATGCAGACCATCAACTGAGATCGCATAGGTTCTACATTTTAAATCCATTATCTAACGCTTGGAAATATGCAATGCTAATATAAAGGTGAGCAAATTCAATCCAGTTTGGCCCTATATATATATATATATATATATATATATATATATATATATATATATATATATATATATATATATATATAACACGGGATCCTTTAGCGTTTGTTATATATATATATATATATATATATATATATATATATATATATATATATATAAAACAAACTGCCAGTGGATCCTGTGTTAAAAATGGAAACACCCAAATAAAAAGAAAATGCACAAAATCATTGCCAGCAGTTTTTATATTGTCATAACAATATTAAGCCAGCATGAATTGGGAAAATCAGAACCCAAAATATTACAACCTCACCATTTTCTGATCATAACCAACGTGGGTAACATGAGAACTCACCTCATTCCTGTAGCCTCTGTCTATGACACCCGAAGGAGAGAGGAACGCGTCACTGCAAGTGTTGTGTGAATGCAACTCAAAAATAACAGGACGCTCCGGGCATCTCAGGCTTTTGGGAAAATTTTCATTGATGACGGCTTCCGAAGGCAGGTATTTCAACTTGTTCAGACCTTCTATATACGGCACAGATAAAGGGGAGGCTTTCCAGTTATTTAGGTCGGCTTTAGTTCGTTCTCCATTGAGCACTTAGAGTCAGAATGCCAGAGCCATCCATTAGCGATCTGGAGGGAACAACAAACAGAGAGCATCACGTGCGATAGATAGGTACCTGGGCAATTAAAGAGTGAGAAGGTTGGGTTACTACATGCAAAACAAATGGCAAGGTCATGGGCCCACAATGACAACTGGAAAAAATTATGAACTTGGCCACACCACGCTATACCTTCCACATTGAAACTCGCCCATGACACATCCTCGACATTTCATCTGAGCCCCAGCCGAACTCGCTTAGTCCAATGAACGATTCTAGACACACAACTGCGTGTTCCGCATGTCAGAACAACTAGACAATTGTTTCCCTCACCGTCCATAGAAACACACAACTTTCATCTTTCAATTCAATAAAAGATACACTATTTAATACATTGGCAATCGTACAAAAAATATTTTGTTAAAACATTACTAACTTTCACAAATTTTCACTCTCCCTGATATCGCGACATATCTAATGTGACCAATTCACCTGATTATTATGAGGTTCCCTCATAATACTATCATCCTTTCCTATGACACTTTCAATCTTGTTTCCAGGACACAGGATGCGGTAAACTATATCCTCTATACCCGACATCTCTTTGTGACCACCAACACTCTGTCGATTATTTCCACCACTTATTTCAGCATGAAATCCAAGAAGAGACTGTTAAAGTTCATGACTTTCGTCACTTTTCCCTTCCCAGTTTGCAGCGAAGCGGTCTGCACCGATACCAGGCCTTAAAGCACCATCGTCCTCGCGGCGCTACGTTTAACGTGCTGCTCTCCGCCATTTTTTTGTCGAGGAAACACTTCGACCCAGCCGCTCTGCATCATTCATTGGTGAACGAAACCCTTCAGCGGCATTTTTTGGTCCATGCTGTGGTTTTCTCCTGTGACACTTTTTGTCTCATCCCACGAAACCCTTGTGCTCTGCATCATATTTAGGTCCATGGAACGGTTATGGTCTGCGCCAGTTAAAGAAGCAAGTCTCTAGTGGCAGGGACTTGTTGCCCCCCAGCTGTTCTTGTTAGTACAATTTTACTATTTTTCTTCAATTTCAATACTCTCTAAAAAATAAAACTGTTTTTATAAAGGAAAACAAAGTCAAAGAGTCTTTATGCTTCACACAATCCCTTCAATGGCTAAATCTTATATTGGAAGAATATTACCCCTTTATCTTTTACTTATCTTTTGTTATTTTTCCTCGATTTATTTTTCCTCGCTTTCAATTATTTATCGAGGAAGAAAATATAATATATTTTTATAAACACAAAGCAATTCTTAGGTTCTTAAACTTCACAGTTAGTCCCTTTTGTACTTATCTACTCTACTAGAATAATATCTTTTAAAAATAAATAATTATGGTGCAAGAGCTCTCAAGTAGAAAAAATAATGGACACACTGAGAAAATATATATATATATTCTGAATTGGCTACTCTAAAGTATAGAATCACTTTTACGGTCAAATAACAACAATACAGATATGATGGGTTAAACTCCATTGCTATTCACATTGGAAGTTTTTGGATGTTTTTGGAATTCTAATAAAAAACTCAAGTGAGCATTTTTGAGGATTTCGTTTTTTTTTTTTTTTGAGTTTTTAATTTTTATGATGAATTTTATATTAGCAATGAAATAAAGATTATCTGATTGATAATATATTTATTTCTCAAGAAAATCTAACATTTGTATAGAATGAGCTAACCATTTTATAATAAAGAAACGTTCAAAAGATGTTTTTTTTTCTATATTAAATTCAATAATAATTATGTATTTCAAAGTAGTTACAAAGAGATTAAGTGTATTACATGGATATTATATATTAATCAAAATCAAACTGAACATATTTCAAGAGTTGTTTCATGTTTTAGAGGGTATTTCTGGATGACCTTTTGCTTTTGTTTATGAAGAATAATAAATTATTTAATTATTTTTAGCACATACCTTCTACTACAATTTTTTGATCTATATTATAATATAATAATTTTTCATTTCAATTTAAACCAAAGAAAATTAAAAATTTGAAAATACTGAAAAAAAATATCAATTTATAAAGTTATATTGAAATACATCACACATAAACTCCACCAATTCCTTGAAGCACTTTTACTCATTTAAAAGTACTTCTACTTATTTAAAAAATGATACTTTCATTTAAGAGATCAATCTATCATTTATAAAAATCTATTAAACTTCATGAAAAACATAACCATCATTCTTTCTCATTACCAAAAACTAAATTTAAAGTGGTAGTCTAACTGGACTACTTTTTCACTCTGAAAATTATGTAATTGTAAATCAATGTTATAACTATCAAAATTTAATATTTTGGATGTCATAGAGGTTTTTGATGGTGTTGAATCCATTTTCACTATGAAAATAATGATTCAAACACTGTTAAAATTTCTTAAATTTTTTGGCCTAGATTCCGCCAATTTTGGCTGTCTAGGCAATTCCTTCATTTCATTAAACAACAATTTTAAATAAAAAATATTCTACTTAAAAATTATTCTATTATTACATATTTTTCCATAAAAATTATATATAAATGTAAATAAAATAATTGTTTAGCATACTAAACTAAACTAATACATCTAATTTTAATTAAAAAAAATGATAAATTAATAATAAAATACTTATAAATAATATTCTTAAAAAAATATATATATATATATATATATATATAGACATGAATCAATTAATATAATATATTTAAATAAAAATATATATCAGGGCAGTGAAAACGACTGGTTGTTGCTCTCAAAAAGAAAAGTCTCCGTGTAGGCTCAAGTAGGCCTGGAAATTGAAGTCCCACAGGACGTATTTTTTTATTTCAGAACGTATTTGACTCTATGTAAAGACTTATGCACGTCAGGTTTGACGTGTGATATAACTCTCCAACTTGTCAAAATGACTTTTAATTTCACAAGTAAAAGGTAAAAATTTATAATATCTTATTTACAGTTTGAACTTGAACGCTATTTAAACGATTCAGTGTCCCACTGCCTACTACTCTAATACTTCCCATTAATGGAGTAACTCTTGATCTACCATCAGCCGCTAAGCCCATACAAATGATATGCAAATCTATACGGCCATACTAAAAATTTAATATGTTGAGACTTGGAAATTGCAACCTTACGTTTCTTACTGTTTTACCTATTTTATGATCCATATTTTCGAATCTGAATGTAGCTTTTGTGAATGTAGTTGTTGTATCCAGAATGCTAAGTTGGTACCGGTGGGTTTGTATACGAATTTGGCTGTATGTCAGGTTCATTACCTCAGTGTATGACCGAACTGTTGAAGCCAGAAAATCAAGTGTAGTGTGAGTTCTGGACATGCGGCTCTGTCCTCAGCGGATTGAAGGTGTCGGATTTGGACATGCGGCTCTGTCCTCGGTGGATTGAAGGTGTCGGATTTGGACTTGCCAGCAGAGTTACCGGCTCCTTTAAAATAATTTGGTATTTTCCACATAAACCTGTTTTAGTTTTTCATGACTGTTTGATTTCTTCCTAACACAGATACTTTCAACCATGTTCTCCATCTTTGACCTAAACTGGAAACCACATTGTTGACAACATGGCACGTTCATGACTCTCATTTCAAGTTTTATGGTGGCAAGCTAGTTTTTTCTTATGAATTTCCTCGAAATAAATCCCTGTTATGATTTGTATATTTTGACCCGACTTGATTTTCATAACTTATATATTTTTACCCGACTTGATTTTCATAACTTATGAGTAGCCTATTGTTTCCCGGGAAGAAACATATTATATATGATTTGTATATTTTGACCTTTGACTTTTACCCTTGTAAGTCATGAAAGAGAAAGAGAATGGCTATCGAAACTCAGTCTTGGGATTGGCCGTGAATTGAAATTTTTTAGATTGTGAATAAAAATTCTAATTCAAATTTCATAAGCATGTTAAGTCAACATGAAAGGACTTTGTCATGTAACTGAAATTTGCAGATGAATGCGGCATTGATTTCATCTTGTTTGATGAGAGTTTGTTGAGAAAATTAAAAAGAAAAGAAAGAAAAAAGAATTTGCAGTGGTGTGGACTTGGAAAGCGGTGGGTGGTTTTTTGGTTACTATCTAGACGGTCATCTGCAAATCGTCCAAATTGCAAATATGCCAAAAACACCCACCATTCGTTTAAAGATCTGAACTAGCAGCTCCAACATTCTTACTAGATGAGTATTTTTTCTGCAAATGATGTGTGTACACACACTCCAAGTGCAATAATAATACCCAACAAAGTAATTAAGCCATGTAAAAGATAATTTTATTACCACTGTTAAAATTGTGTTCCAATTTAATCTGAGCTGAGTTTGCAATACCATCGTCAGCTCCTAAGTAAGGGTAATAAGCGAGCTTTGATGGATGAAGTTGCTACAATTTAACACTTTGCTAAGAACTGTAACGATGAGAATGAGACACAAACTGTAAGACAGGAAGCACTGTAACAATGAGCATGAGACACAAACTTCAAAACATGAAGAAATTTGCTGTAACGATGAACATTAGACACAAACTTCAAAACATGAAGAAATTTGGTGTTCCGGTGGCCATGATTGAAGACTTCATAGGAAGAATGGCAAACCTTTGAATACCAAACTGCAAGAACTTTTGTAAAAAAATTTTATACGCCATGATTGAAGACTTCTTCAGAGGGAGAATGTCAAACCTCTGAATGCCAAACTGCAAGAACTCTTGTAAATTCTTTTAATACGCAAGACTTCTTCATAGGGAGAATGTCAAACCTCTGAATGCCAAAAGCTAAACTGCAACTTGCAAGAACTCTAGTAATTTTTTTTAATATGCAATAATTAAAAAATTTGACAGTCATAAATTCACTGAAAACATAAATTGACAGTCAAACCTCTAAATGCCAAACTGTAAGAACTCTTGTAATTTTTTTTAATACGCAACACACAAAATTGAGTCATAAATTCAATGAAAACGTAACGTAAATTGACAGGCACTGAAAACAAACACCCGTCTTCAAATTTTCATTTGACCGGCAAAATATATTTGAAATTCCAGGTCAACCTGGCCCTCCCTCCCTAAAATAAGGGGCTGTATCGTTAGACCTTAAGAAAGTGGGCCAGAGCAATTCAAAAGTCACCCTGTTTCACCCCATATTTTCCGAACAGATAAAGAAAGAGAAATTCGCTCTAAGCTGAGGGTAAAAGGGCAGTTTATAGGGGTCGTAACTCTCAGCCTGTCTGTAAAAGCACTCCTATCTCGACGACGTTCTTGAGCTATTACTGGAATAACTGTAATGCTTATCACTACTCAATACTTCTGGAAAGTGTTACAAGCAAGAGTTTCAACCATGGATATAAATACTATGGTACTAATACTACTCAATTCGGTGACTCTTAAGCTAACCGTTATTGCTAAGCTCTGTACTATGTCCAATGATTAGGGAGCGAGCAGGTATGGCGAATAAGTATGGGTCCAGACCAGTGAGTGCTTCTGAACCAGTAGCCACTAGCGCCAACATATATCAAAATCCATATATATATATATATATATATATATATATATATATGCTTCATTCAACGCCATACTCATATAAATAGCCATACTCAGAGAGAAGAAAGGGTACTCTGATGCCAGCTCCCGATCTCGACTTCCAATGATCATAAACAGGTAATATGTATTACCGATACAAAATAATATGCGGCGCCACGATCATAAGTCCTTTTATTTTACTTTTAAAATTATAATTATGTTAAATTTAAAATTGATTCATAATATCTTTGTATATATGATAGAGCATACACTTCTAATTTAATTATTAAGGTTTCGTAACATAAATATACTTTACCCTTGTAGATTTGAAACTTAACTTCTTATCAAAAATCATATACTCCTATAAAAAAAAATGAAATATAGAATTGAAAACTATAAGATAATGTAATAGACAAATTTTCTACATTGTGCATTCCCAAATACTAAATATAGGGGTTAAAACTCTATGCTAATGTGATGGACATTTTTTCTACATTATCCATTCCCAAATACTAAATATAGAATTGAAAACTATATGCTAATGGAATGGACATTTTTTCTACATTGTATGTTCCGAAATACCCAAACGGTATATTTACAAAGAAAAGATCGAGAATGTCGGGGACACGTGACTGAAACCCTGGAGCAAAACAAAAAACTCGGAAAGGAGAAATGGATCGCAACCATCCATTTGCTTGATTACTGTGCCGCTAATTGTAAGGAGACGCTGGTGGAAACGTGTAGTCTAGTGTGCCATTACTTTGGACGGGTTTACAGACCACTTCTTGCAATCATAGGCGGAACAGAATGCCTCCAAGCAAGTCAGCAACAAAAGTATGGCCGCAGCCACCAGAGAAGGGATCTTCCACGACTTATATAAAGATTTCTTCGCAAACTCCACAACTATAACTTTCCATCGACTTTTATAGTATCGATTTAAATCCTTTACAACTTTGTCAAGATATGAAACTTTTGCGGGATTAGCGCACTTACCCATGCTGTTCCACATGCTCGCAACCGCTTGATCATTTTGGAGGTAGTTGGAAATAATTCCTCTTTCTCTTAATAATCTCGCATCTTCTTCACAGTCGATGATGCCATTCATAAAATCGATGTATTGCCTGAAAACGAGCGCACCCGGTGCTGCTGAAGCTTCGAATGCAACCAGATTTCTCATTATTACCTCTGTGTAGCTGTGCAAATTTACTTTGGGGAGACAAAGCGTGGCAGTTTTCTCATCGAATTGTATTGTTCTGAGGTCGCCATCGGCAACACGGAATTTGACTCCAGCAAGGCATAACCCTCCCACGGATGGAATATCCAATTCGTTTGTCGAGGGAGGTACAATCATAAAGGACGATGCAGCTTCCACTTCTCCCTCAGTTTGCATAACATTCTGATCAAATGGAAAATATCTCTTAAACGCACTCAGAACAGGTAGTTTCAGAAAAACATTAAGAAGACTGGTTAGGCGTAATTTCTTCGCCAATCGCAAAGGCTTCCAGTTCAGCACTCTCCGTGCCATCATCCTGGGAGACTCGATGGGGCCAACATTTAAAGAGGAGAGAGTCTTCGGTAGTAAACTAATGGATCGTTTGATGGTTAACATGTCGGATATATCGGGTTCATCGCCTTCTTGTTCCCTTTGACTTGGGTTTTGATCACTGCAAAAAGGGACGATAGAGTAGTATAGCACCTCCAACACGTGTCCTCTTTCGTCCATATGGAGATTCGAATCCTCCGGTAACTTGAAGCTGAAAGGAGATAATTGCTGGCATACGAGTCTTAACAGCCTGCGGAGCTTTTCCTCGGCCTTGCTTTTAGAACCCTCAAACTGCAATTCCAAAAGCTTTTGCAAAAGAAAGAGCGGCAATTGGTTTTCGAGCATCATGACATCTCTGATAATGGCGTTTTCTGCACCGCTGGTCCCACTCAGACCTAAGACTCGTTCTAGCAGCTTCAAGTCCGTCTGGGAGTTTTCGTCCTTATATCTGACACAGAACTGTAAAAACTCGAGAAGGAAGGCAGCGTTCAGAGCCATGAGCATCGCGAAGGCTTCTGTTTTGTAACTGATGTACTTGTTGTAGCAGCTCCGGATTTGCCCGTCGTGCTGCTGAAACTCCTCAACGACGGTCGCAAAATTTCGTCCGTTCATTGCCTTCTGAAAATGATGAGCAGCTGCCACTTTGTAACGGTCCATATCGTAGAGCTCAGTCGATCTCCACTGGTGATAGGGGCCGATGGAAACCGTCTGAGGAATGTACGCTTCCGAGTTCGTTGCCAATAACTCTTTCGGCACATTAAACATAGACACACGAAGCAACTCCTCCTCTCGTTCTTCTAGTTCGTGCAGGTTTTGCTTAATTTGCATAACCCAAGCATTTTCGTCGATCTTCAGTCGAGTAATGCTCGTGTTCAATTCCATGTTTCAGGGTGACAGAAGTGTAGCACTGGAGGCTCACACAAAATAGTTGAGAAATGTTTGGAAATAACGCTGCTAGAGTTCAGTGGCTTTGCACGCTCATATGAAGCTCCTTTGGTCGATAAAACCTCAGTTCCGATACTTATTTGCACTTCCGCAAGGAGTACTTTCTTACACAAGGTTTTTATGATATTCCAGATTACAGTGGCATTTGAACCGACAATGAGCATCAGTTTGGGGAACTGATGGGTACCTATTGTTTGCTCTAGGGTTGCTAGGTATGGGCATACTAAAACTGTTTTTATGATGTTCCAAACTACAGTGACAGTTGAAGCAATATTAAGCATGACTTTGGGGAACTGACGGATTCCTGCTGTTTGCTCTAGGTTTCGTCGCTTTCTCGTAGGTATGGGCATAGTAAAACTGTTTTTAGGATATTCGAGAAAGACGCTTGAACCGATACCAGGCACCAGTTTTTGGAACTGAATGGGACCTATTGTCTGTTTCTAGGATATTCGAGACTGACGCTTGAACCGATACCAGGAACCAGTTTTTGGAACTGATGGGGACCTATTGTCTGTTTTTTGGATATTCGAGACTGACGCTTGAACCGATACCAGGCACCAGTTTTTGGAACTGATGGGGACCTATTGTTTGCTCTAGGGTTCGTAGTTTTTTTATAACTATGGGCATACTAAAACAGTTTTTCCAATGCCAGGTTTCCACCTTACTTTGTAGTTGGACGTATCCAACGTAACTTTACTAAAATTCGCCCATATGCATTCGTAAAAGCTTTGGGCGTTTCATATTTCTTGCGGCGTTGAATGTGTATTGCGTTCAATAATATGTCATCTACCCATATGAAGCATAATTAAATGTAAATTGAGTTTTTTACCTTTGTTCAGGATGAATCTCCACACTTCGCGTGGATGTAATTAGATACACATCAGCTTCCGCCTTTATTAGTATGAATGTCTAACTTTGTTGGTTGGTAGCATGATTTTTTCTATGGATCCTCAATCATAGAAAGGGAGAATACTTGTTTTAGAGGGTGTCAATCATAAATTTTGCATAGGTTGATTTAATTTTATATTTATTACGTATTCAAGTGATAAAATTGAGATTGAAACTCGTGGTTGCTTATAAAACTATCATATTATAATATAATCTATGTGGGTGTGTAATACCATATCTAATTTAGTGTTAATTATTTGAATCTAAATTATAAAATAAAGTTATACAGTTATTAATCAATGTGGGTGTGTAACACCATATATGATTTAGTGTTAATGCTTTGAATCTAAATTATAAAATAAATTTATATAATTATTAAAGTTTTTATTTAGTGATTAATAATAGTATAAATTTATTTTAATTTAGATTCAAATAATTAACACAAAATTATACAAGTGTTCACAAGAATCAATTTTTCAATATGTAAATTTTTTTTACTCCAAATTCAAAATAGTTGTATCTAGAGATTCCTCTAAAAGTTTGGTAGATAGTAAGTTATGATAAATATTTGCCCTTTAATAATAATATCATTAATATTTATATAAATGTAAGATCTCTATATAAAAATATTTCTAACTTTAATTTTATTAAAACTTTGATAATATATATGCTGAATTTTTGTTTGGCATGTGTTATAATATTTTTAATTCAATTTTTCAATATGACATGGATAGCATTTATGATATAAATAAATAAAAATATACATAAATATTCTAACCATTGAATTTTAATATATTTATTAATTAAATATTAATATAATGACTTATGAATATGAATAATTATTTTAGTTTATATGGTTAAATGGATCTTAATCTATAATTATTTATATTATATATAAAATTTTATATTTCACATTTATTTTTAACTAGCAATTGCACCATATGTTGCAAAGGAAACGCTGTAAAGCACTAACATAAGAAATAACGGTATAGAGGAAAAAATCTTAAAATTTGAACCAATGTTAGACTACCTGTAGTTTATTCAAAACTTATAATTATGTTTATAATTCATTACAATTTCATAATTATGATTTTTCATAGTTAGGCTGATTCAAAATTTTCAACCTATAGTTACGCTACCCCTATCATAATTATGTTTCATTTTTTGTAGGATCCTCAACTAACCCAAAAATATTGATATGGGATGGGAGAAAGTAAGACATCAAATTTCAACCATGCATAAAATGACTTTCTTTAAGAACAAGATGTCATTTTAGTTTTTTATTCCAGAAATATACTAAAACTTTAGAAATCTTGATAAAATAGTTGTAAACACTAAAGGATTATTAAAGAATTTGAGTAGGATAACTAAAGTACTTGAGAAGAAACAATTGTGTACATACAATTGTGTGCATTAAAAGATCAACTAAAAAATTAAAATTTGAACATTAGATGAAATGAGTGTTTAAATTGGAAAATCTCATAAAAAAAAAGAATTCTTAACTTGTGAGATAGGATATCAAATTTCAACCTTACACAGAATGACCTTGTTTAATAATAATATGTCATTTTAGTTTTTTAAATGACAGAAACATATTAAGATTTTAGAAAGCCTATAAAACATAAGGTTGAGATATCATTTTTCCATCAATGTGTGTACAGAAAAACAGAGTAAAGAGTGAAGTAGAGTCTAACAAAAGAACAAAGTATTTTGAAACCAGTGTCCTATGTCGTGAGAAGCGATGAAGTGAAATAAAATATCGATTTCTCATGACCTGCAAATACAAAAATACTTAATTAATAAAAATATTGAATTGACATAACCTACAAATATAAAAATATTTAATTTTCATGAATCTCCTTTTTTTCATGAATGTCCAGTCGTAATGTGAATGACATTTGCAGCGGAAACTTTATGCACAACTCAAAAAATCTAGAAACACTGCGTTTTCATATTGAGGATGTTAGATGCACTGGTTGCATTGGTGCTTTTTTTCAACATTATTTTTCTTATTTTAACATTACGATTATTAAAATACAGTATGTTTCAAAGCTAAGATTATTAAAATACAATATTTTTTCGAATAAGATCAAGAGAGAACTAAACCGTTGATAGAAGAAAAAATATGTCCAACATACTCAACCGACTGATATTCTTAAATGTCAAGAAAGGTAACATCCCATTACCATTTTTAATCAAGTGGAAAATCGTTTGTGTTTGCAGAATTCAGACTTGCAGTTGCGCCTTCTAGTGATATGGGCGTAAGAACGTTTTCCAAAAAGTTTTAAACGTCAAAAATACGTGTTTCACCGTTCCATGCGCGTCAAAAAAACGGGTGTACAAAAATTTGAACAATCAAATACGGTCAAAATGTCTCATGACGGGCATTTTGCCCGTCAAAATCCATCCCTGGCCCAGTGGAAGAGCCAACTGCCAAAGAGCATCAGTCGCCTCCAGATTGTTAGCCGCGTCGGGCGGGCACTCTTTCTCAGAGCGTGTGCGTTGCTCGGAGCCAAAGAAGGGTTGCACCAATATCGAACCTCTCAATTTGATGGGGCTCCACGCTTCCACACCGCCACGCAGCATGACAACTTGATGTGCAATGGTTCCACCAGCGCTATCTCCCATCAGATACAACGCGGAAAGGTCTGCATACGACTGGAGCCACGGGTCGTGTTCGAAGTCTTCTCTGTCTCCATTGTCGTGATGCAGTCGTTGTAGACAGCAGGGAGGCGGTGCTTCAGAGACAATCGGTAACCCACGGAGATAACGACCACACCTACAGTTGCCAACAGTTTGAGAGGAAACAATGTGTGTACAGAAAAACAGAGTAAAGAGTGGACCAGAGTCTAACAAAAAAAAACAAAGTATTCTTAGACTACTGTATATGGAAATAACCCAATTTTTTTATTGCAGACTGATCTTTATAAAATTCATTGCAACTACACATTCTAATAATCTTCTTCTCCATACATACCTTTTACGTCTCTTTTCATATAAAGATAATTAATCTTCTTCTCCACTCGTACCTTTTACTTCTCTTTTGCATATAAAGATGAAACAGCTCTGCAAGTTTACAAACTAACTTCCACAACTTTAATTTAATTTTCAATAATTTCCCATACAGCTTAAAGCGGCATACATGTGCAAGAAAAAAAAATCAAGAAATGGAGCTTAAAGCGGCGTACCTGTGCAAGAAAAAAAATCAAGAAATGGATCTTAAAGCGCGTACCTGTGCAGTCGGTGAGAGGCTGGGTGTTGACATTGCATAGCCCCGGGAGGGCGAACACCTGTGTTGGGTTAATGGAGATCCCCAAGGGATTACTGGTCCCAAATAATTGGCAGATGCAGGATGATGCACCGCTGGCCACTATTACAAAGGCGCTGCAACAGGCTGGAGCTACAGCGGTGTTGTTGCTGCCTGTAAGAAAGCCGAAGCACGGAGAAAGGGTGTTGATCGAATTCGTACAGCCTGTGGAAGCTGGTAGTGTTTGCGCCAACACATTGAGGTCCATCGCAAGCACCAAGATAAGGAGCATTACAGAAATTGAAGGCCTCAACACACTGCAAAATTTCTGAATGTGGGTCAAGCACGGTTGTGAGATAATGTAGGTTAGACAGTGTAACTGATTAATAACAGTTTTTAATCTGAGGGCACACAACATTTGAATCATCTAACATCTAAATTAACGATGTATAATAGTACACCTGGCATTTAGGAAAGTTGTTTTCAAATAGTGACGCTTTACAGCGTAAATATATGTTTATTTAGTAAGTTTATTATATTTTTATATTGTTATTAAATATATGTTCTTAAATACCATGGTTATGAATATAAATTATTATTATTCAAATTTATTTTACTCTTATATACATATTATGAATTTCTTAGGAAATTGTTTATAATTTTAGTAATAAAAATAAAATTATAATATAATTGAATCTACTTTTTTTCTTATTAGTTATTTTTTATTATTTTTGTGAGCAGTTGATACAAAATTTCATTTTATGAATATCAAAACATCTCTTACAGCTTGAATCAACATTTAATTTAAGAGCATACGCTCATTTACACACACTACAACATTTCTCTTATATAATGATGTAGAGAGTCCATCTGTTCAAACATAAATATTATAATTTCTATTAAAATATGGGGGATATTATAATTGATATTAAAATATGATGGAGGTTGTAGTGCTGCTTAAAGTGAAAACATAGATTTATGCACAAGATGGTTGAAATCTATCATGATGCAAAAAAAATTTAAAACTTCAGAAAACGTTTGCATGTAACACCTCCTACCATATCTACCCACTTTAATCTCTCTTCCTCGAGTAAACATGAGCTAAGGGTCACTATGAAAAGGCTCAACCTCCTAGGTGACACCTTAAGGATATGGAGTCGAAAACTTATGACCTTACTAACTTCACTCAGGTGCTAAAGGATCTCCAGGAGTAACCCAACCTCTCCAGGTGTCCAACCCCTGAGACAACCCACTTTTTCCCTGAGTTAGAGGCTGAGTATCTCCATTTCCAAGACCTCCATGCGACTATGGGTTCTGAGTTTCACGCATGAGTGTACCTCCATGCAAATATGGACTTTACTGCTCATTTATATGCTACTGACTCTAAATTCGGTGCCACTTTTTCATGCCCATGACTTAAGTCTTTTCCCAGAACTCAGTGAAACTTCTAGAGAAGGTATTGACACCCGAACAATGTTTTTAAAACAAAAACTTAAACAAGTACTTGGCATGACCATCCTCAACCCGGACTAGAATTCTGTCAAATACTTGGTGAACATACAACCAATAGGTCATGAATACAAGTTTTAACATGACCGACTGCAAAAATATCTGAGGTTTAACAAGAAGGGTCACTGGCTTCTCTCATTAACTTTCATAACACCAATTAGGTCGTTCATTCATTATTTATTCAGTTATGAGTGAAAATGCAAAAAAAGCAATGAATAAGATATATCATAAAAATTTTCTTATAACCATTATAACGAGATAAATAAAAATAAGATAACAACCCCTAAATCTAAATATTAACCAATATATTTCCTTATCCAAAAAAGTGAAACCTGTATTTAATTAAACATAGGAAAATATCGACTGAGTTCGAGACATCCAGATTCCACCCAACCATAGATTGGCTGAGGAAAATAATTCTTCAGCTAATAATGCTCGTGTCATATTCCAAACATGAATTTGGGATCTCATGGGACAAACCAATCCAAACACAACCAAGGGAATCCAAAGGTTAAATCACCTCCACCCTCTTCATATCGTGATCACACCTAAGCCGATGCCAAGATTACAAAACCAAACCGAGCTTGGATACCTCAGAATACCTTCACCATCCTTGAGGAATTTTCTTGTCTCTGCCCTCAGGATTTACAGCTTATCCCACCATTACCATTCAAGAGATTCTTAGGCCTTTGGGAATTTTTATAAGACCACCTAACCCCAAATTCTGAAACTATACGACAATCCAAACCTCAAAACTGAGAAAAATCCCATCACACCATGGCTATCCAAAAATGGCAAGCCTAGGCTAAAATCGACTGTCGAGTCTTTGAAAAATCCATGCCAGTGACAACAAAAGAAATATATACTAACATGAAAATACCACGCATGTAAAAAATAGCTAGGAAATCACACATGCAACCTATTACATGGAATTATTCCCGTTGAAGATGCGTGATCCTTGCTTTCCTTAGATTTCCTTCTCCTTCTTTAATTTTCCTTCCATTTCCTTGATTTTCCTTTCCTTTCCTTTCTTGCTTTCTTTTTCCTCTTGGGGCTTTCTCCTCTTGAGATTAATTCTAACACTAAACCGAAAAAATGCTGAAAAAATCTTTTCAACTAATGCTCTAAGGTACTTTTATTGATGAGGTCTCTAATTTTTTCAATTTTCCTCCTCACATGCAACTTCTAACCTTTCACCTTCCTTTTCTCCTAATTTCCATTATTTTCATAAATAGTGTGCCAAAATTACATTTTCCTTTCCAAAGCCTTGGCCATTTCCATTTCCAATTTCCCCTTAGCCATAAAACACAAAAACTATAATATCCCTATTTTTAATGCTTTTATTAGACAATTGAACAATCCTAAATGTTAAGTGGACCCAAAGGAAAATAATTATTGTGGACATATTTTATTATTTTAAATTAAAAAAAGGTGGAATTGGAATTATTGTGCAAAGATTAGAGTATAAATGGAGACCAGGATTTCAAGTCCATGAGGATGGATAAGACTGAAAAGACTTTCCCAGATTCTCCAAAAATCCTTGGAGAAAATAAATTAAATTTGAATATTAGATTGGAGATAAAAATTTAAAAATATACCTTGGTAAAGTGGAAAGTTATTAAGAAGAGGTGAAATAAAACTAGAAAGAGGAAAAATCTAGTTTTAAAATATTTTTGTGGAGAAAACAAAAGGAAAAACTAGGAAAAAAGGAACACAACATCTTGATTAACTGGACGTGGTTATGGAAACATGTTGAAGGGAAAGAAAGCTTAGATAAGTCATTCTTAGGTAGACAAGAGGTTTTCTACACCTTGGAGGAATTGATCTCTACTCGGGGAGAGTTGTGGAGAGAAAGCTCAAGGTTGGGTGGAAAATATTCTTACCAAAATTGGTATGCACAAAGAAATTCAATACTGTGTTATGAATTTTATTATGACAGAAACTGTGAGATTATCTTTTTGTAATGAATTAGATGTTAAATTATGTTAGATGGAAGTGGGTAAGAATAGCTAATTTTATACTTGATTAAATATTGTATAAATTGGTGAATTTCTGTGTAAATTTCAGATTTTTAATGTGATGTATTTAACAGACAACAACTATAGAATAGTAGTTGATCTGTATGGTTACTCAGACAAGTAGAGTTATACACCAACACTTAGAATGTCTAAACTCCATTAATGGGTTTAAATTTGAGGTTAGGTGTTAAATAATATTTCTGTAAAGACATAAAATATAGATAAATACATTAGAGAGAAGGAAACTTAGTGTATTTATCATAAATGTATTACTGAGATGACTATGTAAATTCCAAATAATATCTACTATCATAAAACAAGTTGGATACAATTACAATTTATTGCAAGTTCTCAGAAATAGCATAAAATACTAAACTGAAGAAAATACATACATGAAATTAAAATCAGGTTAAATTTCTAAGAATGAGTACACAATATAATAGTGTAATAATGTAAGCCATGATAGTGTACTTTACACATATTACAAATTAATTATGTCATAAATGATAGACATAATTCGTAGTCCCAATTAAACAGTAAAATAGGATTGTGAATTTAAATACAGTTCATAATTATATAGGCTCAATTCTTCAAAGGGATAAAGACCAACCTGTATAGAAGAAACCATACTCTATTTTCAATGTATGAATCACTGAAGTACTCATGAAATTACACAGGAGTAATTAAACTATAGCAATGTACATGGAATCAAAGGGAGTACCTGTACATACAAAAATATAAATTAGTTAAATTTAATACTGAAAATAATTAAAGACGGAAAGATTTAACTCAAGGAAAATAGAAGTTAAAAACTAGATTATTACCTTATTGTTCTTAATTTGACAGTGGTATTAAATATGCAAAAGGAATAATAAAGAAAATTAATGAAAATATAAGGAAGTGTACCTTGCTTCTCGTTGACAAAATGAAATGGAGAAACTCTGAGAATATAGGAATCTATCAAATTATTTCTGTACAATAGAGAATTTTATTAATTGGGGGAAATAATAAAATTCTACAAAGATTAAATCCATATTATTTTAACTTAATCTATGGTTATAAAATGCGAAGTTAATGCAGGAAGTGAATTTATAAAATCAGATATATATAAATGTTTAGTTATGTAAGGATTGAATAACCATATTGATTATTTTATGAATAGATATTCATAAAATCTAACTATGTTTCAAATAGAAAGCATTAAGACATAAGTATAGAATATATATTGAATTATTCTAAATTATGTTACCAAATTATTAACACAACAAACTTAGAGTATTCTCTCAAAGAATTATTCTAAATTATGTTACCAAATTATTAACACAACAAACTTAGAGTATTCTCGCAAAGGAATTATTTTAAAAGAAGGTGAAGTGTTACAAACACCTAACTATAAAATCGATTTATAATTGAAATTTAAGAAAGGAATTCCTAAAATTAACAAGAAGCAGTAAAGAAATGGATTGAGACAACGTTGAGCTAAATAGAAATTTGTGGAAAAGTCACAAGTGGAATGCTCATAGAAAGAGAAATCCTGAAGAAAATTAAACAAATAGTTTAAACAAAAATGAAAGTGGAAACGAATAAGAAGATATGCATATAAAAATTCAAACCCATAAATTTCTCATTAAGATAAATGAGAATAAGTTTGACATGGTAATAAATTACAAAGAGGAATAGTTCCCATAAAATATATATAATTAAATCATAAATAAAAATGAAACTATGGAGAAAATCTTAGTACAATTATATATATAGTTCAAACTAGGGAAATAAGACAGGTAGTTACTAGGGAAATAAGAAAGGTAGTTACACCATCAAACCTTAGATATTTTATTTCCAATTGATGGAATGAAATTGAAATTGTTAAATTAATAATGCATTCAGAAATTTGGGACAGAGTGATTCCAAAAACAATATAAACATAACCTAACTCAGGGTAATAACTTAAAATAATAGTGTTGGGAAGCCTGGAACTGTAACTCTCGTTATTATCGAAAGTCTTACCTCATTGTTACAGGAGATAGAGAATTTAGATGAAAACGAGTTCAGTTAAATAAACACATGGGGAAACACTCCATTAATAGTTCATTCAGGACCTGAAACAAAAAAATGAAAATGTTAATTGTAGAGAAATAAAAATATGGAAAGTTCAAAAACAAAGAATGAAATTATCTCTAGTCTAACATTGAAACGAAATCTTACCTGAGAAAGAGAGCGACTGGTGAGGATAATGCCAATGTATCATGACAGAGTTGCCATTTGTTGCATTTATTTTGTCACACCTCCCATTTATTTCCCAATTTTTTTTTATTTTTTTTCCAGGCATTCTAGATTTTCAAGAATAATTCCAATCAAATATTATGATATAATATTATTGATTAATATCTTGTTAAATCATATTTATTTCCCCAATATGATTTATGGTGTATACCTATACCCACATATCAAAACTATATCAAAATCAATATCTATTTGATTTCATTTCCAACCAGATTAATATAAAGGGTCCTTGTATTATCACATTCGTTTTGATATCATTAAATCTTTGGGTATTAAACATACTATTATGTGTATATATATATATATATATATAATGGGGTTCGAATAGATTATACCCATGTCAACCATGGCATCCTTAACCCTTTAATGAACCCTATACTCCCATTTTATAATGTCATCTTCCTATACAAATTGTTTATGAACGTTAGCTGGATTTAATTCACATGACCTTATAACTATACCTATATAGGGCTTATGGATATTCAATGAGTTTGTAGCCATATTTTTCACAATGTATGTGTCAACATCATCACATATTTGTTGTACAAGTTTTCCATGTCGAAATTTATGTAAAGATTGAACGTATTCAGCTTGAGATTTCCACGCACTGCGTCTTGGTAAGGTCGATTGAATGGGGTATGGAATTTGAGACGGGATATCACTCTCCACGTCATCTTATGTAGAAATCTTGGTTTAATTGTATTGGTTGGGATGGGTTTCATCCCATTCCCGTTCATGTGCTATAGATCCACATTTCACTGGCAATCGCCACGCTAGACTACTCTGGAAACAAGGCAATCTCCGCAATACGGCCAGAGATGCCGTGAACTTCATTGTATGGCTTATCAAATTAAATGTAGAACGACTGGTGTAAATGCCACTTCCGGCCATTCGATCCGTGGCTTCACCATGGGGATTATGCCATGTGGACGGCTACGATTTCCTCACCCTATTAGGGTTTTGTGACTGAGATTTTGATATAATTCTTGTTCTAAATTTGTGAGACCATTATTTCGGCCCTCCTTTGGTGGTTTCGCTACTCGTGACGCTGAATCTCTACATGCTGGAGACAATAGGCTTATACTCTTCAGGCCTAGTATGCCTCTGTCGCGCCTCATAACGCAGGTACAACCTTATAATCCTTACGCTGCGTTACTTGTGCCTTTGTGATGAAAATTTGAGTATGGTAGTGCATTCAATTTACAATATATTGACCTATGTTTTTGTTTACTCTATTTCGTTCTCCAGTTCTAGTTATTACAAAGAGCTCTGACGTTGTGGTTTCTTGCCGTTATACATCTACTAATTTCTTCCTTCTGCGTTTACGCCACCATCTCTTCGTCTACTTCGTTGGATGGCTGGCTAATGAGACAGGACACCAAGAAGTTTTCATTTCTTGATAAGGCACGTCCCTGCTCGTCCTTTGGGACTGGAACGATGGTGCTTTGATTTCGCTCGTCTCTTCTCCGGCGAGCGACACCGATGTCAGGTAAGAATCAATTTACTTGTGCTATTAGTTAGAATGTTTTCTAACTCCACTCTTAAACTTTGGGGATTATCATATATTTACGTCATGCCTTTAATTCTGTGGCAGAATCGTGTGAAAGGAATGAGGGTATTCTTAGCCAAGTAGCTATGTAAATTGTTTTGTTTTGTACTTTTTTTCCAATTCACACTAGAATTCTTTCTATCAGTTTCGCCAATGGTTGGCTCACTATCATGGCTGTGTTTCTACAGGGAAGATAGACGCCATACGATTTTTATCCTCAGTGCACTATGATATACATTCTTCAATTTGAATCTAACTCCACTGCTCTGGCATTTCAGGTCGGTATACACCTGGGTGGAGAGAAATCATTCCTCTCTTCATATTGTTACACCTCGTTTTTGTGGAATAGTTGATTCCTTGGGATTCTAACAGTGTCTATTGTACTTCTAGACTTTGTCAGAGGTGTTGCTATTAACAATTTTCCTTCGTATGTTAATATTCTTTGAATTGATAATTTCTGGAGTGAGAATGGGGTCTTTTAAAGGAATTTTTCCCGAGAGGCTCAAACTCTGATATGTATATGAAGAACGTGTTTATTCTTCGTCACTGATATTTTTGATAGTTTCATAATAGCTTCGAAGAATCTCCAGAGTATTATTTTATGGATATTTTACTGTGTCTCGCATTCAATTATTTGTTTTGTGTCGGTTTAATATGATTGCAGAATTAATGAGTTGTTTCTCTTTTCACCTTCTTATCATAATTATGACTTTAATGTGTATATATCTCTTTATTGCCATCTTTTCCAAGTTTGTAGTGACTCATTAAATGGAAACTAGCATTGTCTATCATTTGTATGTGTTTTATTGCTCCTACAGGAACTCCCTGTATTCCTAGGAGTTTGTAGTTCCATGGTGAAAGCTTCGTATGTAAGGCTAATTGTTCCCTGTGACTGTATACATCAAAATTCTTGTTGTTCTTTTGTGTTCATAATAGAATAGTCCCAATGTATACATGTCTAAACTGACTTTCTTCACTGATATATAGTTTGCTACGTTTTTCAATATTGATAAATATTTACACACAGATATATATATATATATATATATATATATATATCGGGTGCAGGTATTGATTTTATTTATAGCTTCTCATGCATGTCTAATATTTCCAACCTGTAACTCCATCGGATCCTCCCTGTTACTAAGGGGGTTCATCCCATAGTTTTTTTTTACAAATAACTCTCCATTCATACCTATTTCTAGAGTTAATAGTCACGTGTAGTTTCATTTCTCTAATAACTGAGATAGATAAGCAGTACTACAATTACATACTCTTTCTTTCAGTTCTTATTAGAGAAGGTACTATATTATCCATAAATAGACATGCACTGCTGCTGAAAATTCTATATATATCTACACTTCACTTAGTTAATTCAATCAAGAAATAATCTTGTCCTATATACATTTACCTTCCTACTATCTTAGAATTTTTCTTACAGGATTTACTAACTATATTCCCTTTCCCACAGAAGCAGATTAATGTTACAAAATTATGAATTTTGAAGTACTATAAATCTCCAGATTTAGACCCAAGATGGTTTAGAAATTCTGGATGATTTTGCATCATTTTCCTAGTTCCTACAACCATGCAGAACGGGAAGAGTTTGACTGCTCTACTATTCTGTAAATGTATGGAACACTAGCACCAAAATGAAACAATTAACTAGGATACAGCTATACTCATTAACTCTTACACATAGCAACAATTATTATATATTTTTTTCTAACCATTCATAACACTGTGTGCATACCACTTTGGTATTTGACCAGTCCTCCCAACTGTAGAGTCCCTTTACCTCCAGAACTCACCCCCGAGCTGAGATCACTTCCATCACAGACCAACCACTAATCTGTTTAGGAGTAGCTTATTTAAGTTGTTGTTCCCCAAAGCCTGTTTCTAATTCTGCGTCCAGAATATCAGCATGCTTTTCTTCCTGTTTGCCTAGGCTTCCCATTTTAGGGATATTTTTAAAGCTGCTTTATGCTTTTCCTAGCTTTTTACCTCTTCCCAACTACTCTCCACATCATTGGGGAACTAGATTTTCCTCAAACTCAAATTTAGAAATTATTTCAAGGATTTTTGAAAGATTGTGGGGAAAGTATTTGCCTTTATCCATCCTCATGGATTTAGCAAGTGATCTCATAATTCTCATTTTGGTCAATCTGCACAAAAATATTTTATTTGCTTTCTCAAATTAAATATTTAAGTACATCCACAAAATACTTGTCCTTTGGGGTCCAATCCCCTTAGGATTAAAGTTCAAATGTCTAGTTTTGAATTTCAAACACATAAACTAGGGGTGTTACATATTCCCCCTCTGAAAGAAAACACCGTCCTCGGTGATGTTATTTAACTAGTAGAGTTCATTTTTTTAAACAAAAATGGATATTTTTCTATCATTTCAGCTTCTCTTTCCCAGGTAGCTTCTTCAGCAGTAAAGTGCTTCCACTGCACCTTTACTCTTGCTAATGTTTGGTTCCTCAATTCAATTTCTTCTCACTCCAATATTTGAAGTGGTTCTGGAAGGAACTCCCCTTCTGGTTCCACCTGTACCACATTCCAATCAACTATGTGAGAAGCATCATGTATATATCTTTTTAATAATGAAACATGAAACACATCATGAACTCTAACATGGGGTGGTAAGGCCAGCTTGTAAGCCACTGGTCCCACCCTTTCTAATACTTCAAAAGGACCACAATATCTAGGAGCCAGTTTTGCACAAATTCCAGCATAAAGTGTGCTCTTTCTTGGTTTAATACGCAAGTACACGTGTTCTCCCACTTTAAATTCTCGATGTACTCTCTTCTTATCAGCATAGTTTTTCTGGCGATCTTGCGTTGTCTTGATGTTTCCTTGTATCTGTTTCACAATTCTTTCCATCTCTTGTAAGGCATCTGGTCCCAACATTAGTTTATCCTCTGGTTGGCTCCAGCTCAAAAGAGTACGACATTTTCTTCCATATAGTGCTCAAACAGACTCATTTTGATGGAGGATTGGTAGTTGTTATTATAGGCAAATTCAGCTAAATGCAAGTAATCTTCCCATTTTGATGGCCTATCTATCACATACATTCTCTGCATGTCCTCGAAAATCTGATTAGTTCTCTTTTTCTGACCGTCGGTCTGAGGGTGATAGGCAGTACTAAAATTCAGCTTAGTTCCCATACCTCCAAATAGACCTTTCCAAAAAGCTGCGGTGAACTTAGCATCTCTATTTGAAACAATCACCATTGGGATCCCATGTAATCTTACTATCTCTTTTAAAAACACATTTGCTACTTGGGCTGTCCCAAAAGTAGACTTTACAGGTATGAAGTGTGCAGCTTTGGTTAAAGTGTCTACTACTACCATCACTGAATCATGTTGGTATTTAGTTTTGGGTAGCCCTGTTATAAAATCTATAGAAATTGTGTCCCATTTCCATTCTGTAATCGAGAAAGGGTTTAGAAGACCAGCAGGATGCTGATGTTCAACTTTAACTAATTGACACTCCATGCATCTAGCTAAATATTCTGCTACATCTCTTTTCATTCCTGGCCAGAACACTTCTTTTTCAAAGTTGTTAACATTTTCTGATATCCAAGATGCCCTGCATATGGTTGTTTGTGATATTAATCTAGAATCTCTCTTTTCAAGGACTCTACATTGGGGATATATAATCTGTTTTTGTAGCAGATTAGCCCTTTTTGGTTTTGTGTGTAATCAATCATCTCTTTCTTTAGTAATTTCACCTATAGTGTTTCATAATTTGGATCCTAGTCTGCTGCCTTTTTCACTAATTCTTCTAAGTCAAACTGGGCACTACTTCCAATGATGTTTATATTTTGACAAGCATTTCTGCTTAAGGCATCAGCAATTTTATTTTCTTTTCCTCTGATATGTTTTATATCCATATCAAATTCACTCAGAAAGGACAACCATCTGGCTTGTCTAGCATTCAAATCAATTTGGGAAAAGAAATATTTGAGACTAATATGATCAATCATCAATGTAAATTTTTTTCCAAGGAGATAGTGTCTCCACATTTTCAAGGCATGAATAACATCAGCTAATTCCAAATCATAGGCACTATAGTTCTGTTCATGTATCTTCATTTTCCTAGATTCATATGCAATAACTGAATTTTCCTGCAAAAGAACTCCTCCCAACCCCTCTCTACAAGCATATGTACATACAACAAATTCTTTATCAGGATCTGCAATCTTCAGTATAGGGGTTGTAGTAAGTTTTAGTTTTAATTGGTCAAAACTGTTTTGGAATTTTTCAGTCCACTCAAATTTGACACCCTTCCTTTGTAGTGATGTTATGGGATGTGCTATGGCAGAAAATCTCTCCACAAATCTGCGATAATAACCTGCAATCCCCATGAAGGATCTCACTGCTGAAACATCAATTGGCACAAGCCATTCTTTAATAGCTTTTATCTTTTCAAGGTCAACAACCAACCCTTGTTTAGAAATAATATGTCCCATGTATTGAATCTTGTCTTTATAAAATTCACATTTGCTGAACTTGGCGTATAACTGGTTTTCTTCCAGCGTTTGCAACACTATATTCAAGTGTTCTTTATGGTCCTCCTCACTTTTTGAGTAGACTAAAATGTCATCTATGAACACAAGTACAAATTTATCCAAGTACTTATTTTGTTGGCAATATGATGTAGAGTGTTGTCCTTGATGGCAACCCACTCGATGAAGATGATGGCAACCTACTTAATGAAGTTGTTCTTGATGCTTAATGAGTTTATTAATGATGTAAATTTGATGTTCTACTAGCAGCTCAGAAGGACCAGAGAAATAAATCATTAGTATGTGCTAGAACAATGATGAAAAGTGTATGTTACAAGGCATACACGGGTTTGTTAAGGAGAAGGCACGTATGCACACGGAAAAGTACGTTCCAAGTCGCGTATGATCAATTGCGCTCTAAATGTGTAAAACCAGGGGTTACTACCATGGGATTGACCCATTGTATTGAGCATTGGATTGTCTATGTGATCCCGTCCAGGAATACCATCGGAAGTAATGTGGTTTTGGCTCATGGTATTGACAAAGGCTAAATCTATATAAGGAGAAGAGAATCATTGTGCAAGAGGGTGGAAGATGTCTGGGTTTTAATGAATACTTCTCTTTGAAGTATATCTGTATGGAATGAGTAACAGTTGAAAAATAGATCTCATTTCATAATGCACCTGTCAAGAAAATGATGAAGAGGGATCTCTAGATCTGAAATGTATTTGTATCTTCTAGATCTGTTTATGGAATTTTTAGATCTGAGATGAGGCGAACATGTTTCTGAAGTGAAGGGTAAAATCTAAGCTATGCATCTGTTCTGAAGAATTGTGCTGACCTAAAATGTCTGAAGATCTATACGCAATTTTGTAACAGAGTAAGCGCGTATATACGCGGGTTGGATTAAGAGAAAGCGTGTATGGGTTGTGAAATTAGTTCTGTAATATGTGCATATGTATACGCGGGTTTATATACATGAAAGCGCGTATGAAAACTAGGGTTTTCTGAAGTATGTGGTATGAAATGTCTGATCTGTTCTGCTGTATTACTGCTATCTGTCAGGGTAAAATCTAAGCTATGCATCTGTTCTGAAGAATTGTGCTGACCTAAAATGTCTGAAGATCTATACGCAATTTTGTAACAGAGTAAGCGCGTATATACGCGGGTTGGATTAAGAGAAAGCGTGTATGGGTTGTGAAATTAGTTCTGTAATATGTGCATATGTATACGCGGGTTTATATACATGAAAGCGCGTATGAAAACTAGGGTTTTCTGAAGTATGTGGTATGAAATGTCTGATCTGTTCTGCTGTATTACTGCTATCTGTCTATGATGTATTCATACAGATCTGGGTTTTCTGAATATTGATTATGTTGCTGACTATGTTGAGAAAAGATTAAGTTTTTGATTGATTGGTTGATGATTCATTGAATGAATTCATAAGGGTATAAGTTTCATTTTGATGTATGATTGAGCTTAAATGTGTGGAGTGGGTCCAGTCTGAAAATATGATGAAAAGTGGCCTGCAAGTTGTGATCTATTGAAGCTATTGGATCCAGTATGAAAATTGATGAAATGTGGTCCATGGTGGTGCTGAGGGTTGTAGCCTTCAGTTAGGGGGTTGTAGCTCCCTTGCAGGTGAGGCTGGTAAACGAGAGCAGGGGGTTGTAGCTCCCTTCCAGGTGATGCTAGTAAACGAGAGTAGGGAGTTGTAGCTCCCTTCCAGGTAAGGCTGGTAAACGAGAGCAGGGGGTTGTAGCTCCCTTCCAGGAGAGGCTGGTAAATGAGAGCAAGGGGTTGTAGCTCCCTTCCAGGAGAGGTTGGTAAAAGAGAGAAGGTTGTAGCCTTCTGCAGGTGGGTGTCTGCGTGCTGGTATGAGTTTGCGCCAGTACATGGTTGTAACATTTTTTCTTTATATAATAAATATTGAAGACTGAGACGACGGCAGCGGTGGTTTTCTCCCGACTTGGGTTTCCACCTTAAATCCTGGTGTTCTTGTGTGATGCTTATGTGTGATGGTTTATTATGTTATTACTGCACATGCTTACTGTTATCTAATCATCAGAAGAATGAATGTTGCATAGATCTAAGTAAAGAATTAATGGCATAATAAGATCTCTGTATATACGCGAGTTTTATGAAGGATATCCGCGTGTATACGCTAGTTGGCTTCAGCAAAGTAGTGTATGGGTTTTTAGAGAATGAAAAAGTAAAAGTTTGAGTAAGTCCTAAATATTGATTCACCCCCCCTCTCAGTATTTTTCCCAACAATTGGTATCAAAGCAGGTCCTTCTGCAGAAGCTTGATCGCTTGAAGGAGATCCATCGCAATGGGAATTCATGAAGGCGTAATGTCTATAAGGCCACCTCTATTCAATGGAAGTAATCTGATATTCTGGAAGATATGAACAAAAGCATATCTACAAAGTCTTGGTGCAAAAGTATGGGCAATCGTGGAAGGAGGTTATCATTATCCGGCAAGTATTCCTACTGATGCAGCAGAAAGGAAGAAATATGAAATCAATGCCAAAGCCGTCAATGTCTTATTAGGAAGCATGTCTGAACCAGAATTTGCTAAAGTGATGCAGCTAAATTCAACAAAAGAAATATGGGACAAAATCATTCTGAGCTATGAAGGAGATATAAAGGTAAAAAGTGCAAAACTCCAAACTCTCAGAATTGAATATGAAAATTTAAGGATGCATAGTGACAAGAGTATTTCCAGTTTCTTTTTACGTCTAGATGATATTGTAAATCGTATGAGAATTTTGGGTGAAACCATAACCGATACTACTCTGGTGGAAAAAGTCTTAAGATCTTTAACTTCAAAATTTGAGTCAAAAGTGTCAGCTATTGAAGAAAGGCAAGATCTGCAAACTCCTACTATTGTTCAACTACATGGTATTCTGATTGCTTATGAAATGAGACAAGGAGGTCCCTCTCAAATCAAAGAAGCTGCTTTTAAGGCGTGTGCAAAATGAAAATAAAAGGAAGTTGTCAAGGAATCAAGTTATATATCAAAAGAAGAAGAAGCAAATTTTGTAAGGAGACTCTAACCATTGTTGGGCCGTTAATATGCCATTATTATTATCACTTGTGAACGCTTATTCCACCCATTTCTACCATTCTTCATCACGTCATTTATTATAATTTATTATTTAAATCCATTTTATAAATGAATTATGCTCTTATGGATGAATATTATTTATCTTCCTTTATTTCTAATAAATTGATGATTATGAATTATTTTATCAATGATGGTTTTAATAAGTTGGTTATAACATTATTCACCATTTTTAGCCTCCAAGATAATTTCCAGATTGAAGATTTGATCATTAAAAGTACCAACTCAGAAATGCGCTGGAATAAGGAGTGACAGTTTTGCGGTTGAGATTCTGAGCAAATGAAGACGAATCTGGAAAATCCGGAACATGGGTTTTGTTCAGAACGGACCCAATTAACTTTATTAAAGAACGGTTTGCCCAAATTCAGCCTGTGTTGAGAGATTCGCAGGGTTCTTTGAGCACCATTTTCTCAGATCTGTGGTTGCGGCCGTCCTCCAAATCTCAGCTACAAAGCCAAATTCGACTTGCTGTTGTTGAAAGAGGGATGTAAATATATTTTATTGTTGATCAATTGGTTGGAAGAAATTCAATATTATTATTAGAGATCCTATTTTCTATTTAATTTCTCCACCTTCTGATTATAAAAGGAGAAGCATGTATTGTGTATGGGGGGATGGAGAGACTTTTCTTATTGTAATTTGCAGAATTGTGCATCGGCTCTTGTTAAGAGAGTGTGAGATGTTTGTAAACATTATTAATGCCTGATTAATAAAGGAGTTCACTGTTGTTCCATTTCTGTGGCCATTTTAAACTTAATGACCCTTCCACTGAATTTTGAGGGCCGTACTGGTGGAGCGTCTGCTGTTTGTATTTCTATTAGTTTTTATTTACCATTTGTGCTTAGGATTAGGTTTATTCACAAGAGTTAAGAAATTGAGTTGTTGCTAATTTTGGATCAAATACGAGTCATTGGTTATTAATTCTTTAAGAAGCATGTATCATGATTCAATTGTTATAAAATGTTGTTTTTACATATCTAATTCCGATTTATTGTTCTTTGTTTATAATTCGATAGTTGATTGTTGTTGTGTGGTAATAATGAGTTAAAAGTAGAAATCTAGTTTGAAGTTATGAATTGAATTCACTGTTTATTTTACGCTGCTATTCAATTCCTGTTCATTGCTTTTAGATTGATGTTCCTTTCCAGTTTGCGTTTTAGATTTCATTTCCTTTGAGTTGTTTTCACTTGCTTTGAGATCTCTAAACTGTAGAGGGCAGAGCTAATCATTCCAGGTCCCCATATTTGGTCATCTCACATCGACTTCTAGGGGAAAGAGTTATTACTACTGCATCCCTAATCGATGTCTAGCAAGGTTGCTATAGTGTAGTCTTTACATTTCTGTCATTTGTAATTAGATTTCTTTTCAAGCAGATTTCTTTTCAAGCATTTATTATTTATGCATTTGTATTTCTATACTACATCTTCACAAACATTACTCTTGAGTAAATAGCCGCCTCAGACTGAGTACACTCTTGAAACAAAAAGTCGTCCCTGGGTTGACAATTAATGTGAGGTAATTAGGAGTTACAAAGACACCTTTTATCGCTCCACATTTTGGCGCCGTTGCCGGGGAGAGTGTAGCCATTTCTAAAGAGTAGTGTGAATCTGATGAGTGCCTGCTAGGGAAGAGTTGGATCTTAAAAACGGAAGATAAGAACCTACGTGCGGAGCATGTAAAAGCCCTGCTCCACTATCCGCTTTCCTAACAGATTTGTTGTTGCTTTGTTGGGTAGAAATAGATGTTTGAATTTTTGTGTGAGTGACTAGGGAAAAAATAGAAATTTTGAAAAATAAATCACATGATTTCATTCAAGTGGTGATGTAAGCACCACTCATTTCACTAACCGATTGACAGGAACATTTGAAGAAGGAGCCTCGAAGAAACACATGAAGAACATCTTATATTATGGTAAGAAATGGCTCACGTTTCTACTTTTGAATTTCCTATCAAAGATCTAGGAGGAGTGATACAAATGCACATAATTCCCCCATCTTTACCAAATTTTCATGGTTTAGAAAATGAAGATCCAGATACATTCTTATTTGAGTTCGAAATGCTTTGTAGAGGATATGATTATTGTACTAATGATCAAAGATTGAAAGTGTTTCCTCTTACTCTAAAAGGAGCAGCTCTCCGATGGTTCATGAGCCTAGGTGGGAACTGCATCCAAACATGGGAGGACATGAAGAACATATTCTTGACGAAGTACCAAGACTAATGCAAATCCAATGAAGATATTTTCAGTATGATACAAGGGGAAGATGAAAGCTTGGAGGACTATGTAGAGCAATTTCAATATAACCTTCAAAAATCAAAGCATAAGCATTTGGAAAAAGAAATCTTGAAAACACTCATTCTTAAAGGAATCAAAGATGAATTTTTAGAACTCTTAAATCTGATAGGAAAAGGTGATGTTTTTCAGTTATCATATGATGATGTTTGTGAGTTGTGCATAAAGTATTCAAGAGGAATCTCCAAGGCTGGTAAGAATTCTAGAGATGTTTGTTCTTTCTTTTCCAAATCTGCTACAAGAATAGGAGACATAAGAGCTGAAATCAATGATTTATTTGAAAATTTTAAAGTTGATTTTATTAGCTCTCTAAGCTCAAAATTGGACATTTTGCAAGTTCATAAAAATGAAGAATTTGATGAAGTGTTTTTCCCTCATGACCGAAAGGAGCAGCCCATAGATACTCACTCTTCCTTATCTAGGATGGAAGTAGCATCTCAAAGAGATAAGGAAGCTACAACAAGGTCAACAGGTATGGTTCAAAACACTTCTTCTCCATTCTCTTACTTGCATAATCCATTATGGAATACTCATGTTCTAGGGCAACCATGTCAATTTCAATATAACCACCAATCTTATCTACAAGTTTGGCATGGTTCACCTTATGATTGCATGACTACTCTCCCTCATCTTGTAGCACAAGCACATTCTCCATATTCTCCACCAGCTCTTTCACAACATCCTGCTTGCATATCAAATTTATCCACTCAACCCAACCAACCACATCATCACAATGCTCCATTCCATACACAATTTTCTGCTCAACTAATTCCACACACTCACCATAATAAACCAGTACAACATGCTTACAATGTTGATCTGCCAAATTTACCCACCCTTCCCACCCATTCTATCTCACATGCGCCATTAGAGAAAAATTACAATGAGATTCAGAATGTTTCAAATTCAAAAATTGTAGAAGCTATGGAAGCAAATGAGGTTTCTTCTAGGTTGCACCAACAAACCATTTTAAAAGCTCAAGAACTTCATGGTATGATGGGAAATCAAGAAAGTAACGGATATATTGAAGATTGGTTTCACTCCATCACGTGTTTGCATCATCACTCTATGCTTCAACATTTTTTGATACCATTTTTTCAAGGGAAGTTGGCTTCTCATACCCTAATTTTCATTAATATGCATTTTTCAAATTTGGGTATGTGTATACATGAAGCCTTATTTCGAAAATGGCTCCACTGGAAGTACTCATATACGTAGTCATATTCATTTTTCAAATCAAAATAGGTTAGTGTAGAAAATAAAAATAAAATAAGGAATAAATAAATGCATTTTGTTTTTTATGTAAAACTAGTTGTTTTTTTGTTGCAACATGCTATGCAAATCAATATTGGTGATAATTTTTTAATTCATTTGTGTATGTAGATGAATTATAATGGAAATAATAGCTCTACAAACACTCATATTCATTTTTTATCACCAATTTGAAAAAATGCTTGAATATCATTTTTTTGGCTTGCGGGCTTGATGAACTTTCTGGAAAAGCAGTCGGGACAGTCATGTTTTGAGGGACCAAAAATGAATATTTTTAAAACCTGTTTCTACCCTAGATAAAACTTGATGTCTACTTTCTAACCCAATTTGAATCAGTCAATTTGGATTTGAAACGAAAAAGTTAGAACCAAAACATTGACCGGATGTCTAGCGAGCAGCTCAGGAACAGAGTTGGGACAGTCAGTTTTTGGAGGCCTAAATGACCATATTTTTAAAACCTGTTTCTACCCTAGATATCCCTTGATGTCTAATTTCTAACCCAATTTTAATCAGTCAATTTGGATTTGAAACGAAAAAGTTAGAACCAAAACATTGACCGGATGTCTAGCGGGCAGCTCAGGAACAGAGTTGGGACAGTCAGTTTTTGGAGGCCTAAATGACCATATTTTTAAAACCTGTTTCTATGGTAGATTCCCCTATGAATCTAGTTTCCAATTCAATTGGAATCACTCATTTTCGATATCGTATGGGAAAGTTATGATCAAAATACTGACTGTCTATCGTAAATCAGCACCCTTAAAACTCTGTTTTTCCGGATGTTCCTTACAGTATTTCACCTATCAATTCTTATTTTCTTCAAAACCTGTTTCTATTGGAGATAAATAAATGAATCTACTTTCATTTCCAATTTGAATCATTCGAATCCGACATCAAATGAAGAATCTATGCTTAAAACATTCACTGTTGTTCTAAGTGGGGTAAGCGAAAATGACTCTGTTATGCAGGTTGTTCTAAGTAAAATTGACATATCATATCATTGAATTTTTAAAACCTGTTGCTATTGGAGATTAACATTTGAATTAGCTCTCATTTGGCTTTGGAATCACTCAATTTGGACGAAAAACAAAGAAGTTGTGACTAAAACACTGCAGGTTAGCATGATTGGCCACTGCTCTCCCGCAGCTAACAAATATATTTTACTTTGTTATTTTCTCCGTGGATTTGTTTTACAGAGTAACTACTTGTTAGTTTTTTGCATAATTCTTGGATTAGGGGAGCCCGCGCACCTCTCTTTCTCCATGATTTAATGTTTTCTTGCAGGTAGACACTCGTTTTTGCAGGTCTTGGGAAAATAAAGAAGGTCAATTTATGGACGAGTGATTTTTGAAAGAAATTTTATGAAACAAAGGAATTTCATCTAACTCATTACCCAACGGATTCGTAATAGAAGAAATGAAGAATTGATTTCCATTTGAAGATTCATGTCATGTCTTTGCTGCCAAAACATTTTTCGAATAAATCATTTTTTTGACATAACATCATAGCTGTTGTAACTTAATTTATTTATTTACATACTGTTTTGTTGTTTTTTTTTCTAATTTCTCTTATATTTTGTGTTTCAGGTGTTGCTTCATTCAAAGTGTAACTCATCCTCAGCATCAATGCCGTGAACAGCTAATTTGTTTTTTTGCATGTTTGCATTTTATGACTGTCCATTTTGTTGTTCCTTCAAAAGAGCAACCCTTTGGGAGTATTTTTGAGAGCAACCCTTCCTTCCTCTTGTGGGATTATTCCTAGTTCATCTCAACCACATTTTACTGATTCCCTTTTATGGCATGAAGTACACTATTTTTATGAGGACAAGAATTATGGATTCTATTGAAGCAAGTTAATATCATTCATGTTATGATCTTTAACAGGACAACTCCTTGATGATAGATTATTTTCAAAAGGGACACAATTATTTATATACTACTTTACTGCATTGTTTTCTGTTGAACATGATATTGATTGATCATCTTAATACCATGCCGGTTCCACCCTTCCTGGTTATAATCTTCTCTGTCTATAATAAATGAGATTATGGGTATATTTTTTTCTATTGACATGTTCAACTTCTTCCACCATCCCTGCTCTTAAGGAGTACTGAGCCTCCCTCTTTTTATCATAAAAATGTGTAATAATAACAAAATTTTGTTCGTAGATGGAGGATAGGGGGTCTCAGTACGAGCCAACCTACCATGTTCATAAGGTTGTAACAAAGTGACATTCCCATTATGGTCACCACACCAGGGTTATGATCCATTGGATAGCCCAATTATCCTTGGAACAGGAGGTCTCATCACGAGCCGGCCTGATCACTTTTGCTACATCCCAGTGAATGGAAGTGTGGTTATCTGGTTACCACGCCAGCACACTGATCTCTTCTGTAGAACAACAATGTAACTCTCTAGTTATAAATTGAGGATTCTGGCTCATATGGGTTAAAAAGCAACCCTGCCGAGGCTATGGATGCCTGCTGGCAGCAGCGGCTCTGCTTATGGTATTGAAGTTATATCTTATCGTCAATTATTATTATAATACCCTTTTCTTATTAGAGAAGTTATTTCCTTACTTTTTTCCCTATTTTGAACCTTTATGCATGAGAAATTGTTTTATGATCAATCACATCATTTTTCAGCTAGAATACCATCAGTAAAGCATCTTTTTGGCATATTGTTGTTCTTTTTCTCTTTTTTCATAACTTATCATCAATCCAAAGCGTCCTATCTCTTATTCATAACTATCTTTACACACTCTGCTCTCATTATAATCATAACTCTCATTGTCCTATCATTGATATGTGTACTTTGCTTCATTCACTGCTATATTGTTCATTCCCTTGCCTTGCCATCAGCACAACACCTCTCATATACTTTATGGTCATGGAATTCCTTTTCCAATTGGAGGGGGGAATGTATGCATTATGGGATTGCATGCGATATGATTACTGCACTCTGCCATCACTTGTTGATTTGCCAAAATATTAGTATTGCATGTATACATAAGTTTTTTTGATTGAAATTTTTGCATGCATCTTATCTATTGCTTACACTATGGATTCAAGAACATTGTATGCCAAATAGTGCTTTGTTTGCAGGAAAACAACAAGTATGGGCAGAATTCTATTCATAGCATGACCACACTATTGCAACTTACAGAAGAGGCTCGAGCAACTCGCGAACGTGAACAATTCTTCGGACATGATGTGCTTACCTAGATTCCACCTTTTGCATCACTTTCAGCACCAACTCTGCCTACATCAGCTTCAACAACTGCCAGTCCATATATGTCATTCCACATTTTTGGAGGTAAAACTTGAGGTAAAATAGCATAATTTTCTTATTTATTACGAATTTAGGAGAATTTCATGAAAATCCATTTTGAGCATTATTTATCATCCTTCATTCCACATCTTTACCACTTTCCCTTTTTCAGCAGCATATCATTTTCGAGTATGGGGGAGTGTTCTTTTCATTCATTTCTTTCTTATGACCATGTTATTCATCTTCTTTATCATCCATTGCTATTCTTATTCACTCTCACCACCTCCCTTATTCCATGTTGTTTTACACCAAGCATAGAATTCAACAGCTGGTAGCAACCACCTCAATTTTTTCTAGCATCGCATGAGGGCATGCTAATTTTTCAGAGAGGGGGAGGAATTGCTACGCATGATGGATGTTTTCAATTTTCTTTCTCATTTAAGGCATACAATTTCATTTTTACACAATGCAGAAATTGATTTCCATAATATTTTAAAAAAAACCATGAACTCAATTCTTGTGATTTCTGGAAAACACAGACGTATCATTAATACAAACCCAGATAATTTCAAGATAAATTGGTTCATAAAATTTCGGAAATCATGCACTCTCACCTACAGCCATTTTGTTTATATCTCATGATCCGTGCATCAAAACGATCTGATTTTTGAATCATAAAGGCATTCATATATTATAAATTTACTTGCCAAATTTCAACAAAAGCTGGTTTGTAGTTTTTGAGAAAATGGTTAATGAAGTTTGCTGTTACTTATATCATATTTTGTTGCAACTTCATATATACATATAGTTGAATGTCAATATAAAAATTGTTATGCCTTCATCAAGATTACTAAAAGTGAATATTCATTAATTAAGGAAGAATTCATTTGTTCTATCCATTTCATGAGCTGAGATGAACATATTTTTATTGCTTGGTTAACATATGGGTTTTTGTCTTTGGGTTGCATGAGGACATGCAATATATTCAGGTTTTCGTTGCATGAGGACATGCAACATATTGAGTGTGGGGGTATGTTGGGCCGTTAATATGCCATTATTATTATCACTTGTGAATGCTTATTCCACCCATTTCTACCATTCTTCATCACGTCATTTATTATAATTTATTATTTAAATCCATTTTATAAATGATTTATGCTCTTATGGATGAATATTATTTATCTTCCTTTATTTCTAATAAATTGATGATTATGAATGATTTTATCAATGATAGTTTTAATAAATCAGTTGTAACATTATTCACCATTTTTAGCCTCCAAGATAATTTCCAGATTGAAGATTTGATCATTAAAAGTGCCAACTCAGAAATGCGCTGGAATAAGGAGTGACAGTTGTGCGGTTGAGATTCTGAGCAAATGAAGACGAATATGGAAAATCCGGAACATGGGTTTTGTTCAAAACGGACCCAATTAACTTTTTTAAAGAACGGTTTGCCCAAATTCGGCTTGTACTGAGAGAAACGCAGGGTTCTTTGAGCACGATTTTCTCATATCTGTGGTTGCGGCCGTCCTCCAAATCTCAGCTACAAAGCCAAATTCGACTTGCTGTTGTTGAAGGAGGGATGTAAATCTATTTTATTGTTGATCAATTGGTTGGAAGAAATTCAATATTATTATTAGAGATCCTATTTGCTATTTAATTTCTCCACCTTCTGATTATAAAAGGAGAAGCATGTATTGTGTATGAGGGGATGGAGAGAATTTTCTTATTGTAATTTGCAGAATTGTGAATCGGCTCTTGTTAAGAGAGTGTGAGCTGTTTGTAAACATTATTAATGCCTGATTAATAAAGGAGTTCACTGTTGTTCCATTTCTCAAGCGCTGGAGTAAAGCACAGCAACGCTTCACCGGTGGTTGAGGGCCCGGCCCTGGTGGAGCGATCTGTTGTTTGTATTTCTATTAGTTTATTTTTGTTGTGTGAAGTTCGTTTATTACAATTAAAGAATTGAGTTATTGCTAATTGGATCAAATACAGAGTCATTGTTATTCCATTCTTTACAAGAAGCATGATTCATGATTCAATTGTTATAAAATGTTGTTTTTCTGTATCTAATTCCGGTTGTTGTTCCTTTTGTTTATGAATTACGATAGTTGATTGTTGCGTGGCTGTCGACAGGATTAAAGAGTAGAAATCTAGTTTGCTTGGTTATGAATTGAATTCACATTTTATTTTACGCTGCTATTCAATTCCTGTTCATTACTTTTAGATTGATGTTCCTTTCCAGTTTGCGCCAGATTCATGATGCAAAAAGGTTTACAAATTCTAAAAAAGCCACTGAAATGGTCATCAAAAGCATACCTTTTTAGTACTCCACAAATGGAGCTATGAAATTTTCAGTATTTCACTTTTCATACACGGGTTTCATGAACTAAAGCCACGTATACACACGAGTTCCATTGGAGATAGAAACATATGTTTTTCTGATAAGAAAAATAGTGAGTCAGCTCAACGACAGGAGCACAGTTTCAGGGGGAGCATTAGCCTTGCTGAGAGTAATGCATTGTTGGCATTATGATGGTTCTGAAATATGATCTCTCTCTTGAGGTATTTTTGGTATTGGTTATAAAAATTCATATTTGTAATTTTATGAAAAGGTTATGTTGATACCTATGATGTAAATTGTTATATTCAGTAATGTAAGGACTTCTTCAAATTTGTAAACCCACTTGGTTGGGTAGTTGAGTAAAAATGTGTAAACCCACTTGGTTGGGTACTTGAGTCACATATGTAAATCCACTTGGTTGGATCATTGATGTAAGTATGAGTCCTTGGTGATAGGAAAGTTCATAGAGTCATGTACTTCATTGAAAAATATGTTTGAAGATTCAGTGTGAACTCAGGGGGAGCATGGTAACTTTAGTACACATCAGATCCACAAATCTCTTCTTTCTACAAGAGAAGAAAAAACTTGTTTTGATTTTGATCCGCCCTTTGCCCTTGATGTCAAAGGGGGAGAGTATCATGGTGTTTGAATAATGGTTATAATCAATGTATCTATCTGTTGTGGTATCAAACACCATCATGGTTGCCATCAAGTCCAAAGGAGGAGATTGTTGGCAATATGATGCAATGTGTTGTCCTTGATGGAAACCTACTTGATGAAGTTGTCCTTGGTGGAAATTGACTTGATGAGTTGTCTTTGGATAACAACCTATTTGTTAATGATGTAAATCTGATGTATCTACAGAGTAGCTCAGAAGTAACAAAGAAAGAAATTCCAATAAGTGCCAGAGTAATGATGAATAAGATATGTCACAAAGCATATGCGGGTTTGTAACGGAAAAGTAGCGTATGTACATGTAAAAGTACGTACCAAGTAGCGTATGCCTATTTTCGCTCTAAATTTATAAAACCAGGGGACATGACCATGGTATTGGCCCACAGTATTGAGTGTTGGATTATATATTTGATCCCATCCAGGAATACTATCAGCGGTTGAGTGGTTTTGACACATGGTATTGACAAAGGCTAAATCTATATAAGGAGAAGAAGATCATAGTGCAAGAGGGCATAGGTCTGGGTTTTAATGAATACTTCACTCTAAAGCATATCTGCATGGAATGGGTAACAGTTTATTGATTGATCTGAATTAATAATGCACCTATGAAGAAAATTATGAAGAGGGATCTCTAGATCTGAAATGACTATGTATTTTCTAGATCTATTTATGGAATGTTTAGATCTGTGACCTGGAGAATCTTTGTTGAAGTAAAGGGTGAGATCTGAGTTATTTGTTCTGAAGAGATGCATAGTTCTGAAAAGTTACAGATCTATACGCATGTTCATCTCAGCGAAAGCGCGTATAGATGCAGGTTCGTTTCAGAAAAAGCACATATGAAATCAAAGGTCAGTTCTGAAATAGTTGTAGATCTATACGCAGGTTTGTCTCTGTGAAAGTGTGTATATACGCAGGTTCAGTGAAGTAAAAGCGCATATGGAATCTAGGGTTTTGCTGAAGTGTGTGGAATGAAATGCCTGATCTGTTTTGTTGTTTTACTACTATATATTAATGATGTATTCATATAGATCTAGGTTGTTTGAATGTTGATTATGCTGCTGATTATGTTGATTAAAGGTCAAGTTGTTGGTTGATTGGTTGATGATTCAATCAATGAATTGATGGGGTTATAAGTTTCAGTTTGATGTATGTTGAGCTTAAATGAGTGGAGTGGGTCCAGTCTGAAAATATGATGAAAAGTGACCTACAAGGTAAGTTGTGTGGAAGCTGTTGGATCTAGTATGAAAATTGATGAAACGTGGTCCGCAGTGGTGCTGAGGGTTGAAGCCTTCAGTGAGGGGGTTGTAGCTCCCTTCCAGTGGCAGCTGGTAAACAAGAGCAGGGGTAGTAGCTCCCTTCAAGGAGAGGCTGGTAAACAAGAGCAGCGGGTAGTAGCTCCCTTCCAGGAGAGGCTGGTAAATGAGATAAGGGGGTTGGAGCTCCCTTCCAGTAGTGGCTGGAGAATGAGAGAAGGTTGCAGCCTTCTACAGGTGGGTGCCTACATGCTGGTATGAGTCTACGCCAGTACAAAATTGTAAGAAGTTTTCTTTATAATAAATATTGAAGACAGAGACGACAACAGTGGTGGTTTTCTCCCGAATTGGGTTTCCACCTTAAATACTGGTGTTCATGTGTATTTCTTATGTGTGATGGTCTATTCTGTTATTACTACACATGCTTACTACTTAATAAACATCTGATGAATGAATGATGCAATGATCTAAGTAAATAATTAAATGCATAATAAGATCTCTGGACATACGCAAGTTTTCTTAAGGATATCCACGTGTATACGCGAGTTGGGTTCAATAAAGTAGCGTATGGTTTTAAGAGAGAGAAAAAGTGAAAAAGTTTTCAGTCAGCTCTAAATACTAACTCACCCCCCCCTCTCAGTATTTTTCCCAACAATTTTTCCATAGCCAATTTAAAAGACCAAATCACTTCGTACCTGACTTATGTGACAATGTCGATAATCACTAGATTGTATTTGCAAATACCTATTCCTGAGTGACAATGTTGATAGTCACTACCTCGACAATGACCTATTTTTGAGCATCACGACTTTCGCCTATTAAGGGTTTCTAAATATTTATAAAGTGTGTCTCCCAGGTTTAAATTTAAATCCAATTCCGCTGCCTTCTACGAATCTAGATTCTTCACCAGCTTTCAGGAACGCTCTTTTGAAGCAATTTGAAAGACTTCAGAGACCAATTGACATCGTGCAGACGCAAGTCCCTGCATGCTACATCGTTCCATATGAACAAAGACCATGTCGTCCTCTTCAAGACCAGCAATCTCTTAATCTAGCAGGCTTGGAAGACCAACAGCTTCAAGTTTGTCAGTTAAATAGCCCAAGCATCTCAGAAATGGGGTTTCTTTTAGGTTTCATTGAGATCACAGTTTTTTCTCTTTTTTTTTCATTTTGGAATAAATTTATATCCAACCATGGGATTTTGATGGTTTGGGATTTTGATTTCATGGGTTTTCAATTGTTTTGAAGATTATTAATCATGGCATACCATTGATCTTCCTATTGAAGAGAAACGGAAATAGTGCCCTATGATACCTGGTCTTCACATGCTTGAAGGCTATGATCGGTTATTTGACATCATTGATGACATGGTCATGGATGTTGAAATGTTAGTTGAAACAGTGGATGTGCAGAGCCGCTTTCTATTTTTTATCTCCAGTTTTATGTCCTCCAGCCGCTTTCTAAATGCAGTGAATAGTCAGTTTAGTCTTGGTTGAATCAGCGCAGTCTATTTTATTTGAAAAACGAAGTATTTTTGTGATTTCGGGGACAGCCTCTGTTTTCGGCAAAACAGAGTACCTTTTATATTTTTATACACAGAGATATTTTTTTTTTGTACGCGGGTGTTTTACTTTTAAACCCCGTGGTCCCCATAGAGTCAAAGTGTCTTGTTGATGTTGGAGGTTCGATGCGTTTAACGCAATCAAAGGTGTTACATACATAAACCACGGCCATCATAGTTGCCCTCCACTGTAAGCCAAGCTCCGCGGGTCCACAAACAACGTGGCAGTTTAAAACACAGTCGCAAGTATTGAATCGGGGGAGCTTTATTTATGGCCTGTTTGAATAGTCAAAGGAACTGGACCCGATCCCTCCTATGCAGCAGAGTTAAGTGTTTGATCTCGGGTCTGATCCTCAATTGGAATCGGAAGTCCAAGGTATGTTTGTTAAGTCATGGAC